>OY744523.1:65635797-65665797 GCA_963556195.1 Sepiola atlantica
ATTCCTTAAATCGAGAGCAGAACGAATAGTGAATTAATGAGATTTCATTTTATTAATAAATGAACTTATACGTTGATCACATGGACGGACTCAGTATATTAGACAAAGGAAGTTCTTGTATATTTTGTGTCACTGTCATTGCGATAAACGGTCAACATTATAAACTTTAGTAAAGCCGACTGCTTTAATAAACGTTTGTTTCCCCAAGTCAATTTTTCTATGGATTTTCATCACAAAAAAATATATGCTAAACTATTTTTTAGAATTCAGCAATGTTGGGAACACTTATATTTTAGTTTTTCTAATTAGCCGTAATTTGCAAATATCTATCTATCGCCTTCACACTTTGTCACTGTATATTTCTATACGTCGTCGACCAAATTACGTGTTCTGTCTGTCTGTCTGTCTGTCTGTCTCTGTTTCTGTGTTTATTAACGGAAATAATGAATGAAAAGAATTGAATAGTCTATTATAAAACAGAATAGCACTACAGGCAGTGATACTATGCACGGGAGATATAAATCCAGCCAAAATAAGGCTAATTTTAGGTGTGTATCTCAATTTTGTATGTATCTAACTTGATATCCAAATTCGCTATTTCCTTATTTTAACAATTCAACCCGAACTCAATAGCTGACTTAACACGCTTCCTTGTCTAATAGTAAATGTCTGAAATGTAAGCTTAAGGAGCCATTAGGAAGATTTAAAATTCAGGGAATAGTTCTCAATTGGAATCTAATAAACATGGATGACATTTAATGTAATTCTGCCAAAAAATCAATTTTCAAATGAGAGGTTCTGTTGATATTATGTTTCCCAAAACTCATTAAAATTAATTTAAAGAAACTGAAATTGTGGAAAAGTTTTTAATTGATGTCTAATAGTTAATGTTAAATTTCAACAAAATTCAGTTTTTTTTTATTTTCACTAAGGGATTTGCGCCTTTAAATCAAACAAAATTAAGCTAAATATAGTTCACATTCCTCACCCTTATGCCTAGCAGCTGTTTAAAAAATTAATAATGATCGGTTCATTATTTCAGAAGTAAAAATTGTACGTAGAAATATATAAACATATGCACATGCCTAACGTTACATGAGTAGAGATATAAAAGGAATCTTAAGTTGTACAAATAACGTATTACTCTGAGCGACTAATAATTTGCAAAACATCCGTTTTTTATCAGCAGAAAAATAAACGCTTGCGCGAACAATGAAAAGTGTTTAACACAAAGTAAGCTCGCGGTTACTTTTGCGTACCTCGCGATTAATATTTATAAAACTATATATGTATATATTTGTCGTGTTATCCGTGTAAATCCATTCGATATTCAATACAACCTATTCATCCCTGCAGCGATATGATTTTCGTATTATCTTTATAGCAAGAGTCCAATAAAATACAGACGCAGAAGCAACAGGTTACGACATTTCGCGTCTATTCTTACACCTTATCTTTAGGCAAACAGCGAGAGGTACTTATTTACCTGGAGATAATTTTCTAGTCTGATTCACTTTAATGGACGCCATTCTCTATCAGTCGGCGTCAAACAGTGCAGTGACGAACTGACTACGCAAACATACTTATTTTTTGCATCAAGGTGGCTTGGTGCATAAAACTAATATTCTTTTATAAAACTATATGCCGCTGTTGGAGATGTTCTAACATTTACAAAAGAACGAAAGTCATCGTTTAATTTTGAATAACTATTTATGATTTTTTTTTTATAGATTTTTTTAGATATGAATTTGTATTGTAAACAGTCTTCCGGAGGTTGAAGGGTCAATCTGTATTACAGCTGAGTATAACTAAGTCTAGTAGTAATAGATATTTAGTAATGTCTCTCTGAAGCTGAAAGTATATTAATACTTCTATTATGCCATATTGTATCTTTTACTAGAGATGTGATATCCTATTAATTGTACTATTGTACTATATTTTAATCCTCAATTCATTTTACTAGACTATTTCAGACTAATATACTATGTCAATACTCAATTCAGGGGACTAGTAGTGTAGTATCTGTTCTGGTTTCATAACATCCTTGCTAGCATTACCTTATCCTATATGAGTGGTAGTAGTATAATATCTGTTCCGTTGTCATGAGATCATCCTCAAAAAAGATTATCCACTCCCCCTTTGAAGGGGGGGGGAGTCGAGTGCTGTATTTTGGTTCATCATGATTCAATTCTGCAAGTGTTTGTTCACTCGTCATGATGACATCCTACCAGATGAACAAAACTATGCGGCCCGAGTGAGCATACATTTACTAGTTATATTAAGTTATACCCGGTCATGTCTAAGGAAACGGGAACAATCTTCCCCGTGGGTTTAATAATTTAGTTCTGAAATTTCGGATAGGTTCCCCAGTCCGACGTAAAGCTTGAAAACAAAGAAGTCGGGTTACATCAGCCGTAACGTTGTGTAAATAACAACAAATAAAAAGATCAGTAATTCTAATGACCCAAACAATACATAAGTTTCTAACTTACAAATATGAAAATTATCTTCGCTAGAAACTGTCACAATGTGTTGTTGGAGTGCCAATTTTTTTTATCAAGATAATGTATGTTACTAAACGGGCAGAACAAAATTGTTTCAATTCAAATATTTTATTTACAAATTCGGAGGAAGCATTATGATATATTTCTATATGTCCCTCTCTCTATATATACACTAGCTATCTTCGCCCGCTAGCTCTCGCTTAACATTCCTTATATATACATATATATATATATATATATATATATATATATATATGTGTAAATCATCCTTATTTAATATGTATCAAATAAGGTATATATTTCATTGAAATTGGACCTATTTTAATTTTCGGTGGACCTATGGTTTAAATTTCAGTGGAGGAGAGGGGTTGTTGCCCTGGGAACCCTTTAATATTATCAACATTTGCTAAAATGTTGAATCGACATGATTTTTTGTTATTTACCTATGGTTTAAATTTCATTTGAATTAAACGGAAGACAGTTTTCAGGGGGGGGGCGAACCCTCTTAATATTATCATAATTTGCTGAAAGTTTGGGAATAGACATCATTTTTAGTAATTTACATATGGTTTAAATTTCATTTGAATTTAAAGGAAAATAGTGTTCAGTGGGAGGGTTGTGCCGCCTGGGGAACCTCAACGATGAAGTGATATATTTCTTATATAGCCTATGACTTTCACTCTGAGGTCAGTAGTCCACATGCTTATTTTCAAGCAATTCTGTCCATCGGTTTGGGTGAACATAAGACAAAAAGATCAGGCGGGCACATGCACACACAGTTACTATTTGATATATATGGATAGAGAGAGATATAATTATAAACATCTATTTGTATCTATATACGTACACGTTTCATCATTTCGGGAATCGTCAGTTAAGAGAAAAATTATTCATACCTGTCGCCGGACTAGAATCCCGGAACACTACTCATTTTTCAAACTACAATTTCGACGTGTGAGTCTACACGGCTGTGATCAACAACCCGGTAAATCAGCGAGAGATTGATATTTAAAGGCAGCCGGCGTTTAAGTGTGCTTTTACTGAAAGGAATATGCATTGAAACCACGATAACAGCTGTGTTAATACTACTCACTACAGAGCCCAACCTAGATTTGGGAGCGATAAATAATTATAGATATTTGTTTTTATTTTGCTCTCTTATATATATATATATATATATATATATATATATATATATATATATAATCACTGTACCTTACGCATTACATGTTCACGTTGCCAGTGTTGACAAGTAAGAAGCGAATCCAGTCATTTTAAGAACAAAAATAGTTTTTAATATTTTAAAATACGTATTAATGGAGCTTGCTTTTATTATTCATTTAGAATGGAAGTTATAGTGCTTATCAGTTTCATGTTATTCTCGGGACAAATTCTGATGTTGGCGTGTGTTTAATCTCGCTCGTATTTTTACATTTTCACTTACCGGTGCGTATACAAAGCATTCTACACCTGTGGTGTCGTTGTGAACCCAGATTCTGTTTGTCTTACTCGGACGCCGATGTTTATAAAACTATGTTTATTTCAAAGAGAAGACTCACGGAAAACGTCAGCGAGACAGGTTGCTTTCGTACGTGTGAAGAGAGAAGGGCAGACAGATAGACGGATAGCTCGTTTCGCTACACCTGCACGATTTGGAGATAGCGCCCAAACACACTTTTTCTGATACAATTCTCGACAGCTTGAAACAGAAACTTTCAGTCTAGAAGTCACGTTATTTCATCGACTTCCGCTTGAAGTCCCCTCTAACATTTAAGTTACCACACGAACTTTTCTATCTAAACAACGGTCCTCGTTATGTAACAGTACATCGTGATGTTTACTTGGAAATCTTGTTTCTTGCTTTTATTTTAACTATGCCATTAATCATACTTTTCCTGGTCTATATGTCACTAAAATGTAGCTTTAATATTCTTAATCAGTATAGGTCAGTAACAGAGACATTTAGAAATGTGGCTTCAGCGAAACTCAAGGAATTCCTTTTGATGAAACGGAGATCATGACTGCCAACATTTAGTTATATCTCTCAAGCAGTTTCAATGTATTTTATGCATATTATTTTTACTTTCATTGTCAGTGAAGACAGCGAATATAGTTTACTTCTTTTTTTCCTAAGAATAATTTATTATAGACAATTTTGAACCTCCATATTTGTGGAATTGACAGTGTTCTCATTGAAAACACATTCTATACACGCGCACAGGCAAATGAATTTTATTATATACAATATTATATATTTATTTTCCCAATCAATTCCTCTGTTAATCTTGGAATCTGTTCTTACTAGTTATAGGTATCGGCTTAATTCATCGTGAAAAAGATAAGAAATAGATTAAAATTAATTCAAATGGTTTCCTCCGGTAAAATGTTAGTTACATTAGAATCATAGTTACTGATAGCTAATGTGGTAAAAACGGAGAATTTAATTTATTTGAATAAAACAAATGTATTTGAACTATTTTGTCGATAGATTTTTTTAAACTTTTATTCACTCCTAAACAAGGCGCATTGCCACTGAGACGTAAAGGAGCTATTGTGATTAAGGGTCAAATTTATAGTGGACATCATGAGTAGATAGTCGTGAAGCAACATGTGTTTTTTTCACATTGCATTTAAATTTCTGCATATTGGTATAGTCAGGGTAACAGGGAGTGGCGAGAGAATTCCGCGGGTAAGCGGTCCGAGAAAATAAGCTATTTGAGAAGAAAGCCCTCTAGCATCTGGAGGCCTCCACAAAGAAAGGGTGTGATTATTTTCCTAATCGAGTTTGTCAGTGTTTACGTTAAAGAGTACCAGTGCAATGAGTTCGTCGGGGCACATTTCGTGGAAGCACAGGACTACAACATTGCGACGATGAGACAGGGGCTGTAAGTTGGTAGACAGTGTACGACTTTTTATGTCCAAGACAGAGACTACTTATGTGTACACCTGCCTCGATGTGGAAACGGTACTCCGCCCACGGGTGAATGATGGCTTTATAGAGATATAGGATTCTAGGCGTAATAAGTTATTTAGCATGGTAGAGGAAGTGCACCTTCTTTGTGGCAGATTTCGCAGTGTTTTATATGTATTTATTCCAATTTAGGTTTCGGTTTTAACATTAGATCCTCAGAAAGGGTACTATCAGCAAGGGGACTCGGTTATTACAATTGTTAAGGAAATGAGCTTTGTCTTAGTATCATAAACTATAACAATCTATAAGTATGAAAAATGTCAGACATGTCATAAATCTCTTAAAAGTGTATATTTCTTTTACAGAAAGTATATTTTATAAGCATAATAAAAGCTGCTGTCAAAAATGAGAAAAAAAATCAAGTTTTCAAGGAATCTGTTGAAGTCATTCTACCCGACGGATCAGAATCTTTGACACTAAATGTTTCCCGGCCTAAGAAACTTGATAGATTATACACAAAGATGCTAGGCGTAGTTAAAAACACATTGTGGCGAAACCGTGTAATGGTTGCCTTCCGCGCATATGTACAGTCTTTCAACGCCGACTTTTGGCGCTGGTCGAACATCTTTCACGACACGGTGACCCGACTGGAAAATGGTTCGCTGGTCCCCAGAGGGCATGTGGGTTTCTGGAAAGACTCGCATTATAATCAAGACGTTTCCGGAGAAGGACACTGGCCTCTCGGGATTGCAGCTTCTGTCTGCAATGACTGAATTGCGCACGAACTTCGTGAATGCTTCAGCATCAATTGATGGATGACCCAAGAATAGGAATGATCATTCAAATAGTTTCTGTAAATGTGTTACTTGCTTTCTGCTTCAAACACTTCTAGAAAACATTTTTCAAAACATTACAGTTCTCTAGATGACCACATAAGTACGTAAACTGTATTCAACATCATTCATAATTTCAAACGTTCGAGTTACCTATCGAATACGATAATGTCTTACTTTTCATTTGTGCGCGTTAAAATAACGATAACACTATAATATAGACATATTTAAGAAGATAATGAACGGATGCTTTTCATTTCTCTTTAATTTAATTCACGCGGTTATAGGTCAATAAAAATGTGATTCGATCAATAATTTAATGACCAATAATCATCATATATCCGTTTGGCATGCGTTAGACAGCTTTTAGTAATTTACTTCCTAACAAACCTATTCTTGGTACCTTGTACAAAAAAGGAGGGTTTTTCTAGGGAATATTTAATTCACAAGCAATATCCAGTCGCAGGGTAGATGACGACGTACGTTCTTGCGATTTTCTGTTTATTTTTGCAGGGAGGTGTTGTCGTTAGCACACATACAGCGCTTAGTGTTTCCAAATAGTCGTCCATCTGGTACTGATCTATCTAAACGTCGCTAAACTACCGTGATCAAATGAGAACCGGTGTGTCATCGTGATTATGCCATATACCTATTACTGTCCAGGTATTTCCCACCTTTCTCTTAAATTCAGTTATTTCCTTGTTTTTTAGCATTCTCCTGTAAACTGAAGTTGCTTCCTCAAGTGTTCTATTTCTACTAGTCCATGAACTCTGAATAATTTTTTCAACTCTGCCATACAGACGAAGTCTCATGTTCTGCACATTTCTTTTTCATACTGGAAGATTTAATTTTCTTCTGAAGTCGGCCCTGTCGGTGGGGTCACAAATTCGCCGACTGCAACCCTATGCCCCCCCCCGAAAACAGGGCAACCTGTAGGCCATGGGTGGCGACTAATGGTGCGTTATTACGAGATCCTGGTGGCTAAGCCATTCTCTCACTTCGACACTTCGGTTAGACGGGAGGTTGGAGAGGTCCGATCCGATCCATCCGTTGGACACGTCATGCCCTAGTATTTATAAATTCATCCCCAACCGTATTATTAAAGCTGATTCTCAAAAACATCAAAACCTTATTTCTTCTTTTTACTTTTTTCCCAAATAGATACTAGAAAGCGTGGCTGAGGGTCAGTCTTATCAAGAATACAGAAGATTACGAATGTCAAGGAGTATTCTTTTAAGGGCAGTGTATTCTTGTTGCATAGTCGCACTCTTGGGCCGCGGCGGTACTCATTTTGTATACTTTACCTAATACGGGCCGTTGCGGTACTCATTTCGTATACTATTCCCACCACGGGCCGTGGCTTTTCTCGTTTCGTATACCTGTCCCTGAAAAGGCCGTGGCTGTTCACATTTAATACTCGTCATTTTTAAAACAGCATAAATCACATAGCTCATATATTGTTTGCATGCCTTAGATTTCTCTCTCGCCGTGTAGAGGGTGGTGTCGTCTAGTGGATGAATTATTTCTTCTTTCCTTCCTGTCGTGAACGACGCTGTCCGTTATCTGCAACAAAAAACTTCCCGATCAGCTCACCAAACAACAATCTTTTTACTTTCAATTCTTTTTATTACAACCGTAGTTATTTAATCAGCTGGGAGTCATTCACTACGTCGAGAGAGAGAGAGCAAATCACAACTTTATCGTAGTTACCTAACAATTATTTTCTTAACCATTCATAGAGGGGGGAGGATATGTCTCGCTTGTATTTTCTTATGGAAATATTTCCCTTATCCGTTGTAAATTACATTTTAACTATAACGTCTCATCGGTTTGCCTCCAAAACCCAGGCTGGCTAAACTCGCTTCTCATGAAAAACGAGTGATGTCACGGATCCCTCTGTTTCCCACGCTAGGGCCTGTGACGTCACAGAGCCTCTCGCAGGTGCAACTGACCCCTGATCTGGGATCTCGTCACACGGTGACCTTGTCACGTCTGTTAGCTCTGACTGTGAGAACCGGACCTATTCTACACTCGACTGCACCCGCGCTAATTCGCACAAGTCAAACCAACGATTTCCAACAGACACGTCCATTCCCATAGAGCCATTATCGAACATTCTGAGAGCAGTGTACTTTGGGAATATAAAATAATTATCCAACTTATAGAAATATAGTTGACATCTTTATTCGGCATTAAATAGACCACAGATGGGTTGATATGCCGTAAATCAAACGAAACTTTCTTTGGAAGTCATCAGATTTAACAACCATCGTACCATTTTACATTATTTCTCTCATTGTACTTAACCATTACTGGTCAGGTTTCACTTCCATACATCTTTAGACTGTACACATAGCTTATAGTCTTCTCAAACACTGTTAGTATTTAATATAACCTAAAATGTCATTTTAAAATATAATTTAGTACAGACAGGCGAAACAGCAACGAAAGTTAAAACTGTTTGGAGATAGCTGGGTTTCACTAATTACTATTATATATTATTTGAAAACAACAAAAAAATTACAAATTATGAGACTATTTGAATATCATGGCGGATTAAAGATGTCAGTATTTCAATAGTTTTTTTAATTACTAATTAACTACTCCCTTAATTATTAGAAGTGTAAATATGGTTTATAAGTTTTTGAATAATATGAAGCACTAAATAAAAGACATAGTTTATTAGGTTAATGTTTCTAAAAATGACGTTAAGAACTTAATCAGTGCAAGGCGATAAAAGAGTCTTATACGACGCTGTGTGTTTAGAATTCGTTTTTGTCCTTACCTTACATAAACAAGTGAAAAAGAATGGGACTGAAAATATGCAAAATTGTCATGAGGTTTATTGATCTAAGACTCAATACTAGAAACTAGAATTAAAAAATCATTTTGTTAAAAAAATTAAATGTTAAGAATTTTTATAACGTCAGTCTCTGACAGTGGAAAGCAGGGTTTGTTTATAAGGATTTCGTATACAAATAACCTCCAGCGTGTGTCTGAAAGATATGCTTGATAGAAAACGAATATACGAATGTTTATTTATATCAATCGGTATGTGAGCAAGAGGAATCAATGTAGATAAAAATGAAAGAAAACTGGGCAAAAAGACTGATAGACCAAACTCTACGTTACGCCAGACACAGCAGTTCACCGTAGGTCGCTTGTAGCCGCACATATACACAAATGCTACAGAGATTCAAGTGCAGTCTATATACTTGAGATACAAGCTGACAAAAATTATAATGTTACAAGCATTAATAAACAAAGGAATATTTAAATCAAAAGGATTATAATTGCATGTGTATATTTGTATTATGTTAATAACAAAACAATGATCAAGTGTATAGAATTAAACTAACACTTACCGGCATAAGGGCCTCAACTGGCATCCATCTCATGGAGGAGTGCTTGTTCGAATGAATGAACATTTATACACTAAAATGGCCACTTGTGAATCTCAGCCAATCAGAACACAGAGAATCGACTTTCCCTTCTGAGCATAATGGAACATTCTAGCTTTGTTATAAACAGGGATTTTGATGTGCTCAACAGTCTGACTTATCTTGCTGCTCAACTGGTCGTACAGTTGAGTCTTAAGCCTCGACTCTATAAAATGCAAGAAAATCGTCGAATTGTTATATCCATTCAGGAAGTTAAGGAACTAAGTTGTATCCCTCTTTTTTAAAGGTGCTATTCTAGACAGGTGCTTAAACTAGTATGTGCGTTAATTTGCAAGAATGATTTAGAATATTACAAAATAATATATTTAAAGGTGAAGAAACCATTTCAAAGTCGGGACTACCAAGAAAAGGCTACAGTTTTCATATTCCGTTTTTTTTAAATTACTAGTTAACTCGTCTTCAATTAGTGGAAGAGTAAAGATCATGTTTTAATGTAACGTGTTTGTGAATATTCACAGCTATAATAAAATCTCTTAATTCAGTCTTTTAAGTTATGCTTTATAACGTTAATTGTTGTATAACTGACGTTGAAAGAACACAATTAAGTGAATGCAAACGCGTTCTTTTTTGAAAATAGAGTGACGTGTTGAGATGAAAGCGTATTTCTAATCAACTCGGCCTCGAATTATTTGAAAAAGTAATTCTGTAAACGATGATACTTAAATAAAACGTGAACTTTTTTATTTTGTGTCCACATTATGATTTAAAAAATGTAATGTTTCGCGAATTTTTCGATTGCGATTGATAATTTGTATTATTTGGACTTCAAATATAAATTCCGTATAGGTTACCAAGTCTGAAAATGTTCACCTGAAGAATATCGGAGCTTATATCAGTCAAATCGTTGTGAAAATATGAATCAAGATACGGATAATAGTCTGATTAATCTGATTCATACACATTTAAAATGTAAATGTTTGAATATTAATACGTCGAAAAAACGTAATGACTTTACAACAATGAAGATTATGATGAAAATTGAAAGTATAGTTATTAAAATCCGAGATGAAGTTGCAGAAACTTCGGCCTAGCAAGAAATAGAAATATATTTGGTCAAAGAAGGAAGTGTAATGTATTGGAAGAAAACGATCGGGAAGATTAAACTCAAAGGGCTAATAATCTCGTCACTCGGTGGTATTGCAGTGAGAAGCACGTTTGTGAAAGCAGGAGTATATAAAGACAAAGAGCAGTATGAACTTAGACGGGGGAAATAAACCAACAGAACATTTTTAAGAATCGGAATCTTGAATTTAGAACAGTATCGGTAATTGTATTGGAATCGGGAGAAATATTTGTATTGCCCCATCACTAATAAAAAGCTTTAAAAAGAAAGGAACCGTAAAGAAAGAAAGAATCCAAGGCATGTAAAAGAAACTTCATAACAGAAACAGAATATTTGAAAAAGTTAAACCAACAACAGTTCTGCAGAAGCGTCCATTTATATACGTTTTCAGTGATGAAAATTTAATTTCAAACGTATTATGACAGACAGAGCCACTTACGGAGATTCATAAGCGCATCTAAAAAAAACGCGTTTCGCGATTAAAATTCTTTTTAACACTTAAGCATGATATACAGAAGGGCAGGACGTATCTAACAATTTACTTGACCTCATCATCTGTTAGATTTAATCTACGCGTTTATTAGTGAGTGTGCTATTTCACACTTAAGCGTGAAAGACCGACAGGGCGAGTTAACATGCTTGTATTATCTTGTTTACTAATGACTCACCTCTTAGTAAGGTCAAAAGCCATTCAAGAATAAGAGGTGGGGCGATGGATGTATAGTCAGTAGCATCCTTCACCGTATAATAAAAGAACAATGTGTATTTAGTTGTATCTATATAGATATGCATTTCGTCACACAAAAGTTGTCGAGCAAAAACAAAAATACAGGATAAAAGTATTTCAAGTGTTTAACGGAAGAGAGAAAGAAAATAGCTAGGACACCTGCTATCTAAAATGATTTTGGAAAAAATACTACTCTATTCCCATAATGAGACGTTTCCTTTTTCTTTTTTCCTTTTTTTTTTCTTAATATCCAGATTTCTTTTTCTTTTTCTTATCTTAAACTTTCTATTTTGAGATGTTTTCTTTCATTCTTTCTTATTTCTTTTTAACTCACCGGATGATACGTTATTTTATATAAATTTTAGAGGGATGACTCGCAAAGCAGATTCCGTACCGATTAAGTATACATTTGTGTTGCATATTATTATAGGAGGCTTAAAAATGATGAGCGAAATTAGCAAATTTCGAATAATTATGCGGACAGTTTATGACAAGTAATTGTTGACCTTGCATTTGAAGACCACCATTTTGTAGTCTGCAGGAAAGCAGTTCCGTTGTAGTATGTTCCACAGACCAGATGTTCCTGGAAATAAAAGCAGTGGACGTATTTCAAAAAATAAATCAAAATTAGACGGCGAAGTTTTAAAAAAGCAGGTTGTTTATGGCGACTTTAACTTTTGTTTCTATCCACTCATAAGAAAACAGCATTTTATCTGTGTGCTTCTCTCTCCGTCAGTAACATTTTTTTATAAGAAATACTGCATTAATATTAAATAATAAACCCCCAACAAATAAAGTGGATGCCGTGACCAGAAATCGAAATGGAATCTTTGAGATCTGCAGGCTTATTTTCTTATTAATGGATCTTACATTACTATAACAAAATAATTATAGCTTTGGCGGGACGTCACATATTTATGATTTAAGTCATGTTTCATGACATGAATTCAGACATAAGCGATAATAAATGTTTAAACATCATCAATAGCGTTGGAAATTCTTATAATAATCCCAAACAATTTATTTTGATTAACTACGTATTGGCTTTAAAACTATTTAATATATAATAGTATATATATATATATATATATATATATATATATATATATATATATATATATATTTTAACTTAGTTCACCCCAAGAAGGCAGATTGAAACTGTAGACGTAAAGGCGTACTGAAAATTAGGGTGTAAGTTTAGCGAGTCATCCTAAGTTGGGAGTTGTGCACCGAGATGTGTGTTTACATTATTTTTAAATTTAAGCATGTTGGTACAGTCACGGAGCCGGGAGAGAGTTCTGGCAGCACGAGTAAAGAAGCTATTGGAGTAGAAGGGTCTCCGGCATCTGGAGACCTCCACAGTGAATGCATAGGATTTCGCTGATTGTCGGGTTGGTCTACTGTATTTACGTCGAGGGGGCACTAGAGCATCAAGGTCATCGGAGCATAATCCATTGATATATTTGTAAAAGAGGCATAAGGATGCAACATTGCGGTGATGGGACAGGGCTAGAGCTTGGTGGATAGTGAGGAGCCTATTAAGTTAGCGACTCTTTCAGGGACTTTGTCTAAAATTGAAAGACTAGTGGATGATACATCAGCCAAGATGTGACAACAATACTCCATGCATGAGCAGATGGTGGCTTTGTAGATATACAGGATAATTTCAGTTCTGAGAAGTTTAATAGCACAGAAGAGGTATCCCACCGTCTCAGCAATGTCTTCAATGTCTTTGTTCTAATTAATGTAATTTGTGAATGTAAGACCGAAGAGTTTTACTGTTAAACTCTCAGTTAGGGTGTTATTTGCTATGACAATCGGTGGTTGAAAAGGTCTGTTGTAGTTATTGAAGGAAAGGGGATTTGTCTGTGCAGCATTAAACGTTAATATCTATGTATGACCAAATTCCACTACAGCCTTGAGGTCAGTTACCTTCTCTTTTCTTCACCTATCACTACTTTACAATTATTTATTGACTCTATAACTTTCTGTCTATTCACAGTTGACTGATAACGACCGAATTTTCGTAATGCTTGCTGCTACTTAGCAATAGAAGCTGCACATTCCAAGGTGAACTATTGAAGAGAGTGGGGTTTTATGAAAACTTTTCACAAATATGATATAAAAATATAAATTCATAGAAATTCAATTATTTTATTATTTCTATATTACATGTATATACATAAAGTATATATATATATATATATATATATATATATATATATATATATAATTGCTGGCTTCCGCCGTGAAGCAATATCATGACTTGCTTACTGGGTATGTTCACCGACTCGACATAAAATAGAATTTAATTCTCTTTTCCGTGGCAATTCATGGTTGCCGAGCCGTTGAATGCCAGACTGCAGTCACGAGTGACTTTGTGATTGGGTTCGAATGTTTCGACCGGCAGTAATTACCATCTCCTATTCTGAAGATTGCGTAAGCATAAACACGTGTCTGTAGGAAAAAAATATAAACTGTCCAGGCCCAGAGGGTCCAGTTTTCATCATATAAATGAACGTTGTATTTTATGTGTGTCGGGCAGAATCACAGAAAGTGCACATCTTACTTAAAAGCCTTACATCATCGACTTCGGTGTGGACTCAAGAAGGTTATGTTTTGAAAATACTGATAAGCTGAGGATCAACAGCTGCCAGTTTCGGTCATGTGCTTTCATAAATTTTATTATGATTAAAAGGAATCTTCTTTCATTTTGAATAAGCTATCGAAAATATATGAAAATATATTTTATTTACGTCAAATCGCCGACCGTCTCCTTCAAAAGAGGGATTGTGAATCATATTCATTTATTTCTAATTGTAGTCTGGTTAAATTTCTCTTTTCTTGCGACTTTGTTCCTGAATAAAAGAGAGGGAGATGAATTCGCACGGAGAGGTGTGTTGACTAAGAGAACGTGTATGAATGCTCCGTTTAGATCAAAAGGGGTACAGTATTATCGTAGGGTCTACTATTGTGCCTGATACCCCTGAAAAGTAAATGCGCATTTTTACTTTATAGGTATTTATAACTTAACAATACAGAAATGCAACAATAAAAATAGTAACACGAGTTCAAAGGATTGGATAAGGATTACATACCGGTCCGTATTCCTTCATAAAAAACGTTGGTTGAATTAAAAGACTATAAATTTACCGTAAATTATTTCAATTGATGTTTTGGTAATAAAACTACCTTTCGTCCAAACAGTGTAAGGTTTTCACTTGGGTCTAGCCGAAACTTTTTATGTTATTAAATAGTAAAGTAAGAATGGAAAAGGTAACTGAAAACATGAGCAGATAAATTCAAGACATAGGCTTCCTTATTCAATCGTCGAGCTAGTTATGCTAAAATGTACTTTAATAGTGATTTGCAGGGCGTAACGGAGCGCTCCCAAAAAAGCGCTCTTTGTGGCTGGAGCTAAGGAGAGGAGGGCGCATTTTATATTCAGCGGGAGTGGAGCGGGAGCAACTCCATTGCGGACTAAAGAGCGGTGGTTTTATCGCTCCGCACTCCTCGCTCCAAAATTATTTGATTTTTTTTCTTTTAAACATTAGTTTTTTTTTTATTCAGCAATAAAAAGAAAAAGAAAAGAAAGTCTCAGAATTGACTCTAAGTTATTTTTTTAAAATGATATCTCTCGTAAATGTATATGAGATAGGGGGAGAGAGAGAGGGGGAGAAAGAAAGAACATTTGAATTTCTCATATTTTTACATCGATGTCTTAAATTTTTGATGGGACAGTTTTCTTAAGTCAGGAGACAATTTGGCAACAAACGTCTTCAAATGTGCCAATGAGTTTATAGATGTCTCTGAAGTTATTTTCTTAAAGATTTTAACTTTTTTAACAAGGACGTTTATTACTGATTGAATAAATAAGCCAATTTCTTTTTAATTCGTGTTTTTATTAAAGAATTTTATGTTCAATTACACTATAGGGGCCGTTGGATTTTCTCGTCCATTGTGCTCGGTATTCATCTAAATATTCGATAAAATCGATGTTTCGGGTGAAATGGTACATTTTGTTCTGACAAAAAATTCTAATTTATTTTTTTAGTATATATCAAATTGAACTTTTATGTCACACTTTACCCGTCGTCATTTCGGCGACATTTTTTGTTATTCTTAAATTCACGACTAGTATGTTAGAACCTTTTCATGTTTGCCTTTACATTCCTGAAATTCCGTTAATAATTGCTTTTGTAAATAGAATGTTCAAAGTTTTTTTTTTGTGTGTGGTTAATAAAATGTTAAAGCAGTAAAAATACATATTTAGTCCAAGGAAAAATACATATTTAGTCCAAGGAAAAATACATATTTAGTCTAACGAAAAAAAAAGCAACATGGCCGCCAGCGATTTAAACCTCGAATTAAAGTTATATTCTAAAGACTTTAACAAGTAAATGAGAATTTTATTTCAGGATCAAAAATACAATTAAGATCAACAATCAGTTTAATTCTAAATTTGGGCGAATACCAAGCGAAATGAGCTGAAGAAAACAGCGGCCCCTTTTCTACAATTAAACCGATGTTTAAACTTAATTAAATTAAAGAAAATATCTGAAATTGTTAATGTAAAAAAGCAAATAATTAGACTTTCTTACTTATCTGTTTTTTTAAACCGAAAGTAGATTAGATATCTTTCTTTGTCTTAAAAATTCTATTATCGAATATTAAAATTGTAAACAGTTTGTTTTTGTTAGAGATTTCAAATATAGACGTTTTCACCTTTTTTTTTTTAATACATTTTTAATTTTAATGTTTTTGCCCGACCTAGGAAAACTTGCTCCAGTTAATTTTTCGGGGGAGGAAAATTTGACACGATTTTTCTTCAACTCCCAAGGTCTAGGCCAGATAATTTTTTATGAAATTGTAATACATAAATGGATTTCTGAATTGTTTATTGACAATTTATTGAAATTTTGGGGCAACTTATGAAAAATCATTTTTTTTATCCAATCTTTAAAAAATAAACTTCATTGGGTTTTTTTTTTCGCCCCAAATGGTACTATAGAAAAAAATGGATGAATCGATTTGTTTGAAAGTACTTGCGCGTTTTATTGTTATGCATATTAATATACATTATACAATATAGTTACGTTGGTAAAACAAACAAATATTAAACAACAACACGACGAGTAATGTTGCCCTGGCTGTCCCTCCTCTCACAGAGAAATGTTTTGTTTAAAAAGAAAATAATCACTAATAATGTTTAAAAGTAAAACTTTATTTACTTAAAACAAATCTAAATTCCCTTCCAAAATAAATAGAAAAAATATCGGGTCAAATTTGTCTTTCCTGAAAAAAAATAGGTTGTTAATGTAATCAAAATGTTTTTTTTTAAATGCTTCAGGGATTTTTCTATTTCTATTTTATACCTCAGGAAACGAAAATGTACGTATAATCCTATACTTCGTCCGATATGTTCTCCTATAACTCTAAAAACATTAGTGAGATTTTGTCGAATATCATCTTACGGTCTTACACTAAATGTGACATCTCAACCCATATTGATGAGATCCTTTGAGGCCCACCCCTATCCTACGACCATTCATTGGCAGAATAGAACGTTTATGAAAGAAGGTACATTTTCATAATGGAGCGCTGAAAATGAGCCACTCCTTTTTTATAGGAGTTGGAGCAAGTGCGGCTCTTTTTTGAAAATGTGGAGCGTGAGAAGAGCTAGCTCCATTTTTTGGCGTTGGAGCAGGAGCAGGAGCGGGAGCAGGTCCAAAAAGTAGTTGAGCGTGTTAAGCCCTGGTAATTTGCCACGAGGTCAGCATAGTCTAAATTAAGTTCAGAAAAAATATTCCTCCATCTTTACTGGTAAATGCTCGTAAAAATAACACTGAAAAGAAGTCAAACAGTAAGCTGCTGATTGATTGTCTTGCTTGCTTTCAACAATACTAACAGGGCTACCCAAGGCAATAAAAAAATAGAAATTAAATAGTGTGTGTAACATCTTTATATAACTCTTTTATATCCCTTCGTTTCTCTCTCTCGATAGCCGGCTCTATTTTCTCTTTTTCCCTTTCTCTCATTTCCCCCTATCACTCAGACCTCTATTTTTCTTACGCTCAACCCATTTCTCTCTATTGTTTTAATGTGTTGAAAAAATAATAATGTAAGTAATTTACCGGAGCTGTTCGTCTTTACTGTAATCGTATATTAAATGCTCCTGGACAATTCCGTGTAACACAAAGCACATTGACATTTTGATTCGGTGTAATGCCATCCCCCCACACGCTTTCACAATAATGACGAGAAATAATGTTGATGATGATATAGTCTGAAGAGATCTGTCCCGGATAACACCGAGTAGAACAAAACAAACGAATGTAAATACTGATGGAGGAAATTAATAAAAAATGAATGAGGAAAATGAATGAATAGACAAAATAACGACTAAAAAGAAACAGTTAAAATAAGCTAAACATTTTCTTTCTATTGTATTGAACCAATTCCGAGTAAAAGAGAGAAAGTGGGGGAATAGGATGGATCAGGATAGGGTGTGCGCGTGTATTAAAGGCTGGAAGTATCGTGTCTGTGTATGTGTGAGGAGCCAGATTACAGAGAGATTGGTAGATGTTAAAAGAATGATTGTACTCACTTTTGTAGACTATTTTATTAGACAGGTTTCTTGGGCAGTGCTGGATAGCCTTTTCCGTGGCATATGACGAAAAATCTCAACTAGAAGCTTCATTTAACTTCCACATTTTTTCAGTGTACATCAAGTCAACTATCAAAAATATTTATGGCGTGTGTTTAGTCAAAGAAAATATAATTAGCAATAACTGATTCGTTCTGCTGAATCTTAGACGCAATACAACACTTCTTTAAAGCTATCAAATTGTTTACGAAATAAAAGAATGAAAGAATGAAACACCATTAAAAGAGACACCTTAATTGATTATTTGAATTTGGTGTCATTTTCAAAGATTTCGATTCGGAATGTTTTCTGATTATGAAGAAACTAATAAGGTTGACTATTTTGTACTGTTTAAAAAAATGTTTTCAAAATGTCCATCAGCTATTAACAATGTTTTTTTTTGTTGTTGTTTTATGGAATTTCAGCCTTTTTACGACTTACAAACTTCTGTATATCAATAGTCGTGAACAGATATAAGCAGGAAAATAGATTTCATATTGATAATGAGAGTAGAATATTAAAATGACAATCTTTCAATATCAGAATATATATATATATATATATATATATATATATATATTTAATTAATTATCAGTATTATTATCAACATATCTATACGTTTCATCCTTACATGAATCTTTGGTGTAGAAAATAATTATTCACACCGGTCGCCGAACTCGAACCCCGGAACACGAGTCATGTTTAAAACTCAAATTCCGACGTCTTAGCCCACACGGCCGTTGTCAACAACCCAGTATATCAGCGAGAGATTAATCCTATTTAAAAGCAGCCGTCGTAAAGTGTTCTATTTTAAAAGGAACATTCACTGAAACCACGATAACAGCTGTATTTATACTACTCACTACAGAGCCCAGATTAGAGTTTTGGAGCTACAAATAATCATGCATATATGTTTTTATCTACATACGTATACGTTCCATACTTGTATTATATATATATATATATATATATATTATGACAATATATGTATTAGCCTATACTATCAGTGCCTCTTAATTAGCAGTCTCTTTAAAAGATTAAGCTCAATGAAAAACATTTTTAAATGAAAAGTAAAAACAAACATGGTTATTGGAATATGAAATGAACATGACATTTATATTTATATAAGTTAAATGGACGAAGAGTGATAAACATGCACGAATGTCCAAATTTATTTCAAACTTCAAATGTTCAAGTCAGGGTATATTCTGTAATAAAAATTATGTTTATTGTTCTTTCCTTAAGCCAAGGCTTTTCAAAGATCGAGATCTTATCATCAGAGGAATCATACAGATAGATAAGGTGGCAATAGAAAAGCCAAAGTTCAACATTTGAAAAATATGAAAAAATATTTAGAAAAAGATGGGTGAGAAAAAAAAGTTCGAGTAAAAAGATATTGGGTTTGTCCGGATGGTAAATTGTCCGCCGATAAGGTGTCCAATGGAAGAGGGTTTCAATGGAGAAGAAAAAGTTTCATAGAGGCATCATGGGTAGGCGTTCAAAAAATAAGTAAATCCAATGGTGAAAATTGAGTTAAAAAATGTAGATAGAGCGTACTTAAACGGAATTAAAATGAAGATATCTGGCCATTTAGAGAAAGCTTCCGAGGCCGAAGAGAATTCCAAGTGAAAACGTAGCGATGAAATAATGTAAATATATCGGTGTTATTTTTTCAATCGTCCTCACTTATGTTTTCAGTATATATATATATATATATATATATATATATATATAACAAAATGTATTCTAATTTAAGGTTTGTACTATACTACGTCTACACAGGCAACATCAGTGTTTACATTTAGTAATCTAAGGCTTGGGCCTTATCTCTTGACATTTTTTTTTATCAGTCAAGTTTGTTTTAATTATTATTTTTAAATTGACCGAAATTGAATTTGATACGAAATATGCATTCTATTGAATGAACTTAAATTGATTAATACCCTTGAGTAAGAACTCTTTAGTCAAAAATGTTCAACATTGATTAGAAATGTGTTGGTTCATAATTAGTTAACTTTCTGTATGAAATTATTCCAAGCTTCATAAAGTTCTTCGAGCGATGTGTAACTAAAGTCTCGAAAGGCGTCTGCTTTAAAGGAAAAATGTTACCTCCATTTTCACAAAATCAAACTGTCTCAGCACAAATATTTCCAATGCACGTGTAACTTTAGTGCTCTGATTATTTGTAACTTTCCTCAGAGAACGACCATGAACAGAGCTAATCACCAAAGAACTTTCTGTTAATCATTAAATCATCTTCATCCTCTTCCTCCTACCAATAAGTAATCAGTGTCGCTAACTTTCCGGGCAGAATCTTACGCATCGGCTCGGGATTAATACGCAGACCCGAGAGCGTCAGCGTAATTTTGAGAGAATAGTTTTTCCTTTATTTATAACATGGCTTTAGAAATTAAACTAATTTATATTTACACTCTGAGATAAAGGTTTGTTAAACTCAACTCCGAACAGTAATTATGAAGGTAATATTGTATTTATTTTAAAAATGTTATTTCGTAAGCTCTTTCTGAATTAACTTTAGTAGCATAGCGATGCCTGCTGATACCTATATCTCTTCAAATATAACAGTATCAAGCTACGTAAGCACAGGTGGAACTGAGGTGAGCCTTGTAAATTACACAAACAAAATAGAATACACTTCAAAATACAAGTGATCAATATAACAAATGAATTCCCAAAGTACCGTAAGATAATATAAATTTATTGTGAGAAAAGTGGATGTTTGAATGCGTGAACGCCAGCTGTTTTTGTGTTAGTCTCACCGATTCTCTGGGAGTGAAACGTCCCTTGTGCTTATTTCACGTAAGCGAACGGTTTGAGTTAACCAATTATAGCGATATTGCTGTGCAATTAACTGACTCGCTTGTTTGAACGCGAAGCATGTCGAGGCATTTTTGATAAGGTGGATATTACTATCTTTGTGTTGACCCTTATGTGTGGCTAGTTTATGTGTGCGATGTTCATGGTTGGGTATAATTACGTTTTACACGCGTCGCGAATATAGCAGGTAGTGTTTCTTTAGAAGTTCTAGCTGCGCGAATCTGTGGGAAATGCTTGATTTTTTTTACGTTGAGTTATGGCATATTGCTAACCTATGCTTGCAATCTGGATTATGATATCGAACATTTTAGAAGAGTTTAACTTCCATGCTGATTCGCTAATTGTAAAATTGGCGTTTTGTTTGCACATGCGCATCATAATTTTTGTTAATGTAGTGGAACTGGTAATATCTGAATGCGGTTCCGACAGAAAAGCGCCTGCTTACTTTAATCTAACATTTTAGAAATAACTAAAATAAGCTGTGGCTTTATACTTTTGCCAGTGGTGTGTTAGTATGTACAGCAACTTACAGTGTACTTATATTCGGTGTTCGTGGTGCGAGGGGTTCATGATTAGCTTAATAATTATTCTTGAGGACTCTAGAATATGACATGCCAAATTCCAACCATGCCGGGTCTATTGTGTTCGGGTTAGCATAAATACAGGTAAGTAATTGGACCTGTTTCAGCATTAAATGACTGTAAAGTTGTCGATTTGCCGTATAAATAGACGAGTTAAAAAAGTATCAGTAATCATTAGGTAGCCTAAGTATATATATATATATATATATATATATATCTAATGCTAGAACTCTGCTAATCTTGATTTTTTTGCATATTATATCATTTGGGTGGTAAGAGGAAGGGTATGCCATAAGATGTTGAAAGAGGAAGATAGTGAAGGTGTTAGTACTAGCAGAATACACAGCGGAAGCATTAAAACTATCGTTATTGTTGTCGCAACTGATATCGTCAGTGGTTATTCGTGAAATATCGCTTGTTTCCGTTACATTGAAAGCAGAGGGCAACTATATTATTTAACTTCGTGACTGTACTTTTCAAATATCCATTTCTCTCTGAAATCGGCTAAGAGCATTAAATCTATGCACAATTTTCCAACGAAAACTCAATGCGCCACGGGCAGCTAATACTGATCTAAAACCAAACTGGCCGACACTATGGACAGCTAAACATTGTCGAAAGTTCGTGATGTTTTCTGTATTTGTCTTTAAACGTCAGCTCAACTTTTTTATCGGTTATTCAATGCCGAAACATAACACTTATTGTGATCCGTATATTTTATACGATCAATTAAATACACGTTGCTATTAACTTCGCCGCAAGGTGGCGTTGCCGCGCCGCAAGGTGGCGTTGCCTCCTCACTGGGTAAAATTTTATCTTAACATATTTTCAACACTATCAGTGCGTTAACATTCAGGTAACGGTTAGAATTCAGAACACATCTTTCTTTTCAATTTTATTTCAGCTCATTTTTTACGTTTTTTTCTGTTTTTCTTTTCTCCGTTCAACATATTTTTCAATTACACGCTACTAAAAATCGGTAAAAAGCTTGAATGTGAAGGTTTTACTTAGTGAAAATATATCATTGAAATACAGTCTAAATTTCTAGTGCAATTCTTTTTTTAATCTGTGTGTGAAAAGAATAAGAAGGCTCCAGAAGTATTTTTCATAAAAAGCCGTTTATCTTTCTTTTCTGAAATATTAGGTGTTAATGCATACTGACAATAGAAAATCAAATGTCTTTATTCACTTCTGTCTTCAATCATTGTGCGCAATTCTGTATAAAGAATTGTAAGTAAAAAAACAGCAATATGAAATAAGTTTTCGATTGGAGTCCATTCAAATGCACTATGATAACTTCGGGTAGCGAAACCTCTTTTTTCTCATGCATATAAAATAGTAATAAGTATGTGAGATTTACAACATGAGAAACTTGTATAAAAATATTTCGTGTGTCTGTGTAGGTTATGTTGGTAAAAAGCAGTTGTTACTTAAAAGTTAGGAATGCAAATGCACAAATTAGTCAAAACGAACGTAGACAAATCTGTATAAACTATATATTTTTTAAATAAGAAACAGATACGCAATCTTTTACGTAAGAGATTCTGATAATGCACCCGACAACATGTGTGGGTGATAGTAAAAAAGGAATAACTCATTTGATAAAAACGATTGTCTATGTAATTTATGTTTATAGAAAAGTCGTCACTTAGTAGTCTGGATCGAAGGACACAAATAAGCCCAAAAAAGAAATATAAAACTGAGTATAAACTGGACATATCTGATGGAAAACAGAGGCGCAATCTTCTAGAAAAAATCAGGGGGGTACGTTGGGATTCAAGAAAATACATAAACTACATAAACTACTATCTAACTAGTTGTGTGGCATAGCGCGACAGAACGACGGTTAAACATAGTTCCTTTAGTGGTAAGACCGTTAATCGAATGTCGACGTATCCTTATTTGTAGGCTGATATGCGTGCTAATGCTGATACCAGCAGACTACATACGTCGTTTACGTGGCCACGTAATACCGTTTGTCTGTCGGTTTATCCTCTGTCGGCTACGTTGCCTTATCGTATCTCTTCTTTATGTCTTTCTGTCTATTTATCTATATTGATTCCTCTTAGCTTATTTAACAAGTGATGTTAATTCCTCATTTATGCAAGCATTAATCTGGCTACAATCCGAATACCCTATATGTGGTTACATTTCGGGATTTTATCCGTTTCCCAAATTCTAATATACTATTCCCTTGAATTATCCGTTGACTGACCTAATAAAAATTATTAACTCAATTGTGTTTTCCTGATTATTTAACAAAGAGATTCGTATTTTAACCTGTTAATGATTAAAATGTAACCTCGCATGGTACAAGAAAAAGAGTTGCAATTTATAGGGAGGTCAAACCATATACATTTTTCAAAGCTTTTATCTGTTTATGCACGGCGCTCCCTTTCCTTGCTACATGTCGTTGTTGTTTTTGTTTAGCGAGTTGGACTTCTTCCTAATGGTCACGAAGATTATGCCTCAAGATTATCTGGTCTGCATGGTATTCCTTGTGATTCGGTGCTATTTGTTACCTTGTAAAATTCCAGGTTTCACCCTGACACAGATAGCAGAAAGGTTCAACGGTTGCATGCGAAGTTAGGGTAGTTTTGGCCCAGAACACGATGAAATGGCGCAGAAGCAAATTGCAATGGTCATGTTATTTATTTGCGGTTTCGCACTTGACACGTTCTTACTTGCCATACGAACAGACAGATGACCAGAAGACGACAGATCCTGATGCCGACTCCTCCTAGATGCTCACTGGAGTACTGTTAAACGGGTAGTTCTTACACGTCCACGTTGACACCGCCTCTACCACATGAACAAAGGTTGGACTTTGAGGGGGCGTTCATGGTTAGTCGCCTTAGCTCGTTACATAAGGCACGAGAGAAGACAAGTACAATCCTCTGTTCAGAGTTTGCAAGGTTTTTCGTTTTCATTAACAAGAAACAAACAAAATGCGGTTGTTTTTCTATTTTTCAGAAGGTATGCTGGTACTCCTACCTCTACAAAGGTTTGTGTGTATTTTACATGCCGGTGTCGGTATTTGGTTTTTTGAAGTTGTCCCTCTTTTAATATTTTTCTGTTTTTCGAGGTTTTCCCGTTCTCTGTCTATATCAATCCCTCTTGTTTACGTAACAATTGACGTCAACAAACATTCTTCCGAATTTTTCATTGTTATCAACTACATTTTTGACCGGAATCGGAATAATGTTAGCGTTGTTTTATTTAATAATTTTATTTGTTCACCAAATCGTATTTTGCCCGTTAACTGAAGTCATAAAAAGTCGTAAGACTATTGTGTTTTTCAAATTATTCAACAAAATGGGGTTGCTAATTTATTTTAACGTAACAATAGGGACGATAACTTACCAGTTTCAAAGCGTATCATATGGTGACCCTGTTGGGTAACCGTTTTCCCGATGGAAATAGAACCAATATTCATAATTGCACAATTGTGTAACTACTTTATATGCGCGAGCATCTAATTTGCATGTGTAGGGAGAAACTGACTTTTAAAAGACGGATTGAAAGCACTCGGCGAACGTGAAGTTTGACATCTGAGATAATGCGTTGTGCTGGTAGTTATATGAGCAGGAGTTGCTTAATTTTGGAGTATCATTGTAACCTATTATTGTCACAGGAGATTTATATACATTTTTGTCTCTAACATTTTATAGTTTTAAGTCACTCTTTTACGTACGAAACCTTATTACTAAATTACGACTATTGCCCTATTGTGTAACATCTGTCCATCATCCAACCTGATATCTATTTAACTTTTTTCGATAGACAATCAGATCGAAAGACCAGTCTCTTTTCCAATCCTCATCAATGGACCAGAGATGATGCCCTCAGCATCCGATGAAGGAAAACTTTTGCCAAAATAACTTTGCATCAAATTGTACCATTTTCTATCTATGTTCATATCTCCTGAATGCCTTCCAGTGAGTTTAAACCCTCTGAGCGACACCAATATATCTGTGAGAGATATTGCCAAACTTATTAAGAACATTGATGCACACAAAGCAACTGGTTCTGACAATATTACAATCAGTGATTAAGAAGTTGCAACTGGAACTCGCTCAAACGTTTTCAATCGTTGTTTAAAAAACGCTTTCCATTAGGTTGGAAAACTTCGTCAGTTTGCCCAGTATTTAAAATTACTGTCGTGTTTAAGTTTCGTACAAAATTATGTTCGAACCGTCCTCTTAAGTAATTAAATTCTGCCCAGTTTAAACGATCCTGTCCAATATTTAAGATTTCTCACTGTCCACCTGACAAACTAATAAACACATAACCTCGAGTAGCCTTTGACCTTGATAAGTGATGACACATTCGTCAAATATATTTGAGTTGTGAATATAAAATCGTTGTGAACATTCAAAAGTTTTTCTCACGTAATTAACGTCACTTTAAAGCATCATAATAGGCGTAGGGTTCGGATTTGAAATGTTGAAAATCTAAATAGTATTATATTCTTCTCACCGGAAAGCAGAATATCGGAGATAATTGTCTACAGCATAAGCGTTTGCCAATAAAATACACCATAGAAAATAACATTACCCCCGCGTAATATATAGTGGTGTTACTGACGTGTCTAAAGTTTTAGATTCTCTAAACTGTTCGAAAGATCCTAATACCCTTTAGACCATTGAGAAACTTGTGAACTCCACATGATGTATCTTCTAATGCTGGGATATTAAATAACAAAAGTCTTAGTTATGTTAGCAGGAAAATATCAAGAGACTATTTTTCAGCTCTGCTTTTCACACGGTGTCGTTTTATGCTATAATAAAATAGGGTAGATACAATGTTTCGGAATGATTTAGACGGAAATGCCTAATTTGTATTGTCTGCTTTAAAAAGTTCCCATATCTGAGTTCACTCCAGATTTGAAATAAAAAACGTATATGTAATATGTTTATATATTTGTTGAACAATCTTTGGTCTATTCTACCGTTCTAGGAAACACCTGGCTCTATATGCAATACTCTGCTTGTATCATCCCGTCTTCAGATGGATTTATCATCCCACATTCCGGAAAGTACAGCTCAGATCACTCTTTTTTCCTTGTTAGAGTACAAAATCGACTGTCCAATTAAAGTGTTAATTCATTTTACTATTCGTAGTCATCGTCTGTAGTAGGAATTGAACCTTAAACCCCTAGGAGACTGTAACTTAGAACTGATTGCTAATCAACGCTATTATCTGTGGCACCACGGGTATGTACCACTGATACAACAGGGGGAGTTCGATAAGATGCACATCAAGTTTAAAAGTTTATATCGGCCGAAACTTTAAGAATTAGAATCACTACAAGTATAGTTATCTGATTTTTTTCTTTATACAAATGCATCACAACTTTCTTAAGCAACAATTCACTCGAAAGTAAGGGTTCATGAGACTTTGTTCGATGATGAACCATATAATAAAAGGATTGACCAAGATGTGTTTATTTTATTCAAATAAAACTAAAAACAAAATAAGTACACAATCTATATTGAAAAATGTTGTACAATAAAAAAAATCCATTTAAATTCAGCAAATATAAACTTATTGTGAAATACTGATTAAATATTGATGAATCGTTAGCTTGATATTTATTCTAGTGAAAACATGGTAAAAATGTTATCTTCCTCATGAATTTATTGGAAATATTTCACCGATCGTCGTCAGCTATATATCGATGGTTGTGACTTCAATTGCATAATCGCCAAAGTCTTTCATGCGCCATAATATATTAACAAAACGAATTCATCGCAAAATGGTTTTCCTTTTATAGAAACATATTTCATGCAATATGATTTAATTAAAAAATAAATTGACTTTTTAAAAAGAATACGGAAATAGAATTCACAAGAATAAATAAAAATTACTATTCGTAATTGTGTCTTTCAGCTTGCGATCACAAGGTATCTCCCCTCAGAGAGGATGGGGGAGAAATCCTTAACGACTGGGGATATTTTTTAAATTTTCTATCTCATACAGATTGCACGTTTTAGCGAGCAGTATATCCCACATAAAATCTTTAAACTCTGTATTATTTCGATTATCCAGACTAATATTGTTAGATATGATTTCCACAACGTGTGGGCAGATGTTACCTTGGACGGTATTCGGGTGTTTATTGTCGAACTTGAGATTCGATATGGAGTTTTCAGCAGAAGCTTTTATTAAGTCCACGGGATAATGCATACTAGCATTGTACAAATTAGCACGTGGTGTAACGGTGTTAAGTAGCAATCGGTTCTAAGTGTCAGTCTTCTGAGGGTTTAAGGTTCAATCCCCACTACTGCTGATACATAGAAAACATAAAATTACTTCAACTCGGTTATGGCTGACTGAACGATAACACTATCCACTCGTTGATTAAATAAAGGCTTCAGTTTTAAATTCAGTATCGAATCCAAGTTCGACTAGATACAGTTGAAGAAGGTCGGAGGTTACCTCAACCGAAACATTGTGAACATAACAACCAAGATGAGAATAGTAGTCAGAATAATCCAAATAATACAACATATCAATCCTCATATAAAAAATTCCGAAGCACAAATCTATAAAAAAATAATGAAAACGAATAATTCGCTTAGTTTTGAAAATGTGCTTTATTTTGTTGATACTTTGTGACATTATTAAACAGTGTAATTTTTTAGGACTATAATGTTTTTACAAAATGAAAAATGTTCAAATAGATAATGTTCATGGAATTGTGTTCAGCCATTGTTCTTAACTTTTTCATGCTTAATATTTTTCCACAGCAACAAATAGAAAAGGGGTCATAGATTTTGATTTCAGTTTTGCTGAGAGTCAAATATGGAGGAATACGTTGTTGCTTCTATTATAAGTCGTTACGGGCCTTTTTGAAAGTCGGCTCAACAGGAAAGCACGTTATTCAAGAACCAGTTCGACCAGGCACGTAGAATTTATGTTATAAAATTATGCATGAAAAGTTTAGTAAGAGATTACGTTTAATTAATCTTTATTTTTTTATTGAATTTTTTGGTTAGGTTTTAAAAAAGCGGAAGGTTGGGGCATAATGAACAGGTCAGTGTGCTAACTGGCGGTTTGTAACTTTTCCTATATGTCTTTATTATGTCTTATTGCCTAACCTTACCGATTGAGAAGTTGTTTCATATGAATATCAGTGTTAAAGCTAGCGAAGAATAACTGTTTTTCTCACTTATGTTACAAATATGAGTATTTATTTTATACTAATTTAAAAGAGATATTTACAAAACCTATAAACGTAGCAATTTAAGATGTTATAAGAAATTCATCATTTTATAGTATTTTTAGAAATTTGATTCGTGTAGATGCTAGTACAGAAAGTATGAGACGCGGATAAATTTAAACCTTCAGTGTAAAATACACTGAAGGTTTAAATTCATCCCGGACAACGCCGTGTCTTTCCGCCAGTTGTAAAAAACCCACATTGAATAATCTATCGAAAATAAAATATTCTGTTTTATTTTCTTTCAAATGCCTTTCAATAGGATTCAACACATAATTTAAACAATCTGTGTATTCTTTCCTTCTGTGGTTGGCATTTTTATTAATTAGTTTCCGAATCGTCCCGTTATTCTCGCAGGGTTTTATATCTGGAAATTGACCAATGATAGCAATATTCTCATGACATTCACTCTAAAGAATTCGAGAAAAGAAAATAATTTTTACATCAAATTATCTGACCGAAATACTCAGAACACATGGAATCGAAATTTGTTTCAAGGAAGACTTCGATTTAGGCCTGTAATTCTTCGTAGAACTTCATATCTTCTCGGCAGGAAAATGAATAATCTAAATTGTATATAACGGTAAGATATAGTGTATTTCATCTGCAGTAATTGTGCTTTTTAAATTATATTTTTTCATATATTCAAATTTACACTGTTTCTAATCTTTCTGATTTTGTTTACCAAATAATTAAAATAATGTTTTTATAAATAAAATTATCATAAAAAATGAACGTTAATACAACAATATTATTTACATATTATTGGAACTATAACCCCAATACATAGTTATTCAAACTAACCCTGATAATAATAAAAATAACAATAGTAAAAAGAAAAATTATGTTTTTGTTTCATGATTATTTAAAGATGAGTTGTTTGTCAACACAGGTTTCGATTACTTAATGCCTAAAATCGAAAACCTATTCTATACGAGGTATTGAACACAAGGGTTTATTCTTACGCACACAGTTGTTGAATTGATGTAGCTTTTTTCAATGGGTGACAATAAAGAGGAACACTCACCATTAGGAAAAAGAATGAGGTGCTTCGCATGTCGTGTATGCAGATTTAAAAAGGGCTTCTCTTCATATATGCAGGTGTTTATGGTGGTCTCTCATTTGCATATGTGAATTTCAGATGGTATAAATGAAGAGGACAGCTGGGAAGGAGGAGAAGCGATTTGGATGGAGGAGAAGAAGGAAGAGAG
>OY744523.1:65678297-65683297 GCA_963556195.1 Sepiola atlantica
TGATTAGAAACTAAGAGCTCATCAGGCGGAAAAAAGTCTGATTGCTTACTCAGATATTTATATTAAGAAATAATTATTTTCTAATATGAATATCTGAGTAAAGGATCAGACAGTGTAGCGGCTTTTTGTACATTTAATATAAGTAAAAATAAAAAAATAATTATAGAAATAGCTTTATTTACTATTGAGCACTTTTGATAAGCCGAGTTGACATTATGGGTTCCTACTTTACCAGAATTACTAATATATATATATATATATATATATATATATATATATATAGTAGTCCAGGTATATATATATTGAGATATATTTTATTCTGAACTTGATAACTATGTAAAGTAAAAACTAACAATATTACTGTAGTGTTCAGAAGTATAGAGAGATCAGTTGTTCCCGGCAACGATAGCAGTTTCTGCTTATATATTAAATAGGACGAATATATTTATTTAAACTTAAGTACTCCATATCCTTAGACATATGAGGCAGTCAAGGTAGATATTTATTTCCCTGTTTTCAAAGTGGAGCTACAATTTCAAACACGTCTCCATGCCGTTGTTGCTATGTGTTTTCTTTTGTTTTTGTTTTTTTAAACGTCATAAAAGAAACTCATTTTACAACTTTTCCAGAGCATGGAGAAGATCCACTTTCTTGTCTTTAAAGAATTAAAAATGCGATAAACGAATATGGCATTATATAAAGCATAACTCAGTAATTAATGAAATAATCTAGTTAGGAACAGTTTCAAAGAAAAAACGCGATTATCTTAGGAAATAAGACCGAAGTTCAATGAACAAATAAGTTTGATTTAATATTCCTTGTCTATAATTAACTTTGTCTTAAAACTTAGCAAGTTTCTTTTTCTTTTTTGTATTTTCCACACTTACATCTTTATTTCAAATCTAAACAATATTTACACCTTGTATTTGTGTTTACTTTCTTATTCTTTGCGCTCAAATGACGAGGTGCAGAGACACCTGGTCTGAATACAATATATATATTTAGATGTTATTGCGCACCAGAACAGGTGCACTTGATAATGGACACAAAAAGAAAGAAATATAATTATTGGAAAGTGTGAACAGAATCAGAAAATAAGTGTGTATATATGTTGGGGATCAGTTAGGTATACTGAGTGCGTCAGAAATGTTAACTCAGACGTTTTATCTAGACGAACTGTGCCACAACGGGTCACTGGTTGTCGACATCGAAAATTATACTAGACCAACAGTCTAGTGTTCAACTATAACAGCTTAAGTAGGTGTTTGTACTAGTCGCAAATGCTTCCCTGGCAATCGGTCCAAAAGTGAGTGTTTTGCTGTTGGGCTGTGGTATAGTTCTATTCAGTTCTAGGAACTCATCCTCTCAAGCTTTACGTTCCTCTGAGAAAAGGGGTAGTTTATTGCTAATCGCCTAAGTGGCCCATACTAGGGATGCTGACGATGCTGCTTACGCAGACTTTGTAGGCCAAAGTGCGCCTTTTCTAGTTCGTTAGCTTTACAAAACCAAACGTGACCTTGTCTAACCTCCTAGCGTGGGGATTAATATAATAATATGAGAATTTTGTAGATATAATCTTGTTTGTTTGTTTGTTTGCCTTCGTGCACAACGGATGACATCATAAACGATTATGTCACAAAAAGTGTCACTCTACATCCATTAAAACAGAGATGAGGGATAAACACTCAAAGTGGACTATATCACAAAATGATGACGTCATAAATCGTGACGTTCCAAAAGAATGATAGCATCCCTTTAAATAGGCTTTCTTTCTAAAACTGTTGATCTTCTTTATCTTTCGTTTGCTTCTCCACGTGCACCATAGATGCCGACAAAAAAAGGATGGAGTCATAAGAGAGATAATAGGAGAAAAGGAAGTATATGTATGATACTATCATCTAGCGTGATATATAAGGAATACACAACATAAGGAATACACAACTCTTATATAACATTTCTGCACACGAGCATTTAGTTACATTTCTTCTTCACCACGACCATGCACATGCTCATAACTCCTTAAGCACTCGGCAGTTTCTAACACAACATCGCTCTACTGAAACGATCTTTAAGCACCTGTTGTTTCTAGTGACTTTTAATTGTGTTCAATCTCAAGAGGACACGTTTGAAAGACGTAGAAGTCGTTTAAAGGGTAGGCACAACGGAACTGAAGGGCATAGGACAATTGTAGATAAGGATGAGAAACTACATTAAGCTTCAAGGTGTTAATCTTAACAGAGAAAGCATGTAATCTACTGATTGCAATTAACGAGTAGTTTTTATAAAGATACCGTTACTTTTCAGACATCGCTCTTTTTCTCTTATATATATATATACGTATATATATATATATATATATATATATACTAGCTGGACCTGGGGAGAAATATAAATGAATGAATAAAAATATGTCAACATCCAACAGAACGCAAGTAGGTCACATCGGGCAATTGCAATGTTAGGTTTGAAATTGTGTAAAAGGGATATGAGGGAGGAAGGAAGGAAATAGACGCGGTTGTAGGAGTCTTCCTGTCCATTCCATGGTACCGGTATGTCCCCAACACTTGTCCTTTTGATTTAACACCTGATCTGTCTATGATAATGGGTACTTTTAAAGTTAAAGTTGCTTATAGAGCCCTATTAAAAAGAAAAATGAGCACTACTGAAACATACACACACACACATTATTAAGGCAGCCTACAAAGCACAAAGAAAACATGAGTGTTCGAATGGAAATCATAATATTCACAATTGTTAAGTAGTACGCAATACATTGATTTAATAGGTAAAGTATAACAATGATTTCTTATGAAATTACTACATAATAACATTGAATTAAAACAAAAACCGGCCCATAGTCCTCCCTACCCTTCCCGCGTTGGCGAAAGTTCAACAATGTGAAAAAAAAGTTGGGTTAGACGACTGGGATCGAACGTCAAATTTCTCGGTCCTGGATCTACGTTCGTAACCACTGGGCTAAGAAAGTGAGTAGAAAACCTACTGAAGAATAGGTCATTAAAACAAAGCCTCTAAGCTGGCATGCGTTGTATGTTACAATCCGCCAGAAGGCGACGAAATGTAGGGTCCACTAGTCAAACGTTATGGGTCATTTATATACGAGGTAATCGATGTTTTGTTTTTCATATTTTTTTATATTATACGTGTGAAGGGGGTATAATAAAGAAACTTTTAACTTTATAGTTGGTGTCGAGTATCTTGGCGTATACTGACTTTATTCGGAAGTCGAGTCGCTGAAGAAATTGTAGCCGCCATGTTAGATGATGAAACACTACAAGGAATTATATTCGTTAATTGACTTTTCGAAAAACTGGAATAGGTATAACTGTATACGTAATAGGTAGAAATAACGTAATCCAACATTCTCGAAAATCAACGGAATTAGCGGGAGCGGTCATTAAATGTGTGCGTAATGTTTTGTATTATGTCGTAAATTAATAGCAGATAAATAGGAAATAATAACGGACAATTGTTTAAAACGTACACGTTGTTTGTTAGTTGTCGGTGAGGTGGGGGTGTTTGTACTAAAGTGTTGGGAGAACAGTTTTTGATACCACCTATATTAAGTATGTTTTGAGGAGAGTAACAGTGGTGGGGCAAAAGTAATGTTTGCTGTTAGCTGTAGAAAAATAATAACATATTTACTACACCACGCTCGAGTGAATGAGCGTAATATAGTGATGAGGTTAGTAGACTGTGATGCATGTGGTTATTTTCCTATTCTACAAGAAGGTACAAGGCAAAACTCGTCTTAACTTTATATATAAAATATATATCTTTAATAATGGAGATTATGTATCTGTTTGTCTGTCTGAAGCCGAAATTCCATCAGAGTAATATTACTATTATCTTAGTCTGCCAGCTTCTATATATACTACTATAATAACCGCCGTAAACACTATGCGCATTTCGCAATTTAGATAATTAATTGCTTGTCAGCTTCTAAGTAATTAGTATTCGCAAATATACACTAATGATAGTTTTCTTCAGATTTCCACATGTATTTACGCTGTTTTGCTCGCTAATAATCTTACTTATAACGTATAATTATTTTTTTTATTATTTATATATATATATATATATATATATATATATATATATATATGAAATGAGTTACGCAGCTAATCTACTTACTGCGAAACTGATTGAACAGCCAGCGTTACTCCATTGAATCGGTTACCTCCCTCTGATTATACAGCAGGACGGGCGCGTTATTTCAAATGTAAACAAAACGCTGGCATTTGCCGGTTTACTTTTACTCTGATTTTATTTTATTAAAACGTTCCGAGTTTGTTTATTGCTTTTATCTTATTAGCAATTTTGTTTTAAAACACACATTCACTGAATCGAATTGTTTAATTAAAATGATAATTGATTTAAACATTACTATTTAAAAACACACACACATTATAATGAATTTAGGTTAGGTAAACTTTTTTTCGATAGAGCTTTTTAAAAACTATTCGTGTTTACTGGATTTGATTTTAATAGCTTAATTTTAGGTACACCTTTTCTTCCGAATTAAAATCTTCCAATATTATCTTTTTACGACCTTAACTGTGTTTATGATTTCGGGTTTACCTCTTACGCTGTTAAACTTTTATTAACAAACTGTTTTTATTATTCCGTGTTTTATTTATTAAAATAAATGATGTTATTTTTTCTTTTCTGTCAACAAAAAAAGTAACAGATTGTACTGGAAAACTATACAACTGATTTCAGAATCAAATAGTTCAATTAAAAAAAGGTAATTTAACAAACACACACACATTCTAATGAATTTAATTTAGGTAAACTATTTGATTTTCTGGTGCTTTTTCTACTGTAGGACCCGCGCTAACTTTTACCCCGTCGTTAGGGTCATAATCATAGTTAGCTTGGGTCCTACAGTATAAGTGTACCGATTTTTTTTATTGTTTTATTTTAGGAACACAAATAGTGTTCGCTGTATTTTGTTTCTTAAATTGTTAATTTTAACAAAT
>OY744523.1:65690863-65693363 GCA_963556195.1 Sepiola atlantica
GTGCTCACCTCTCGGGCGCTGGCTTTTCAACCCCCACTTTCCGACCCGAGCTTGGGTCACATCTTACTTGTGGGAGTAGGATAAAAACTGGCCTTGTGCCTAACTCCTGGAGAGGAGTAAATTACGCTTCTATTCAACCTGTCAGCCATCATGAATGGTAATGGGAAAAAATTCAATTCTATATAATATCGAGTCTGTGTTGATACACAGTAAACTTTTCATAACAGTGTACTATGGTGTAGCTGGAACGTCAAGCATTACGCTTGAATTAATAGCTAGTTAGTCATTATTTTTTAGAGGCCTCGCCATGATTATAATATATATATATATATACATATATATATATATATATATATATATATATATATATATCCTCTTTTTTAATCTATCTTTACTTCATTTCAGAATTTTTCTGTCTATTCTTATTCCTGATCATTTTCTTTTCTTTCTCCTTTTTCTTTTTCTTTTCATCATCTATTTTTTCTTTCCAAATGTTGTCTTCCATTTCTTTTTAAATTAATCTTTCGTTGAATATACCATTTTTGTATTTCTTTTCAATCAGGTGTATTACACCTATTTTTATTCACAACTAAATAACACTTGTGTTTTATTAAATATTAAAAACAAGATTTTTACGCAGACACGTTACGAATACGTAGGTAAATTAAAATTAATGTGTTTTTACTAATTCCCCAATTGTATTGCTCGTAAAATAACTTATGTCGCCAATAGTAACGTCCACCCAATAGGCAAAAGTAATCAAGTAGGAATAGATAAAATATCTCATATAAAATGTAATAATTGCACAATTACATTTTGCATACAAAATATAATTTACACAAAACATCAAAAACATCAATTTCTTAAGGAGAATACAAGCACAATTAACAGTGAAAGTGTTTCCCTCCTAAGTCGTCATCAATTGTCTCAATCAATATGAAATTCCCCAAGTGGGAGCACGCCTCATGTAGGAAACCACTGACTTTAAACGGGTACAGATAATTCAGAGAAACTTGCTTATTCAAGTGATGCATTTGGAGTTTCTAGGAAATCAACTATTGAGAACTGTCGATAGATAAACACAAACGCTTGCTTGATATTTATTGATTATAAACAGACGAAAGAGTATAGAAAAGATGAAAGAAGTGTTCGTGTACAAGAAATATGTTATGGTAGAAAATAGAAGATGAGACAGTAATGTTTATGGGGTTTTTTTTATACTATGAAGGGACGAAATAAAATGAAGACGAGACCAAAGTAATCGGTCATGAACTAAGGTGAAAAACGAATTATCTAAGAAGACGGCAAATACAGTAAAAAAACAACAATAAATACAACGGTTTGCGTGGATGTAAAATGTGCCAAACAAAATGAAGCATACAAAACCGATAAAGGTAGCATACCACTGAGTGTAAAACATACGAAGATGAAAAAGTTAAACGAAAGGAAAAGCAAGATGGAGTTTCAAAATCTTAGAATCAAAGAGACCAAAAGTTCAGATAGAAGATCTCTAAACGAATTGTCTCAGGTGGAAGCGTGCGATGTTTTCTATTTAGTGTATCAATGTTCCAAAAGTAATGTTTGTCATATATATATATATATATATATATATTTATTTATTTTATACCTACATAAAAGTAATCAATGAACACGTGTTTCGGGCTCACAGCCGTCATCAGCATGGCTAACTTAGACAGAGATCGAACCTTAGGAACGTGAGAGAATCGAAATAATAGTAAGCAAAATAACAACGAACGCTACAATCACCAATAAAAATAATTACATAAATATATATATATATATATAATACTGTATGTTTGTTTGATAATATCTGTTAGAAAATCGCATATAATTATTTTTTTCATATAAGTTATGTATGCATACATATTTGCATGCTTAAGATTCACTCCTAAACTAATAAACCTATTATTATGAATTTTGGAGCACGACTACTGGGCATAAGGAGTCGTAGGATGGGTTATATTTAGTTTAATTTAGTGTTATACGAAGGGGGCAAAGAGTTGAAGAGAAGCTTTGTTTGAAAATTCAGATACCTGCGATATTTGTGATATTTTAAACGGGTTAAGGACACAACTTTCGATTTGCAAATTGAAATATATCAGATTTTAATTCCGTTACATCTATAATCAATAGACACAAATCAAACAATATTTCTTGAATTCTATTTCTTGAATTCTATTTCTTAAGACTCCTTAAGCTTTGAATTAAGATTATAAACATACGTTAATCATGTTGATTTTAATCTTTGTAAGAGGATATGAAAGTGGTGCAGTATTCATTTAACCGTCCTAGTACGGGTATTTTTTCTTATATATTACTAGTAAAATACCCGGTGTATGACTGGAAGAAGCAATAAATATAGCTTTAGTTTTAAATTGTAATGCTTTTTTTTACAGTGTCTGTTTCGGCGGGCCCCCTAAAATGGTAAGTTAAAAAAAATAATGTGCCCATGATACGCACCCTAATGCCAAGATATTCC
>OY744523.1:65703363-65720863 GCA_963556195.1 Sepiola atlantica
TATAGTCCACATTACTCACCCTTACGTAGCTGATTCAAACATGTATCCTGGTGATACCAGATTAGGCTGTCTGAAGATACTTACAGATGTACACTGCACCAAACGGTGATGTAATTGTGTTCATCCTTTCCCTTTGCAAAACTCAATCATGTTCTGCAATATCCAAAAACAGAAAACAACAATTTACCTCTACAAAACAACTAAACCTAACACAATGAATACATATTTTAAGATAAAAAGAACTTGAAGCTAATAGACGTTTTTACCAAAATGACCAGATTTCGCATTAAAATAAGCAGAAAGGGGTTGATATGCCGTAAAAGAAAAAAAACAGACAAACTCAAACATATATAATGATCGGTTAATTAGTTAAGAAATATAAAACATATGCACATACTTAACCTTGTATAAATAAAGTTACTTTATATTTGTGTTACGTGTGTGTGTATGTATGTATGTATGTATGTATGTATGTATGTATGTATATATATATATATATATATATATATATATATATATAGAAAGCGTATGAATATGTATTTCATTTTTGTAAGTAAGAGACCATAAGTGTAATGTTATTACTCGCAGCCATTTTTCATAACCAGATAAAGTAGACATTAATATTTTGTAGTGTGAAATTCCTCGCGATAAGGAAAGCGTGGCAAATATTTTCGCAAGATGGCTTTCACACGTAACTGTTGGGCCTCGTCTTGTTAGACTATGCAATATCACGTAAACCTTTTTGCATGAATCGTTGTATGCATTGTTGCCCTTGTCTTCCTAAGCAATGATTTATTACGTTACAAAACAGGATACACAAATAAAAACAACGTATCACACAAGATACTTAGCAAATATTGTTCAAGCTTCGAGCCATTCCAAATCGCATAAGTGGTTCACACAAGTACCCCCAAACAGGATACTCAAGGGAGGGAGATGCATATCTCTCTCATACATATACACACACATATATATATATATATATATATATATATATATATATATACATATATAATGATAATGTGTTCATATTACTTTTTTTTTTTGTAAATATAACCTCAAGGAGATCATACTTAGAAGTATATTTATTACGGCTAGAAATAATTCTGCTTTAAAACGGGATGAATTGTAAAATGAACGAGTGTTTGTGTCTGATATAGGGAGTTGTGTTTGTGGTTAATTCGGGATTTGTAAAGCTGAATCAATGAATGAAATTCTAATCAATGAAACAGCATGATTACGTTATTTTACGGCACATTAATCCTGTTTGTGTTATTTAATGCTGTATACACTTATGTTGGAAAATGTTCTTATGATTTACTTAATATTTTCAAATATTCATTCATGCCATAAATATATGTTTTGTATATAAAGGATGTGTATACCTATTACTATTTGTATGCGTAGATTTTGTAAATCTGTATATAATAGATAGAACCCTGCAAGGTACTATTATTCTTTCGATCTCTTTTCCTTTTTATCACTTTCTTTCTGTCTCTCTTTCTATCTCTTTTAATGTCTATCGTTTTTAATGTCTTTTTTAATGTCTATCTTTTTTAATGTCTATCTTTTTTAATGTCTATCTCTTTTAATGTCTATCTCTTTTAATGTCTATCTCTTTTAATGTCTATCTCTTTTAATGTCTATCTCTTTTAATGTCTATCTCTTTTAATGTCTATCTCTTTTAATGTCTATCTCTTTTAATGTCTTTCTCTTTTAATGTCTTTCTCTTTTAATGTCTTTCTCTTGTAATGTCTTTCTCTTGTAATGTCTTTCTCTTGTAATGCCTTTCTCTTGTAATGCCTTTCTCTTGTAATGCCTTTCTCTTGTAATGCCTTTCTCTTGTAATGCCTTTCTCTTGTAATGCCTCTCTCTTGTAATGCCTCTCTCTTGTAATGCCTCTCTCTTGTAATGCCTCTCTCTTGTAATGCCTCTCTCTTGTAATGCCTCTCTCTTGTAATGCCTCTCTCTTGTAATGCCTCTCTCTTGTAATGCTCTCTCTTGTAATGCCTCTCTCTTGTAATGCCTCTCTCTTGTAATGCCTCTCTCTTGTAATGCCTCTCTCTTGTAATGCCTCTCTCTTGTAATGCCTCTCTCTTGTAATGCCTCTCTCTTGTAATGCCTCTCTCTTGTAATGCCTCTCTCTTGTAATGCCTCTCTCTTGTAATGCCTCTCTCTTGTAATGCCTCTCTCTTGTATTTTCTTTCTACATCTTGTATTTTTTTTTCTACATCTTGTATTTTCTTTTCTATATCTTGTATTTTCTTTTTTATATCTTCCCATATGTATGTGCCTGTTTGTAAATAATACGTAAAAAAAGATAGTACTTGGAAATAGTGTTACAACAAGAAATAACATTGCTTAAAAATGATCATCTGTTTAATAAACAATTGTCTCATATGCGGATTTATTTTTCTAAAGTGTTTTACGGTATATACTCCATTTCTTATCTGCAAAGGAATCAGCATACATTAAATAACTGGATTACACAATTCTTAAAAATTAAAATATATTTTGGAGCCGATTTCAAAAACAATGAAATGTTATTTTTTTCTTATTAGCCGAACATATTTAATGCCGAACCCACTTTAGTAAGATTTTATGTTTTCTTAATATCTTTAAATATTCATTCATACTGTAAATGTAACATTTGTGTATGAATTATTTTTGGTTTAATTATGGTATGCGTAATTTTTGTAAATATATTTCTATCAAACTTAATGTGTGTATGTGTGATATTTGTGTGTTGCTTATAGAAAGAAAGGTTACATAATATGCATAAATATAAACGTATAGTCGTATGTAAAATCTATCGAGAGAAACAATGGAAGTGTTGTCGAATACCTCATTGCATTGCTATGATTGTATAACCTTCTCAAATTTTTAAATATATCCTTTTTTGACGAAATTCAAATTTTATGTATAACATTTTCCGTATAATTTATATATGAGTGGTCTTGAATCTGTGTTACCGTCTGTGTGTCGAATATCTACGTGCCCCAACCTCTAAGTTATTCAGACAGAATCCTCCTAAAATTTAAAATACGTATCTTTGATTTTAATGAAATGTAAACCATATGTATAAGGCACTAATTCAGAAGGTGTTTATGCATTTATGATTCTTCTGACTATATTAGGGGGTGAAACGGAAGGAGGAGCACTAAAATTTAAAAAAGTTATATGGTCTTATGAATATAGTGACTAAGTAGTGATCCTCATCCAACCCAGAGAAACGTCAGGTCTTCCTGCTAGTAGTCCGTAAAGTATAGGTTATATTCTACCCTAGATTGAATCCTGCAATGTACGACTACTCAAGCTCAGAATGAATCTGGGAGTAATAGCATCAGATGAGTGACCCCACACATTCTAAAGCTCTAAGATAAGAGCTTCATCACCAGATGGCTTTGTTTCATACCAAGGATTATTAGTGCTATATAGAGCAAGGGGTCAGGAAAAGGGTACGAAAAAAAGAAATAATGGAAAAGTGTATTTTGACGTGGCGAAATATGGAGATGCGTTTGTTCCTCCAGCGATGTTTAGGAAGTTCTATGTACTGCCCGACACTATTTTCATCAAGAACTCAATATATTTTGCACTCGTGATAGTTGTTAGTCGATGGAAAAGTTCATAATATTATACAAAGATATCACTTTACTATGTGTGCATATATCCCCTCATAATATAAGGGGCACTTTCTGTGTGCATCAGTTACATTCTTTTAACAAATATCTTAACTTCTTTTATAAAGGAAAAATATTGCATTAATATTAAATAATAAATGGCCAACAAATAAAGCAGATGCCATGACCGTAAATCGAAACCATAACCCTGAGATCTACAGTCTGATGTTCTACGAATTGAACTACTCAGATTTGTTGATGAATAAATCTTAAAACTTTACAAAATTAATTATAGCTTTATGGTGACGTCATGTGTGTGATATCATAGATTTCAAGATGGTGGACTGCCGTACACGATGTAGCAATGCCGAAAGGCGACAGTTAGTTCACGATTTGTTTTGGACGTTTTCCCCTCATGTCACACTACGGGGTGTAATTTTTTAAAACTACGATCTTTTTTGTACTTTCAAATAAGATCAAGGAGGACCGATCCAATACTTACATACTAATATTGGTTGGTCTACTTTCGAACAAAACGACATCGTAAAATAATTGCACTAAAGAGTGTCTGTTTTGAAAGGTCTTGAATGTTGGTATGTTATTGAACTACAATTGGAAGATGTAGGTAAACAGGAAGTATTGAAATATATATATATATATATATATATATATATATATATATATATATATTCACTCAATAATATTCATAAAAAATAGTAACATCAATGTTTAGGGCATTTGTGACGTGCGTTTAAAATAAGAATGTTAAATTTAATATCAATTTAGCGTATTTTTAGTTAATTAAATAGAATCCCTTTGTGAGAGAAAGCTGATTTAATTTGAACAGATTAGTACTGTGTACACGTTTTTAAAAGGACACGTTGGGTATTTATGGAATAATTACACAATGAAAACAACAAACGTACCGTACTCATAGATAAGTTCCCGAATGAGACCTGAAGGCCGCTTATGTAAGTGCATGTAAACAATGTGAGAAAGTGTTATGAAACAATTGTTGTACTTACTGTTGTGTTATATGTATAAGTTCGATAAATAAATCGTTAATATGTAATTATTTAAGTAAAAGCTGTTATAAATACAGAAGTGTAGAATTGTTTTATTAAGCACGTCAGCTGCTTCAGCAGTTAAAGTGAATAGCGAAAAGTAACTCAATGCTAATAAATTTCCGAGCCAGAATACCGATTATAATCCTGTCGCAGAGATGGATAGCCTATAAACGGCATACATCAAACATACATCATCTATTAGAGTTATGTATGTATGTGTATGTATGTGTATATATATTGTACAGTAACCCTTAAATTTTAAATCTGATAAGCTGTAGGTAGCTTATTGATTCGCTGTTGTGTAGTAGAAGTATTCCCTGGTTAATTAGTGTGTTGATTGCTTGTAGTTCAAGAAACACAAAAAGAAAACAAATAATTTTTTTTTAGTTGTAGAAAGATTTTCTCTTGTTCTATCACTGATTGAAGATTTGCTCGACGCGTTGGTCAATATATGCTGACAAGTGTGTGTGTGTCTGCTTAACGTAAATTCGTTGATCTATTCTTCTCTCTCGCGTTGCCTTTCGGGTTCTCTTATCTGCTCTCTACCTATTTATCTTGATTGCTTACATCTCGATTTGCGTGCAAAATCATTCCTCGCATTTATCGATGTTTAGAGCTAAAAGTTTATTCTGATTCGGATAATTCTAGGAATGTTATTTGTTACTCAAACCTTTCTAAATTATTCGATTTATTTTTAAATTTCATTAGTTCAATGACGCCATAAACAAAATCCTAAATGAAAACTGCTTTTTCAAAATCTCTAAACCAATTGCATTTGCTAATTTTTAAACAAGTGTTCGACGTTTTATTGTGTATAGTTTCGAGTTATGTGTCAATAAATCTATGGTTACGATGGGTTATGGCGAAATTATGGGTCTACCGTCTCCTCGTGTTACATTATGAGTGTATTTGCATACTGTTTATTACTGAATTAACCTCGTTGATAAATACAGGTTCATATTCATTTTAATAAAATAATCTATGTGAGTCTACATTTATTAGTTTTGTTTTTTAAAATTCCCACTCTTATTATTATACTAGAATAATACTCGTCCCAGGACAAACAAAATTAATCTCCCGAACAGAATAGACTTGCACCACTTTTATATCCCAGTACGAAGATTAAAAAGAAGATATAATGATGTGAAACCTTATGTCTAGAATCCTTATTTGAATTTTGATCAACATCCATTGTATGATTTTCATTCGTGGATATGTCTAAAATTTAAGGCTTAAGGAATCTCAAGAAATTGAAATTTTAGGAAATCTTGCTGCTGATGATGATGACGATTATAACAGTGACGATGATGATGACGACGACAACGATGATGATTATGCTGCTGCCGGACGATAAACGATGGTAAAACAGTTTACTATAATAATAAAAAAAACTAATTAAAATTCATGTTTTATTGAACGATCATGTGTTAGTTTAAAAGGTTAACGTGTCCCTTCACTTTATTTCCGATGGCGTGTGTTAGAAACATATCATCGTTTTAATAGATATTTTCTCAACATTTTTATATCGATCTATTTGCTGCCGGTTAGTCCGTGCATTTAATTAACGATGACTGTCGCCAAATATAGTTTCTTGTTTGCTTTTTTTTGTTTTCACTTCGGATGTTCTCCATTCAATTTCTGGGTAGGTTGTAACTGCCTATTTGTATTCATGGACATGTTTGTGATTTTAATGGCGAACCAAGCGGAGCGTTGAAAAAACAAAACAACGCCCATTCGGAACCTGTCTCACTTGAGAAATAAGTAGAAAGTCGGTTCTTTTTCCAAATGTTAAACGACTGGCCAGCAAAATCTATAAACGTAATTTGATCTCGAATGAGTGAAAGTTTTTTTGTTCTTTTTTAAATAGAGCAAAACAAAGTGTTTGCGAATCTCTAAATGTACCTCAAATGTGCCTATGAGGGCATAACTCGTTTAAAACTTTAAATATATACAATTTTGAGGAAATCTATTTCAAATGTATAAAATTCTCTGGAGAAGAAAACAGAAGGTATCCTGAATCGTTAAGTTACCTTCTATATGTCTAATATTTACGTGTCCTTCATATCAAAGTGACAAATTGGGGCAGAACCCACTTAAAACTCTTCATACGTATATCTGATTTGAAATGAAATTTAACCATATGTATGAGACATGAATTTAGAGTAGTTTTCTAACATTTCGAGCTTCTGCTGGCTATATTAAAGGCAAAACAGGAGAAAAGGGAGAAGGCAGTAAATAGAAAGAAAGTAATATTGTGTTATGAGCATAGTGAAAATACATAACCGTGATCCTCATTCAATATTAAGCAACGTCGGGACTTCCTGATATAAATATGTATAAATTGTACAATAATTCTTTTATCTTAGTAGCTGAGTCTTGTTTCCTTTCAACCAGATTCAATATGATTCTTTCTTTTCGGCTTCTTGTACATTCGTCATGAAGATGTTTAGGTTGGTATTTGTACAACAACAACGCTGTCGCAGTATGTTAATTAGTTTTCGCTCAACATATCGTAAAGCATCCACAGCCAAATAATAATATTCTATATTCCATCTTTTTTTCTGTTAGCAACACCTCCGAGCGCAATCTGTCAATCGATGTTCAGTAGTGATATTGTTCGGAATATTCCTAGCTATTTGGTCTGTACTTCTTTCGGTGGGTGTACGCCTTCTGCTAGACACCACCTTTCAGCAACATCTTCAGTTAGCAACATTTATCTTAGCCAATAAAGCCTCAATCAGAGGCGTTCGCGGTGCTTATACACCTTGTAACTGATACCATAACTGCCTGGTGAACTAAGAGCTCTTGCCTTCCTGACAAAGTCATCAACTTCTCTTTTCTAGATCTCGCTGATATCAAACATTACGCCTGTCTTGTTGGCTGTCTTACACCAAATGTCACAAGTATATATTCTTCTCTGTTTTCATCGCAATATGTTGTTTTTCAGATGCCCCTCTTGTTCTTCCTTTGAGCATGCCACCTTTGTGCTCCTTCTCTCCGTGACCAAGCCCTTAACACATGTGTATGGTTCTTTACAAACTCTGTCATGCATTGTTCTTTTTTCGTTCTTCTCTTCGTTCTCCTGACTTTCCACATTTCATCCCTAATCCTTCTCTATACATCTTCATACAGTTTTTTTTCGTCAAACATTCTTTCTGTATCTGCAGTTATCCACCTATTTCTCAATGCAATTCTCTCCTTTATCCTTGCGAGTTCTATTTCATTCCTTGTGACCACAAAGGAAATCAAAGTAAACATACAACAGTGTAATTAGATTCCTTGAAAACTTTAACCTTTATTGAAACTTATTTGAATGTTCGAACTGTTTACATATCGATGTCTTTAACACACAAGCAACGACTTATATATATATATATATATATATATATATATATATATATATATATATATATTAACCTTTCTTAGGGTTGCAGGTATCTCTCCATGTATTTGATTCTTAGAAAAAAAAATAGAATCAGTACAGTGATTTCGTTTTTATTGTGTTGTTGTTGGTAGGTAATTTTAATGTCTTTGTTTTCCTTCGTATATTCACGACTCGGATACAACGTTTTGTTAAACATTCCGGAGAGGCAGTCACCTAAAGTAAGCAAAACCGCAAATGGATTGTGGTAAACAAGGGACGGACAACACAGACAGTTTCAATCACGATTTGTCTGCAGGACTAAATACAGAATGAAACAGAGAAACTGATTTTACCTACTCAGCACCAGTCAAAAAATAATCATAAAAAATGTATTATTTGGAATATATGTATATTATATACTATGTATAAGTTCGGCGGATGGCTTCGGCGCATGATTTCGAACAAAATTGCACCACGGCTTGGAACTACTGGTAGATTCTGTTGTGTTATCAGATATATGGTTTACATCTTATACTGAATGTATATATATATATATATATATATATATATATATATAATGTAAGAGTTCGAATGCAAAACGCTATAAATAAAATTTGCTTGAATTGAGAAATTAAGGACTAAAAGGACGAACATATCAATTCTAGATTACAGCTAAAAGCAACAAACCGAATCAATTAACAGATTATATAAACAGGTTGTGTAGTGACAGTTTTGCAATTTAAAAAAAAGCATTTCTCGTGGTTTGCATTTATTCGAACAGTTAATAATTATATATATATATATATATATATATATATATATATATATATATACTAAACAACATATTTCAACCATTGACGTTTGCTAGCTTTTGTTAAAGATATTTATTATCTTCAAGTGTGTCCTTTGAATATGGTGTTAGACAAAGGTGCGATGCGTGGCGTTGATAATGCAACTGTCTAGTTGTAGATATATTAATATTTACAAATTCGGTGCTAATAATACTATACCTGTTATATCATCTATTAAAAGATGGTTTATATGTAGAAAAGTATACTATATGTGGGTGGAACTTAACGGTCTAATACTGTGCTCTTTAGATTTTAGAGAGATTTCAAAGTTAAGAGTACTTCAAAAAATGAACAATCCACTAAATGTTTTGTGTACCCAACATTTGGCGGATGTTCCATCATGCATACACAACTTTAAGAGGATTATACACTAATAAAGCGTGGATATGACGGTTTACTCTTTTTGTAATATAGCGAGCCTAACTTCAGCTGTCATCTAAAAAGTTTCTTCTGCTTCTACTGATCGAGACACTGTCATAGGGGCTTTTCTGCTGGTTGTGTTCGGATTGTTTTGGTTTTATCCTTATGAGTCACCGTTTAATAAGGTCGAATGCAACTCGATGATAAGTTTTAATGGGCTTGTCAGTTTCATGTTACGATAGGATTGTAAACGATAGATGGAATAGAAAAAAATTTATTTTAAAAATTAGTCTGTAAATACTACTTGACATTGATCTAAATGACGACCATGTTGTTTACTGCGGGGAAAAGTCATTTAACAATGAGTTCGTCTAGTCAATTAGTAGAGTATTAATTAGGAAGATTCTGTATATATATATATATATATATATATGTATATATTTTATATTTATATATATTTATATATATATATATATATATATATATTTTATATTTATATATATTTTATATTTATATATATTTTATATTTATATATATTTTATATTTATATATATTTATATATATGTATATATTTTATATTTATATATATTTATATATATATATATATATATATATATATATTTTATATTTATATATATTTTATATTTATATATATTTATATATATTATATATTTATATATATTTATATATATTTTATATTTATATATTTATATATATTTATATATATTTTATATTTATATATTTATATATTTATATATATATATTTATATATATATATTTATATATATATTTATATATTTATTTATATATATATTTATATATTTATTTATATATGTATATATATATATTTATATATTTATTTATATATGTATATATATGTATATATATATTTATATTTATATATGTATTTATATATATTTTTATATATATAGAGAGAGAGTTGGAAAAAACCTCTTTTTAAAGCGTCTTTTAAGAATGTAATACTTTGAAAAACAAGGTAAAATACATTTGGAAACTACGTTTAAAATGTAAATTTTTATCAAAAATCATTTAATCTTGCTATTTTTAACAAAAAATATTTGCATCTTAAACGTGGTTTCTAAGGGCAGTTCGCGTGTTTTTCTTAGTTTTAAACTTTTAAACGATGCTTTAAAAGAACTTCTGTCAATTCTATTGCTATTTCGTGTTACCGTGCTACTTAAAGTTCATATATGTTCCGACCGTGTTCAAATAAGATCTGGCCGAGGCTTCACCAATAACACGATGAAAGGACCCTACTAATTACAAAAAAGGTTAAAGTTTTAATTTGCCTGTTTTCTTTTTCAAATTATATATATATATATATATATATATATATATAAGTAAAACCGGTATTTAACCATTCGGTGATGTAATGAACAAAACCATCAGACAAGAGTTACAAATTAAAATTGTTTCTCAAAGCTAAAGTAATTAAACAAAAAAGTTAATTTTCAAATATGTTCCTAAAGTTGTTTCTATTTAACTTATATTTCTTCATTTAATTTTTCCTTTTTCTCATATTTTCGGAATTTTCATCTTTAAAACATATCCTATCCTTTACAGTCAGCCTGCAGACCTAACTTTCCTAACATTCTTGTGTTTCTAGTCTCTTCTAAATTACGCTGATTTTATACATATTTTGCACATATTGTAGAGAGTGGTTGATGTGATGAGATGCTTGTCGGGGATTGTAGATAGCCATTTCGAAGTAGCATCTGTATTCATCGGACTGAACGGGCTTGACACGTAGAAGAAAATAGTCATCAGAGTTCGATAGAAAAGTACAAACATTTTTATTAACATGGCAACACATAAATGTAAGGTAGGTTTGTTCGGCGGGCGTGCTTGAGCTATAAAAAGAGAATTGAGTCCTCGAGATTCATCTCCTCCCGCCGAGCTATGGCAAAGGAACGAAACTAGCCTTTTTGCGTCAGGTCTCCACGGCTTCTGTTCTGAATCTGATTATATGATGCCGATGGTTCATCGGTCGCAGACTGTTAAAGTAGCATACATATTCTAGAAAACATGTGGGGTTATTAATTTTGTAAACTTTACCATTTAGTCGGTGCGCCCACTCGTCCCTTAAAATAAAAAAAATAAGTTAGGTACAAAAAATGTTCGAGAATCGAATAACTGTACATTAAGTTTGAGTTACAAAATAATGTAATCATTTTTTAAAGAGTCGGTGCGAGCCAATAATGTGTATGTACTTGATAAAATCTTAAACTATTGAACTTAGCATTATGGATTATGGAATATATTTTCTAGAGAACAGGGTGAGTAACGTGCGCACATGATTTATTTGTGTGTACACTTTACTATTTAGGGGGATGACACCCAAACTGTGCTATACGCTCCAAAGATAGTAACAACAATAAAATAGTATACGTTCAGATGTCGGAGAGCCTTCTACCCAAATAGGTATTTCCCCTGTGCTGCCTGCCTTTGGAACTCCTTATCTGTTCCCTTTTTCCCCGACTGTACTGCACAAATTCAAAACAAATGTGAACAAACATATCGCTGCACAGCCTCCAATTCAGGATGACCCTCCACATTTTCACCCTAATTCTCAGTAGTCGCTTACGTCTACAGTGCAAAATTTCCTTGTTTGGGGTGAACTTCGTTTTTTTTTTTTTTTTTTTAAATCTATATTCATTGCTTATACTTCACCTGGGGCAGGTATTTTTACGGTTGAAGTGTATATATATATATATATATATATTCCATGATAAATGCCAGTATACTGAAATCATATGCCCTTAATAAAGTTAAGATGAAGATTCATATACTCTAAATGTACAAAAGCAAGGTAATTCCCAAATGTTTACACTTTTATTGTCATTAATTAAGAGTATAACTACATATCAAACAAACCATTTCATTATCACATCACTACAGTATACATAACTATGCATGAGTGGATTAAGTGTGTGAGGTGAGCTGAGGAAAAGTTCCTACTAGTAGAATACATAGCCCTGTTGTGCTCGCATACCTTTAATGACAATAAAAGTGTAAAAAATTGGGGATTTTCTTTTTGTACATTTAGTGTATATGCATTTTAATCTTAACCCTATTAAGGGCATATGATTTCAGTACACTGGCATTTATCATGAAATGTCACTACTTTTGTAAAGGCTATGCCTCAATACAATGGTCATTTTTAAGGTTTTTTGGAATTTTCTGGAAAACTAAGGTATATGGTAAACTGAAATTAAAATGCCATCAACTAGACCCTAGAACCCCTATCTCTGCCAAAAATCAGCTGAATCCATCAGATAGTTGATGAGATACAGGGTGGCACATACATACGTGCGTACGGACATACGGATAACACCAAACTATGCCTGACCTTTCTGGATCTCTGGGTTGCCTTGAACTAATGATGCTGAAATTCTACCCACTTATTGAACCTATAAAAAAAATTGTGTGCAAAGTTTTAACTAAATTATTTATTGGTTTTCGAGTTATGATTTATCAAAGAAATGAGATTTCTAGCATAGGCCGTTTTTGAAATCTATTAATGGATAGAGGTCTCTCACGCCTCCCTTGATATATATATATATATAGGGATGAATAACTTTTTGTTTATCATAATAAAATATGAGCAACAATAGACAACGGGAAATTTTATTTAAAATCATAAGACTTTATTTACACTATACAATAATACATATAAATGCATATATGTCCGTTCCTACACGTGCAGAAAATGGTGCAAATACTAAACTATGTTGTAGAATGAAGGAACTATTTTGTCAGCGCTACTTATGTCATGGTGAAGAGATAAACGAGGACTCGGCTAAAAAAGGGAAGGTTTGGAAGAAAAAGATTCTTCAATGCAAAATATTTTTCATCTGGTAACCACGTAGCGTGATCAACGAATCTGAGATCGTTCCATCATCACGTGAATAAGAAACCACTAACATTTTGCCAAGCCCAAACAGTTTAGTTTATTGCGTTCTAAACCCTATGTGATGCACTCAGTAACTAAATTGCCGTAATTACAGAAACACTAAAGTTTACGATGATCACTCATACTTTGGCTGATGGTCTGCATTTCCCGTACGATCTTACATTGTGATCATCTTAGACTAAGAGAATGTCGTTCTGTAACTTAAGCTTCTTTTTAATACGTTCAAAATAACCACTTCTACACGAAACTGATGGAAGTCTACGAGTTATTCATTCAACTTGGTATTTGTTCTAAATTACTAACAATGTTGGGTAGGAACGCAGATATCAAAATCAACAATGAGTCATATCTTGTTAGCCCATGTAATTACACGTCCAAACACCGCTTGTGCTTCCAAGAGGACTTCCCTTGTTATTACCTTCTCTCTTTGAACTATCTTACATCATATCTTTTTTTTATACATTTCTTCAGCTTTCGTAAGTTGACCTTTGCAACCCCCTCGGCGGGGGATTCCATTTTCTGTAATTCACAACTAACTCAATTATATCTGAGAGAATCTACCCGTTCAATATTTAAATGGTTTAAGATCTTGAGTACAAATTACTGCGAAAAACGCATTTGTTTTCCAAGGTAATGTATTTTTGTACGTACCACATAATCCTCTAGTGTATTCAGCGCCAATTCTCTGTGTTATTTTTATTTTCCAATACAAAAATGATTTGCTATCGATTAAATAAAAATAGAAGAGTGTTAAAATTCTAACAAATATTATGGATAGAATTTTTCTCTGATAAACATCTCGAGGGAAGAAACTTGTTTTTTTAATTGTTTTTCCTATTTTTCATAGTTACAAATCGTTTCAACGAGATTTGTTCACAGATAAAATATCTGATTTTGTATATTTACAATTTTCCATAGCAAAATCAAACTGGTGTTGTACAGTTATCAACAGAAATTTTAGAAAACGGTGAAATGTTATTAATCTTCGGGAAATAGTTTCAGTGTTCTTGTGCCAGACTCTGCTGATTATTGTATTTTTAAGGTGTACAGATAATTTAATACGAGTAATTATGACTACGTCAGGTGAAAAAGAGGGGTGGAGAGTTGAAAATAGTAACTGTGGTGACGCAGTAGAATAGTCGGAGAGAGAAATGGCAGGTGTGTGTGAATCAAAAGGGGATGCTAACCGATGGCTGCGACCAAGTCGGAAAGACAATCTTCAGTTTCCGTCATTAAAGAGAGCATTCATGTATATAAATTAAAATAAGAACTATCCTCATTAAAACTTAAATTGTTATAAAAGCTGATATTTGAAAATATCATTATGTTCGATAGTTTTAATTATGCATTCATTATGCATAAATACCTGTATGTATTAATTTACTCCTCTCCAGGAGTTGGGCACGAGGCCAGTTTTTATCTTACTCCCACAAGTAAGATGTGACCCAAGGTCGGGTCGGAAAAGTGGGGGTTAAAAATTGCCTGGGCAGCCCCGTCGGCATTCCCCGGTAAGGGTGCCACAGGCAGTAAGCAATAAACTTACTCCTCCCCAAAAGGGGGAAGCGAAGCCTGGGAAGGTAGACCTCCTAGAAATGCACAGGACAGACCCATAGACCGGCGTAAATCAAGCCCCGAAGGACAAGACAATACCAGTCTATACGTGTATGTATATATGCGTACATATGTGTATGTGTATATATATATATACATGTGTGTGTGTGTATATATATATGTATATATATACGTGTATAAATATATGTATGTGTATATATATGGGTATGTATATGTGTATAAATATATATATATATGTATATGTGTATAAATATATATATATATGTATATGTGTATAAATATATATATATATGTATATGTGTATAAATATATATATATATGTATATGTGTATAAATATATATATATATGTATATGTGTATAAATATATATATATATGTATATGTGTATAAATATATATATATATGTATATGTGTATAAATATATATATATATGTATATGTGTATAAATATATATATATATGTATATGTGTATAAATATATATATATATATGTATATGTGTATAAATATATATATATATATGTATATGTGTATAAATATATATATATATATGTATATGTGTATAAATATATATATATATGTATATGTGTATAAATATATATATATATGTATATGTGTACAAATATATATATATATGTATATGTGTATAAATATATATATATATGTATATGTGTATAAATATATATATATATGTATATGTGTATAAATATATATATATATGTATATGTGTATAAATATATATATATATGTATATGTGTATAAATATATATGTATATGTATATGTGTATAAATATATATGTATATGTATATGTGTATAAATATATATGTATATGTATATGTGTATAAATATATATATATATGTATATGTGTATAAATATATATATATATGTATATGTGTATAAATATATATATATATGTATATGTGTATAAATATATATATATATGTATATGTGTATAAATATATATATATATGTATATGTGTATAAATATATAAATATATATGTATATGTGTATAAATATATAAATATATATGTATATGTGTATAAATATATATATATATGTATATGTGTATAAATATATATATGTATATGTGTATAAATATATATATGTATATGTGTATAAATATATATATGTATATGTGTATAAATATATATATGTATATGTGTATAAATATATATATGTATATGTGTATAAATATATATATGTATATGTGTATAAATATATATATATATGTATATGTGTATAAATATATATATGTATATGTGTATAAATATATATATGTATATGTGTATAAATATATATATGTATATGTGTATAAATATATATATGTATATGTGTATAAATATATATATGTATATGTGTATAAATATATATATATGTATATGTGTATAAATATATATATATGTATATGTGTATAAATATATATATATGTATATGTGTATAAATATATATATATGTATATGTGTATAAATATATATATATGTATATGTGTATAAATATATATATATGTATATGTGTATAAATATATATATATGTATATGTGTATAAATATATATATATGTATATGTGTATAAATATATATATATGTATATGTGTATAAATATATATATATATATGTATATGTGTATAAATATATATATATATGTATGTGTATAAATATATATATATGTATTTGTGTATAAATATATATATATGTATTTGTGTATAAATATATATATATGTATATGTGTATAAATATATACATATGTATGTGTATAAATATATATATATGTGTATAAATATATATATATATGTATATGTGTATAAATATATATATATATGTATATGTGTATAAATATATATATATATGTATATGTGTATAAATATATATATATATATATGTATATGTGTATAAATATATATATATATGTATGTGTATAAATATATATATATGTATATGTGTATCAATATATATATATATGTATATGTGTATCAATATATATATATGTATATGTGTATCAATGTATATATATGTATATGTGTATCAATGTATATATATGTATATGTGTATCAATGTATATATATGTATATGTGTATCAATGTATATATATGTATATGTGTATCAATATATATATATGTATATGTGTATCAATATATATATATGTATATGTGTATCAATATATATATATGTATATGTGTATCAATATATATATATGTATATGTGTATCAATATATATATATGTATATGTGTATCAATATATATATATATGTATATGTGTATCAATATAGATATATGTATATGTGTATTAATATAGATATATGTATATGTGTATCAATATAGATATATGTATATGTGTATCAATATAGATATATGTATGTGTATCAATATAGATATATGTATGTGTATCAATATAGATATATGTATATGTGTATAAAGATATGTATATGTGTATAAATATATACATATGTATGTGTATAAATATATATATATATGTATATGTGTATCAATATATATATATGTATATGTGTATCTATATATATGTATATGTGTATCAATATATGTATATGTGTATCAATATAGATATATGTATGTGTATCAATATAGATATATGTATGTGTATCAATATAGATATATGTATGTGTATCAATATAGATATATGTATGTGTGTATAAAGATATGTATATGTGTATAAATATATATATATATGTATGTGTATGAATATATATGTATGTATATGTGTATGAATATATATGT
>OY744523.1:65723363-65725587 GCA_963556195.1 Sepiola atlantica
TAAAATGAAAAATAATGGCAACGTCTTGGTGGACGTCCGTACTTGTTAGAGAATAAAAATGAGTGACGAAAATGAATGGGAAAAAGGGGAAAGATGGAGGGAGCAAGGACTACTGTGGCTGGCGGTGAGAGAAAGAGGTGGGGGATGAGCAGGGGTAAAATGGATGGCAGAGAGAGATTGGAGGAAGAGGGGGAGGGAGGTGTTTGACCAGATGGCTGTGGTCAAGATTGAAGGGGAAGAGTGAGTTGGAATGTTTGTGTGTGGGGGGTGTATGCGGGGAAAATGGAGATGGGTAAAGAGGGAGGGGGGCTGTGATTTTGGTGGATGGGCGAAAGTTATGGTCTTAGAGAGCGTTTTGAGAAAATGAGGGAATTTAAGAAGAGGTATGGGAGAAAATAGATGAGAGGGGGAAGAGGGAGGATTTGTTGTGATAGGGTGTGAAATATTTGAAATATTTGGAAAATGATAGCAATGAGTGAGGGATTGGAGTGGGTGGAGGAGGGTGGTGATTGAAAGGGTGGGTGAGGAATATTTGAAATATTTGGAACATGAGAAAGTTTATTTGGACTGTAGTATTAAAAATGTGAGGGAAAAAAGTAAGGGGAAAATGAAGATTCAGGGGGAAGAAGGAAGGGTGTGGGTGAATGGAAGAGTGTCATAAAGGTTAGAGATGAAAATAAAAGTTAACCATGATCAGGCAAAAGACTTTGTTCTGTGAGGATGATCTTGCTTATTAAGGGTGATAGGTTAAAGAAACCATTTCGTTGCTTGATGGTGGTGGAGGAAGTGATGAGGGCAGTTTCCAATAATCTTCGCCGAGATTTGTTGTGGATGTGTTTAGTGATTTTGGCTTGTTCAAATTTGAATGCATGACCATGTTCTAGAGCATGGGAGAAAAGTGCACTAAGAGGGTTGTTGTTTTTTATGTCCCTTTTATGTTCATTTAATCGTTTCTTTAATTCACGTTGTGTTTCTCCCACGTAGAATTGATGGCAATCATTGCAAGGGACAGTGTATAAGCCGGCATGGGATGTGGGTGTTTTTTGGAAATGTCTAGATGTGTTTAAAGTTTGTTTTATGGATTGAGAAGTGGTTTGTACTGTAGGAATGCCTAGTTTGTTGAGCGTGTTGCATATGGATGTGTTATTGGAATGCGTGGGTAGGAGAAGGGGTCTGTCTATGAGAGAGGTGTTAGGGGTTTGATTTTTTGTGTGGTGTTTCTGGAGAATATTTGGAAGGCTTTTTTCTTGGCATTTAATATGAAATGTGTGGGGTATTGCAATGTTTTTAGGGAATTAAAAATGTACTTTATTTCTTCATCTATGTGTGGGGGACTACATATTCTAAGGGCGCGTAGGAAGAAGCCTATAATTATACCTGTTTTGATCTTGCTATGATTGTGGGAGTAGAAATGTATGTAGTCATTTTTGTGAGTGTTTTTGCGGTGTACCTTAAATTCTAGTTTATTGTTGGACTTAATTATAAGAGTATCAAGGAAGGGAATAGAGCCGTTTATTTCAGTCTCATGGGTAAATTTTATGGAGGGTTCTACTGTGTTGAGTTTATCTTTAACATGAATGATTTGTATGTCTGTGGGGAGAAAAATTAAAATATCATCTATGTATCTAAAGTATTCGATGTTAGGAGGTAGTCTATATTTGAAAGGACCGGATTCTAAGAATTCTAAAAAGAGGCAGGCCAATACACCGCTAAGGGGGTTGCCCATGGGGAGTCCAAATTTTTGTTTGTAGAATACTTCGTTAAATTGGAAATATGTTATGTCAGTGATGAGTCTAATTATTTCTATAAAAGTGTTGGGGGGAAAAGGTAGGTCGGTTTTTATTTTCTTTATATGTGTGTGAAGTAAGTGTAGGCATTTTTTAACAGGTACGTTAGTGTAGAGCGTAGTTACATCTAGGCTGTGTATATTTTTATTTTCTACGTTGATGTTTTATATTCTGCTAAGAAGGTCGCCTGAATTTTTTATGTGGGAAGGACTGATGGTACCCATTAGTGGAGTGAGGATGTTAGCTATGGCACGTGCGATTTAGTGTGTGGTGCTACCTATGCTTGATACAATTGGACGCATGGGGGTGGAAGGTTTGTGGGTTTTGGGGAGCCCGTATAATATATATATATGTATATGTTTTAAAATATATGTCTATGTATATGTGTATATATAAGAATATATGTGTATGTATATGTGAATATATAAGAATATATG
>OY744523.1:65730787-65735787 GCA_963556195.1 Sepiola atlantica
GTCAGATCTAAGAATTCGTTCGGAACGGACGGCCAGGCGAGAGCGTCGCGCGAACGATCGCTCTTGCTTGGCATGGCATGGCTCATAGCATTCCCCCACCATAGTTTTCCACCAGAGATTAACGTCTCAATTAATACCAACAGTCGTAAGAGTCCACACACACCGTTCAGTAGACAAGCCACAACTTGATTAACCACTGGGAAATAGTAGAGATTCACACACGCACACAGAGAGAAGGAAGACGGAAATAGTTAGTAAAGAAGCCATTATCGAAAAATAGACTTTGGGTTAAAGTTAAAAACCCACCGTTCATTTTTGTTAAATAATTATTGTTATGAAAAGACCTAGCCGTTTGTTGAGTTATTCTGTCATCGAATTGTCCTGCTAAGTAATTTTGCCTTCACAGAATCACGAAGTCGTCATTCATCTGACCCGGAGGAGATTCAACGCCACCACAGACGACATCACGAGCCAAAGAAAAGGTGTTCACAGTCAGGAAGGATTCCTGCACCGGGACGGTTCTCATTACATTTGATGCCGTCACAAGGAAGAAGAGTGTGGGGTACCTGTTTGTAGGTGGCGCCGCGACCAGGATATCAAACACCTGTGCGCGAGTGGCCGACTACGATACGTCACGAAGGAAGAAGAGTAAAAGAGGCGTGGGGCCCCGTTATATTGGTGCCGCGACCCAGGATCATGGTACTGTGAGGAGTGCCTTGTAACCTCGGGGAAAAAAGAACAAAGCCAACCACGGCCACAAAGAAAACGATTTTTTTTGCCGGCAGAACACTTTGAAAAAAAAAAAATAGACAGACAACAGACAAACCCGTGGCACAACAAACGATTTTTTTTACCGACAGAGAATACTTTAAAGTTTGGCGGGCATGTACACCCGTGTTTGAAAAAGAGAATAGGAAAAGAAAAGAGATAAACAGTCTGGCGGGCATGTACGCCCATGGTTGAAAAGGAGAATAGAAAAGGAGGAAAGAAAAGAAAAGAGAGAAACAGTTTGACGGACATCGACACGCGTGTTTGAAAAAAAAAAGATAGAAAAAGAGAATAGGAAAAGAAAAGAGAGAAACAGTTTGGCGGGCATGTACGCCCGTGGTTGAAAAAGAGAATAGAAAAAGTAAAAGAAAGGAGAGAGAAACAGTTTAACGGGCAGGTACACCCGTGTTTGAAAAAGAGAATAGAAAAAAGGAAAAGAAAAGAGAGAAACAGTTTAACGGGCAGGTACACCCGTGTTTGAAAAAGAGAATAGAAAAAAGGAAAAGAAAAGAGAGAAACAGTTTAACGGGCATGTACACCCGTGGTTGAAAAAAAAGAGAGAAAGATAGAAAAAGAGATAGACTGAAAGAAGAAAAAACGTTTTTTTAGACTTTGAGATCGGTCTGGGATCGCGAACTTTTAGTCAATTGATTAGAAGGCCCGGACGAACTCGAAAGATAATAAACAACCAGCCCAGAAGCGGAAGACCACAAGGGCAGCAGAGAAGAGGGGTAAGTGACTCGTTGATTTCTCTTGTTCGCTTGCTCGGTTTTGTCGGTGTGTCGATTGTTGTCCAAACTTTGCACGCGGTTTGGGTAGTTCTGTTGTTGGGGTGGTAAGCTAGAACGCAAAGGGAATGGGTTCGGAGGAACACCTAGTAAATAGTGTAACAGGTATGGGGAGAGAAGAGACTAGAAAGATAGAAAGGCCGATAGGAGGGATACGAATACCCCCCTACAAAGGGGATCCCGTCGGTTCAATGGAGTGGTTAGCAGTAATTCAGAAGAAGAGGATGATTTATGGACTAGAAAATCACGAGATGGTGCTGCTCGCTCTAGAGGGAGCGAGGGGCTCAGCGTCGAGATTCATTGAGGGGAGGTGTGTGGAGAACCCGGGGATAACTTGTACGGAGCTCCGCGAGCAGCTGGTGAGGCAATACGCCAGCGAGCGAACCGCGATTGAGGCCGTACGCAAGTTGACCCGGCTAAGGTTAAGCAATGGCGAGGAAAGGCCTGGGAGAAGGAAAACGGTGGGGGCAGGGCGAGTCCGGGGCCCCGAATGGAGAGAGGGGGCGGAGAAGATTGGGAGGCAGACTCCGATCGTAGAAGGAAGGCATGGGACCTTCAAAATGAGTACGATAGGCCCGCACCGGCCAGGCAGGTATCGGTCTGCTGGACCTGCAGGGGTGAGGGGCATAGAGCAGCAGAGTGTCCCACAAATTATGGGCGCCCACGCGGCTCGGTCAGACCGAACTGTACTAGGTGTGGTCGGTTCGGACATGAGAGTCGGTGGTGCACAGCAGCATAGATCGGATGTGAGGAATTAGGATTCCGAACCTTAGTGCGCCACCTGACGCTAGGGTAAAGAACCAGGGAAGCGCCCAGAGGCCACCCCACAGAGTATAAAAAGTAGGGTGGCCCCCAGAATGATAAGTTTAGTGAAAGATAGCGAAATTAAATGGGAAGAAGACGGGCTTGGGTTTTGTTCGCCGGTTTATGAGAAACCGCAAGAAGCAATGAACCCCCCGTAGAGAGAGATCGAATTAAACGCGACTGCTGGGTCGGTTGACCAGTCCAGCGAGTGGGAGGAGAGCGGCAAAATACCCCCCTACCCAGCTCCAGAAGAGACTGAGAGAAAATCGGTTAGCCAAAAAGGTAGAGGAATTACCTATGAAGTTACGGTAGAATGGGAAGAAGACGGGCTTGGGTTTTGTTCGCCGGTTTATGAGAAACCGCAAGAAGCAATGAACCCCCCCGTAGAGAGAGATCGAATTAAACGCGACTGCTAGGTCGGTTGACGAGTCCAGCGAGTTGGAGGAGAGCGGCAAGATACCCCCCCACCCAGCTCCAGAAGAGACTGAGAGAAAATCGGTTAGCCAAAAAGGTAGAGGAATTACCTATGAAGTTACGGTAGAATGGGAAGAAGACGGGCTTGGGTTTTGTTCGCCGGTTTATGAGAAACCGCAAGAAGCAATGAACCCCCCCGTAGAGAGAGATCGAATTAAACGCGACTGCTGGATCGGTTGACCAGTCCAGCGAGTGGGAGGAGAGCGGAAAAATACCCCCCTACCCAGCTCCAGAAGAGATTGAGAGAAAATCGGTTAGCCAAAAAGGTAGAGGAATTACCTATGAAGTTACGGTAGAATGGGAAGAAGACGGGCTTGGGTTTTGTTCGCCGGTTTATGAGAAACCGCAAGAAGCAATGAACCCCCCCGTAGAGAGAGATCGAATTAAACGCGACTGCTGGGTCGGTTGACCAGTCCAGCGAGTGGGAGGAGAGCGGCAAAATACCCCCCTGCCCAGCTCCAGAAGAGACTGAGAGAAAATCGGTTAGCCAAAAAGGTAGAGGAATTACCTATGAAGTTACGGTAGAGGGGAGCAGAACGCCCCACCACAGAATAGCAGGAAAGCCAAGCCAAAGATAGTCAAGGACCTGGGGGAGAGGCCGAGGTTGTGCTGTGTCGCATTCGTTGGCTCCACCGCGCGCAGAGAGGGCCCCCATGCGTGTGCGGTGCTGGTGGTTGTGGCGCGGACAGTTGTCTTGGATGCCCCCCCCCCCCCCCGAGATAAACGGACATATAAGGATAGAAAGAGATGCATAACTGGGACCGATGGAGGGTCGTCGTGGTTAGATCCAAATGATCGATCACAAGTAGTAATATACCTGCAGCTGGATGGGCTGTTGCCGAACGACCAGGCAGATATATAGTGAGTTGTAAAAGCGAAAGAAAGTTGAAGTAATCGACAGATGTTCGAACCACCGTGAATATGACAGATTGTGGTGCGCCTTACGAAAGGGCACAGAAGTAATGATAAGCGAAGAGAAGGAGATGAGATCCTAAGATAGATAGTGTTGATACAGACGAAGCAGAAGAAATCAGTGGCCCCCCGTTGCTGGGAGAGGCACTCGATGAGTAATTAGGGACAGTGTCGGGAAGCGATGAGAGAATGATTATGAAGAAATTGGAAGTTATAGGGAAGAACCAAAAGGGTTACTGTCGCATGCAGCCAGAGAAGGCGCATCGATATCGAATGTCACCGGGCCGAAGTGAGCCAAGAAGGTGTTAGTCTGAGAGAATTGTTTTCCCAGAGAAGGGAACGGAAGAGAATCTGGCCGAGGTGGCCGACGCAATGATAGTGACGGTATGCGAACCAGACAGGTCCGTACCAAGAGAAGTTCGTATGTTGATACTGACGAGGAGTGCACAGGTGCACAGTTGGATATGCAATCGCTAAGACACTTGTCGCCGAATATAATCATCTCGGCAGATTAAGGCCGAATTACCAAATCGTTTGAGATTACCGGTCGACCCCATCGAACAGTTATGAAAGTATTATAATGTGTTAAAATGCGTTGCATAACCAGAAGGTAACAAGCTATTAGCTTTAGAGAGATTGAGGGTTCGATTAACCCCGTCAGGAAGGGAAAATTCACGTTAAAAGGTAGAACTAGACACGGGCACGATAGGGCTTGGTCGATGTTAGTGAGAATTGTGCACATAAATAATAGGGTTAGCTTTTGCAGAAAAGACAAAGGGCGCGAGAAAGACATAGGGAGAAATTGGACGGCGCGAGCACACCGACGGCCGAGTGCATGAGCGAGAGAGGGTTACCCTTGAGTACACTTCACTCAGATCGCGAGCGGGAGCAGGAATCGCTGCCCCTGTCGGAAATCCAGGTGGATGACAAGTGAAGAAGTAGAGATTGATTCCGAGGAGAGGGTGATGGTGACGTAATTTGTAAGGGGCGTTGCGAGCTCCAATCTGTATTAACAAACTTTTAATTGCATGCATAATAATTCATTTTGTCACCTACCCACCTCCCAACACAGAAACAACAAAATGCATACGCACATACACACATACATACGTAGTCCTGATGTTTTAATAGACTGGAAAGAGAAAAAGAAGGACAGACCAAAAGAAAACAGAACAGAAAAAGAAAACTTTTTGTTCCATTTTTTAGCTACAGTTTTTTTAATTTTTGATTATTATTGTTTTGATTGTATTACCC
>OY744523.1:65743287-65813287 GCA_963556195.1 Sepiola atlantica
TTCATAGGAAAAGAGAACGAAGAGACACCGTTCAAATTACCCGCAAGCTTCGATCAGAAAGAAAATACCTAATAATGTAAAGAACCTCACCACTAATACTATTACCCTGAAGTTTGTGTAAAGGGCTAGAATGCCAACCTTTATCGAACACATCTACCCTCTCCTGAATTATACATAAACCGACCGATCCGCTCAGTTATAACCGTTAATAAATCATTATTTGAACGACATCCACAAAAGCTATACTGAACATCACTAAATAGGCCCAGACGGGTAACGAGGTGCCATGAAGCAAAACCTGCGCTAGGTCACAAACTATTTTCTTGTGGGAGGATTTTTTTTATTATTTAAATTCCAGGTTATAAATAAAACTCGTATTTTCGTTTTCCAGAAACCAGGCTCGAACGCAGGCTACCCGATAATGTTGTACATTCTTTGAGCAAACGGAACTATATTTATATAAGTGCCTATTGTAATGTAGTTTCAGATTATATACAGTAATGAGGATCTATATCCAATATTCTAGAGGTTCGTGAACGGATAGGAGTTGCCACTGATATATATATATATATATATATATATATATATATATATATATATATATATATGAGAATGAGCGAGAGAAAATAGGCGTCATACGACAGGTAAAATTAATAGCCCGAACAGAAAAAGGGTGCATCTCTGTTATGGGCTCTCTATAAAATTCAAATACAGATTTAATAAAATAAAACTTTGTCTAGAATTCTAATTATTATTTTGATAAAAACCTATTACATTAACTTTATTCTAGAAATTTATCAATTTTAAAACTTAAGCTTATGGGGCCATGAGAAAACATTGAAATTCGGGTAAACCTACTTCATTGATTTCTAATGAATATTGATCAAAGTCCATGCAGATCTTATATATTTGAATTTTCCAATAGTAATTTAGGCCCATATTACTTTCCTTAAAACACCTTATAAAGGAAATGAAATTCATAGGATTTATATATATATATATATATATATGATTAATTGATGGTTCATACTTATTTTTAACATCTTACAAAAGTTGGAGATATTTGAATTTTCACATGAGTTTTTTATCATTTTTCTGCCTAGTTAAAACTTAATATACCCCAAATTAACAACAGTTCTTCCAGATTTAATAATTATCGGTTTCTTAGTAAACGAGTGACTCACTCACACATACATATATATATATATATATATATATATATATATATATATATATATATATATATAAGGGGATGTTAAACAATGCTCTTGTGGCTAAAGTGTTAATAAAAGCAAAAGGCTATTTTATAGCCTTTTTACCTGAGGGCCTCCTTTACGGAGATACGTGGAACGAATACATTTAAGCGTGCTTTAACTTGTAAAAAAAGCATAACAATCGAATGAAATTTGATTCGTACCGTAATCATTCTTGTCTCATATACATACATATATATATATACATACATATATATACAGATATATATATATACACACAAAGATCTACATATATTTACACACACCCATATGTATATATACACATATATACATACACACACGCATATATATATATATATAATCAGATGTAGATATTTATAAGTGTGCTAAAGATCTCATTATCACCCAGTCGTATTACATGTTCTAAAACTTGGCGTGTGAAATGAGGTTCTGTTCCGCCACAGTAACGTGCACTTCAGTTGTTCAGCTTCATAAACACAAGGGGGTCAATAGGTATGAGTGCGATAAAAACAAAGATATCAATTCTTTCAGTAGCTGGGAAAAGATTTCTTTCTTATGTATAACTTAACACGCTCCATGATTTCTTTTCATGGATTGTATTAACTGGGAATCAGTGTGGATTTTGATCTTATATACGTGGCTTTTTTGTACTTACATGATTCTTTAGTGGAAACGTTTTTGGTTTTAGAGCCAGTGATCATAAAGAAAAACTGTACATCAGTCACTGTAAGCATCACCAGAAGAGTTTTAAGGAAAAGATGTAGTAATATAATACCGAGGTTCGCGTGCTGTGCCGTGTAAGCGAAAATGAGGTGATATTAGTAAAATGGTCTCAGGGTCTCTAACCGGGTCATAGGAGCGCTGCGTGATGAATATCACTGATGATGCATTGATGGCGCTTGCGATACGTGGCGGTTTCCGACGCTCTTCGGAACAAGAGTCCGACCACTCACATGGCTTAAATTCGGCCTTAGTATTTGATTGTATGTAACTTGCCGCGATACGAGATAGAACCCGTAACGAACTGATAAATAGACCAGCATTCTAACCACTCGGGCATAATTTAGAAATATGTACATTTTTTCTCTTTGATTCCAGATATAAGAAATCAAAGTTGGACTTGGATTATTTACAGAGCCCCCCCCCCCCCCAAATATATATATTACCTATTGTGTCGTTATCCAATCCAACCACATTCGGTACAAGTAAACTTTAATTTATGCCTGTCTTTTCGACTGGGTTTTAATCATAAATGCCCAGCAGTCTTTTTTTTAATGACCATCCAAGGTATGTGCTACCAATGTAACCCGCTGCATTACAAGCCCACCTGCATATGACGGACAACATTATCAATAACTCTGATACATAACCCTCTTGTCCTCTATTCTGTTTAAACCACTGTTCATCACATTCCTTACAACACATCTTTGTCTCTATAATGATGCCCAAAACTTCTAAACGCCTACTAGGTAGCGCATTGATAACCTTTGACCGTTCAATCTCATTTTCATCTTTGACCGTTAAATCTCATTTTCAAACCAATATGATCACATGTTTATATTGCAAGTAATGCAATATGCTTGACTGGTTCTACCAGATATAGCTTTCTGAAAATACTGGCGTTCTGAACCAAATTTACAAAACATTGATGTTATTGTTATTTTTTCCCTGTTCATTTGCAAAACTCAACCATGTTCTGCAAAACCAAATACAATCATTTTTCTTCTTCCAAACAACATAAATATTTAAAGATATAAATTACTTGTAGCATAAAAACTTTTACCAAAATGACCGGATTTGGCATTAAATAAACCAGAAAGGGTTGATATGTCGTAAAAAGCAACATCCGAACAATATGCTTCATAAAAAGCAGTTATCTTTACAGACAATATTCCTGTGGTGGAGCAACTCCCCATACCTCAAATTATTGGTTAAGATGGCTGAGGGGACACTCTGGTGATCGTTTAATAAGGATGATGCGTAATCCTTAATGACCTTAACACGTACACGATATTAACAAATCAGATTTTATCTCTGAGATTATCTGAAAAATGATGTTTATCAAACACAATCTCCAGACTATTCCAAGAAGGTCGATTGTCAGGGTAATTGACAATTTTGTAACGCAGAGGATCGTATCGTTAGACGGCAATAAAACTATTTGACATCATGACTAAAATTTGGTGGACAACTGCGGCATAAAATGAAACCAAATATAGTTACATTGCGGAATGTATTGTATATTTTATTGCAATTCCATGGGTGGTATTTGGGACGATTTTTTTTCTTTTGATTAAGTTAGTTAATTAGGTTGGTTGATTAAAATGAAACCCCGTATTCAAAATCAACGATCATAACTCGATTATTGATTTTAAATAAGGAGTTGCATTTTTCAACTTACGACACCGTTTTTTTTCTATTTTTCTTCCATCTCTAAACCACTAAACAAATAAGGCGTATAACATTAATGACAATGTACATCGTATATTTATATTTTATGAAACGAGGGTCGGACCCTCTTAAATTTCCAGTCTACTCGTACTTTTACTTACAGAACCGACTTCTGTTTACTTATATCAGATTTCACTGTTTATCATGTTTTCCTTTATTTCAGCACCCATGTCATTCAACAAAGACCTGCGGTTTTCAACCACATGTCCATTTAACTATCTCAGTTGGACGTTCATATAAAAATCCAAAAACACTTATAACGCGAATATGTATATTCATGCTAAATTATGCCATTGTTATTATTATTATTATTACATTTGACTCAAATGTTTGTGAGTATTAGTAGTTGTGATCCTGACTTTAATCTATATAGCAAACAGCGGAGATCTGATGTAGCCCTCCCTAGTTTGTCATAATATTTTTTAATATTTGAATTTTTTCTGAAAGTTTTTATGTTGAATCATAGGATTCGATTCCCGAAAAGATGAAACGTAGACTTATAAATATTTGTCGCCCTCAATCTAGGCTGGGCACTGTAGTAAGTAGTATTAACAAAACCGTCATCGTTGATTTAATGCATGTCCTTTCAGTAGTAGAAGACTGATTACGACAGCTGCTTATAACAGGTATAAACTCTCGCTTATTTATCAGGTTTTTCATAGTGGTCGAGTGGTAACATTTTAAAATGCTTAACGTAATGCGGTGTTGTTCTGTGATGCAATTCAGCGTTGCTGAATTTAAATCGTCAACGACTTCCTGGAACAATGAGAAAAACGTTCTCTGCGCGTTTCTCCGCTGTCTTTTTCAAATTCTCTTCTTTCTCCATCTTTTTTGTTCATTTGCTTTTGACACCTGAGGATGATTCGACGAAAGATTGAAAACGATCGTGAAACCTATGGAACATTTTTTTTTTTTGATTTTAATACAAGAAGACCATCAGAAAAATTGAAAAAAATACAGAAGTTATAATTAAACATACGAATTCTGTTATTTTTAACAATATATATATATATATATATATATATATATAAATAACATGTTCGGTTTAGATCTACGGAGTTCCTTCTTACTTGCCTCCCTACAAGGGAAACGTTAAATCTGAGGTCGTTTTTGATGCGAACAATTCATCTCCCCAAAAAGGGTACTCTCGATTAAAACAAACATTCTAATTGTCTCAGTGTAGAAAGACTACTGCTTCAGAGACCGAGTACAGAATACACTAAGTGTAGCAGCAGAACAGATACTACACTTTATTCTTAGTTCATAGCTTACGAGCATATGGTGTGGTAGTTATCCAAGAGTGTAATTTCATCCATCTCTAGCATTTTTATCTTTTGAGGCATGTTTTTATTGTCCTATTTAGAATTAATTTTGATATATTTTTAATGTTTAGTTCGGGCAGGAGAATGTGTAGTTTAATCTATTTTATCAATATCTCTATATATATCTATATATCTATATATATATGTGTGTGTCTGCAGGGATTTTGTTTTTTATCACATTGTAATTAATAGCAGCCATTCTATTTTCTTTTCTTTCTAGGCATTAATCATCAACGGTTCTACCTTTGGTGTGACTTTTATGATTAGTATATTTTGAACAATTTTGTAATATTTGTATAAATATTGTTTTTATACATATTAGAATTATTTTTCTATATCACCTTTGTAGACTGCAATTACTTCAACTCCATGCATTTTATCACATACTGCACATAGAATACAGAACCAAAAGTTGTGTAATGGATACAGTAGACAATGAAATCGATAGTTAAAATTGTCGCATATATTACGTTAGCTAACATAGTAATATCGGTGTGAAAGGTATGAGCACCCTTTCACAGCTTTATGTAATTTATTAGCTAGTGCCCAGCTCTCTGATTAGTTGATATCGGACTAAATAGAGATCATAATCTCGATAGTTGGTATATAAGCAGTCTTGGATGTTCTAGTTTGCTTAGATGGGCAAGACTATTCTCTGTGTTCTGATTGAATGAGTGAATACTCTAGTATATAAATATGGCTTTATGCACACAAGATATTTTTTTTGTAAATTGGAAGCCTGTTTGAGCCCTTACGCTGGCTATTGTCATTTTTATTCTACAAACTATAAGTACTATTGCTAGCTGTGTTCGATAAAGTGCTTCCAATCATCAGGTAAAGTCACTAACCAAAACAATCAACGAAGTATATCTAATAAACTAATCGCAAAAAGGGCTGATATGCCATGTAACCGACAATTTTATCAACTATTTACTATGTTTCCCGTTGCGGCATTAAATATCACGCATAAGGGTCGATATGCCGTAAAATAGATATCAATTGATGAATCGTTTCGAATAGATGACGAGGTTTAGCATCAGATTAAACCCCAAAAGCTTGACATAAACCAAGCAACGGTGAACGGTGTGGGCATTAGAAGTAAAAATAAATACACCCCAAAAATGTTTATAAAATAGGAAATGTACAAACTAAATAAATCCACGTATCGTTTATAATAAGAATTGAATTTTATCATTACATAACCCCAAAAGAATTGATGTGACACACCAATAATTTATAAAGCTAATTATTTATGTATTAAATGACACTAAAAAAAAGTCGGTCCGCACTACAACGGGCACATTAAAACAATGAATGAATGGTTAACGAGCAAGGTATTGAGTTAGGGCATGACACAATCCTGGGGTAATGTTTCCTTTCCTGTAGAGGCCCTGCTGATCAGGTGATTGGCTCTTTAGTGGTAAACGAGGATGTTTCTGTTAGGTTGTTCAATCGAACGGGTTGCAAGCAAGTCTTAATGATTCCTGACGCTTTTATATTACGGACGAGTTGTATTTCTGACATTAATCTGTATTGAAATACTTATATGATATTCTCATTGTAATTTTAATATGGAATGTTATTGTTGGGCACGAGTGTTTCATCATTCTATTTCTTTCCTTGAATTCACTGTTAATATATGAGCGAGATTTTAATGAAAAGATTTTAATTCGTAGGATATAGAATAATTATATATATATATATATATATATATATATGATTGAACACTTATCGAGGCTAAAATACACTCGATGATAAGCGTTAATGATATGAATAGATTGTCAGTTAAATCATAAATAATATTATAAGAAGAGTGAAAACAATAATTGGAATTAACAAAGTGTGATTACTTATGACAGGTATTTATTTACATTAGACTTAAAGACGATCAGGTTCAAATCTGCAGGTAAACTTCACGGGAGTATTGTGTGCTAAAAGTGGAAAGTACTTGAAAAAACTGAAATTGCGTTTGATATTAGGCACACAGAAGAAGAGAGAATGGTACCTTGCAGTTGTGGTAAAAAAGACGAGTTTTTGTATGGGATGCCTTATAAAGAGAACCAGTGATTGAAGCTCAGTCGAGCAGCTTCCATTTATATATAACGATAGAATAAAGAAAAAATAGTAATGTTCTTTTTCTGTGAGGAAGAGGATGCGGAGAACAGAAGATGGCAAAGGCGATGGTTTTGTACTCTCTCAAGGCGAGAAAGAGTTTTCTGAGCGGCACCTCTCCAGATGGGGCAGGGCTACTCTATCTTAGGACTATCGAACTTTTATATAGGGTGAGGATTGCGTCAGGTACATTCTGTGGCGGTAAAATGATATAACTATTTTTCCAGCAACCTTATGTTAAATATAGCCTTTTATGTTAGAACTGGGATTAAATGAAGCCCTAGGAACTTATGAAAACATAGGACCTCATCAGGAACAGTGTCATTCATTTCGACTGGAACAAAACAAGAATATGAGCGTTAGTGGTCAAAGGATGGAAGCTTGGTTTTAGAGGTGCTAAAGGTACCAGCCAGTTTTCCCCCATTACACTATGAGCTCTAGATCAGAAGAAAAATGAGCGAAATCTTAACCCTTAAATGATTTATAGTTTATACTGGTTTGACACGGAAGATACTGATTATCTATGTAGCAGGTGTGCTGATGCAATATCATAGTAATACTTACGCACATTTGCCAGCAGACTCGTTGCAGATGTGAAACAAGTTGAATTTCACACATTTCCGCTGAATATTATATTAAATAGGCATTTTGTTGGAACATGCCATATTTGAAACAAAAAGCATTTAAGGGTTAATAACCAATGTTTATCGAAGTTTTGCCATTGATAGTTGTGTCGTCGGCATAGATATCAACAAACAATATCGGAATATGATTTTGGAGATGATATTAATTAGTACCAGCGTTTGACCTACAATATACCCTTACGGTACGCCGACGTTGATAATATAAATTTCGAACTTCTTTCAATAAACAACTACTTTCATATACTTAGCGGACAGAAATGATCTGGTGGTTTAGAAGACATTGCCAAATATTCCATGGCTAAACAGTTTGTTTAGCAACCTTTTATGCCACACGGTATAATATGACATTCAATATGTCGACGGATATTGCAATAGAAACAAAGACTCCACCGAAAGTTTACCTGATTTTATGTGATATCACAGTCAGAAAGTCAGCTGTTGATTTTTTTCCGATGAGATACATATTGCTTATAACTAAGTCGCTTTCATACACATAACATACCAGTCGAGGATCCGTAATCGATAATCAGTCCGACTTAGAAAGGCCATTGCGGTGGCCATTTTTATGTCGGGCTCCGGTATTCGTTCAATTCACATTAGGAAGTTCACTCTACCAGGCCTTGCGTTCTCACTTTGGGATGAATTAGTTTATAACAAACTTCTTCACCGGGGAATTCCAACGGGGCTTCTCAGATATTTTTAATTTTTTAGAATGCACCAGATGTTCTGCATTGATTTATCTCCCCACTGTCCAGCCTTGTGTCACATTCCCCATGGTGGGAGGGAGACAAATAGACAGTTCGGTTGGTTTTACTGACGTGATTGACATATTTTGAAATACTAGTCAGCATCCAAATAGATAAAACATGGTTGACATACAGTTAAACGAACAGGACAATAGATATTATTTTCTAGCGAAAATGTTTTATAAGCATTTGGTGTAACAAACCTCAGAATTGCTGTAGGTACTCGTCCGAATCCTCGTCCGACGCCGATCTATAAACTGTTCAACTCTATTTCAGCGACACAACTTCTGACTTATTTCTAATCACTGCTTGAGATTAATGATCTAAGATTATAGCGAGTAAAATCTGATTTGCTCTGAACGCAAACTAAAAGTTATTCTGTCAAATTTTAACTTCATGAATAACGATGGCAACGATGATTGACTGCTTTCATTTTCTGTTAGAATAATTTGATTGACGTCGGATTGAACGTGATCCATCGAGGCTGCCCACTCGATTGGGACGTGATGGCGGCAAGAAAAGACAGTTTATCTTCCAGCACAACGGACTTTAATTGTTCAAGATTTAATTGTGTTTATCGGTTCACTTGGTGTCAAACACGTTTATCCTTCCCTAAGCACAAAGAAAGCCTGGTAGATGTGATTGGTTTACAGAGGTCTGGAGTAAGGTAAAGATGATATATCATAGGAAAACACAACACACTAGCACACATATATCTATTATTATACTAGAGGATAGTCAATTAACATCGGTGTTTAGAAAGACGACTCTCCTTTTTCAGCGTTACCATCTAATTTACATAGTATATGTACGTACCATAAACACATATTTAAATTAAATGGCAAAATAATCACTCGTGTTTAGATAATAAAAAGGTATAATACATATGTATGAATTCGTCTTGATATATTTTAGGGACAATCATTTTAATCTGTTGCAATATGTACATGTATATGCATGTATGAATGAATGAGTAATATGTGTCTTATTTGTATTGTTTCTTTAGGAAGCATGCTACCATCATCTATAGGGGTGATGAATCTTAACCGCCCGCCTTATGTCCTTATTCCAGATAAGCCATAGCTAAAAAAAAAAATTTTAGATGAGGCGTACGGTTTCAGTATAATTTTATCATAAATAAGACATGCTTTATTTATTTACATTACATGATTTGGGAATGAAAGTTAGTATTTTTTATCTTTGGCCTTACATTAAGTTATCTTCTATATAATAAAATAAAATTGATTTTTCTCGTTTGATTCCAGACACAATAGGTACTTAAATACAAGCACGATATAGAATTCTACTATGTAGACGCTTCATGCTAATAATTGTTGCGTGTTTCGGAAATTGTTAGCCAATTTCATTCAATTTCATAATTTATTACATTAACTCCGACATACCTTACTCTCTCAAACAAGTCATACGTAAAGAAAGTCTTAGTAACTTTTACTCGCACGTACAAATTGACTTCTACCACAACTAGTTTACACCGGGACTTCTTCATATGATCACTTTTTCTAGCTACGTCGATCATTTTTTTATTCTGTGTTATGGTATTTCACAAATTATACCTTTACTAAGGGGGTAATTCTTAAATTAGTGACCACTTGAAACATAAACATGCGACTATGATGGAAAATATCCGTGTTTGACTAAGTAAAAGTAACGAAAACGTTCGTTAACGAACTTCAAACAATCTACACAATACGAACAAATTTGTTTTCTTTTTCATTTTTACCTTACGATAAACTAAGTTTTAGTGTGCAGAGTCTGTTTAGTTCGCGCTGTATAGTGTATGAGCATCGAAACTTGATTCGGTTTTCTCGGGAAAGTCAGAACTGCTTCTGTCTCCACTGCAAATTTCTGGATACCTATTCTTAAATAGCACGAAAATAAATTAACCATCCTCCCAACCACACACAAAAAGAAGGAGCAGAGAAGGAATATATTCAAAATAATTATTGTTTCCGCAGTTTATTGTATTGTTCACAAAGAAATTACACCCTACACAAAAAGAAATAAAAATATAAGCTTTGTTTACACACAAGTTTTGAGTTATATAAAATATTGAAACAAAAACGTGTTCCACGCCTCCATATTATCGCTAAATGGTCCGGAATAGTGTGCTCATTTTATTTTCATTTATATAAGTGATCCCTCACTCTAAAAGCTAAAATATTTTTTTTTTTTTTCGATTCGTTTTTTGTGGATATTTTTGTATAATTAAGCATTCTTTTATATCCCCCAAGCGATGCCGGGACAAGGGGCCGGCAGTACGCGTTTCGAATACTCGTCGTGTAGAGGGTTGTCGTGTCGTCCAGTGGATGAATTCTTTCTTCTAGAACCACGCTGTCTGTTGTCTGCAATAAAAGCCATGTGGTGCATTCCGAAGACAAACTCTCCTTTTGAATGTAATTCTTTTTATTGCAAGCGTTGTTATATCAACTGGGAGTAATTCACCCAGTCGAGAGAGAGGAAGAGAGCAAATCCTACTTTATCGTAGTTAGTTATTAATGTTTTCTTAACTATTCATAGAGAGGGGGAAAGGATTCTCGCGCCTGTCTTCCCTGAAGGGAAATATTCGTAATCTTTACATTGTGAATCGCACGTCCTCTCAGTTCGCTTTCCGAATCAGACTAACTAAAAACTCGCTTCTCACGAGAACGAGTGACGTCAAAGAACCCTTTATTTCCCACGCAAGGCCCGCGAAGTCACAGAGCCTCTCGCAGGTGTAGACTGACCCTTAGTCTGAGAGCTCGTCACACGTAACCTTGTCACGTCTGCCAGCTCTGACTGTGAGAACAAGCCATGTTCTGCACTCGACTGCCCCGTGTAAATTTGCGCAAGTCAAATCAACGATTCCCAACAGATACGTCCATTTCCATAGGGCCATTATCTAACTAAAATAGCTAGGGATGATCTATTTACGTGATATTTTCATTGGTAAATCAAGCTCTCATTATTTTATTTGACAAATTATGATCGAAAAGGTTGGTACGTTTTTTACTAATAAGTAACCGCTTATCAAGGCCCCCGGGGCTCTTGGAGACAAGGGTTAAAGAGATTGTCAGTTTGACGATGAACGCCACCATGAGAGGATTGGAAACAAAGGTAGAATTTACAGAATTTGATTAACCCACGAAGACGGCTTAATTTGTATTTGTTTAATTGGACTGGAAGGCGGCCATTTTGTAGTTAATTTGGAAGCAAGATTGTGGTATTTTTTTTTCACAGATGGGGTGTTCTCAAAAATAAATTTTGTTCATGCAAGTTCCGTTTTATTTTTAGTACAGGGAGAGATAATTGAACGTTCTTTGAGTTAATTTCGGTAGTTTTAGCTAGATAAGTTCTTGCTGTGAATGTTTTACATGGGTGGGAGATTAGACCTCCATAGAGAGAGGCTAGCAACATCTCTTCTGTATGAAACGGGACTGTAGGTCATCTACTAGAGTCGGTTTTCCGTTCTTTTAAGACGCAGAAGAGTGTTTCGAGTGGCAGCTTAATCGACAACACTTCTCTCGTCTTTGAAGTATATGGAAAATTTCATACATTTTACGCAGTCCTTCGCATTACTGTTGTACTCAGCAAAATCTATCAAGGTTCACTCGTTTATCACTAGAGGTGAAAATAGGTAGTGTTAGATCGTATGGTTCTCTTCCCCCACATTCGCAAACGATTGGGTTAGTTTTGTAGCTCTATCTGGCCATAGCAACATTTGATCGCCCCCATTCTTGTTCTCAACTGGTCAAGTGTTATCCACTAGACCCAGGGTCCTTCTGGGCCAGGAAAGCGAGATCAGAAGGGAAATCCCCATATTAATAAGAAGGGGGTATTTTCTAGCTCTATGGTCTACAGCTGTTGTCTGGGATCTTCCTGAGATGTTGTTAGATACTCGACATGGCTGGGGAAGCTTTTCTTTGATTTCAGTTGTTTTACTGCTGGTTCGCATCCATGAAGCATATGGCGTTTATCACTGGTAACCTTTGTGATCACTACTCTATTAGCAACTTTCAATCCTACATCTTCAGGGGCAATACCTTTGAAGAGAATGAGTGTTTTCAGCTTAGTAGGTTAATCGATAATAAACAATAAATGATGTAATTACAAATCCACCTGGTAGAATTGTTAATGTATGTCTTAAATTGAGGAACCAGAAAGCACGCAGACAAAAAAGACCGTAACTAATCATAAACAACAAAGGGTGGTATCTTTCTGTATTTTTAACTTGAATGTATTGCTTAACTGTAGGCTGCAACGTGGTCGTCTTCAAGTACAATGTCAACAAATACATATCAAACCGTCCTCCTAAGTAGTCACATTTGTCCCACTCCATCTATTGTTTGTAACCATCTCATGGTGTGGTTTGTCGTCCAGCTGGCAATTTCAGTAATCCTTAACCGTGAGTGGTGTTGGCCTCTGTAAGTAGTGTATTCTTAGTATAAAAAGAAATAGTAGCTGTGACTATAAAATCCTTTAGATAAATAATACTTCACTCCATAATAAAGACCAATGAATTTATTTTTATGTATCTAAATGAATAAATACGAAAGTTTGTTTTCTACTTATTAATATCAAAGCGAGTTATGCGTATTTAATTTTATGATACAACATCAAATTTTGTAATACTGTTTATTGTAATCTGCAAGCACTCACAGTTTAGGTAGTTCTAATTTGCCTATTTATTTTTTCAACAGTTTCCAATAAATTAATATTTTAATTTATAATTCATAATTTGCGTTGTTATGTTTTACTATCGACGATACTATATAAAACAAAATATCTCACATTTCCGGGATGCGGAGAACATATACTACACTTTGATCTAAGTAATGAGGCCAAAGAACTATGAAAAAAGTCTTTATATTACTAGGCACTTTTAAATGAATAAAAAAACCTATTTAATCAATAATTTTAATGTTTTAATTGAGGTGAGTAGTTAAGTATCGGTTCTATTGTTATAACACCGAACTCCCATGAATTACTTTCTTTTTGAAGGATGTGGGTGATCCATCCAGGTATTACATACCCGTTTGATGGAGGGGTTTATATAGTTATGTTCTATTGTTATGATAACAGCTCCCAGTGACTACCTTCTCCTTTTTCCTGGAAGGGATTTAGTATTTTTTGTTTCCACAATACCATATTCGCAGACATTATGTTCTCCTTAATGAGGGTATCATTTCAGGTATTACATTCGCCATTTTGGAAAGAGTATTCGAGTATCTGTCATGTTGCCATGATACCATCCTCCAAGGCTTGAAGACCTTTTGGGAGAGGGAGAAGGAGAATTTTCCCAGACTTATGTCTTCTTTTGGGGGTTTGTATATTATATTTTAATTCGTTATGAAATATTCCTTCCATGCATTACCTACTCTCGTTCATCCACCATTATATCGTCCCCTCAGCTTAACAAAATTATGTGATCGTGGGGAGCATTTTATTTGCTAGTATATATTTAATGTACTACCCTCCCGTTACACATTTAAATGTACCTCTCAGCCTTCTCGCAGCGCAAGTAATCCCGTACGAAGCCATTTCAAGTGTTTATGGAAATGGAGAAAGCAAATGCCGTTTGAAATTAATTCGGAAAGAAACTCTCACGCTATTTAAAAAATGCAACGTTTTCTTTAACTTTTCTCTCTATATGCCGATAGACACGTTGTTTGTCTTTCCAAAACTGTTCAGTTTGAGGAGTTTTCTTTCTTATCTATTTTTTAAACTTCATCAATTAAGACGTTGTTTAATATGAATATTAGTGCGAACACTGGTAAAACAATAATCTTTTGACGGAGGATGTGCACTGGTCATTTTTTTATAATAAATGAACACGAAATGATTTGAATATTTTTTTAATGAGCGCAAAACTGTCGATACACTGAACGGAGTAATAAGTGTGTACAATATCGTACATGCATTTTTGTAACTTATATTGTTCGAAATCTTAGTTGAATGATGGTTATATGATGGGTGCGACCATTATTGATTGATTACGCGACACCTTTATATATTTGTGTTGGTCATAATGGCCATCTTCTGATTGTCCAGGGTTCGATTTTAAGCTGAACTGCTGTTGAAGCTGTTGTTAAGCTAGTAAGACTTTTGCGTAGAGTTCACGAAATTCGTGCATCAGGATTGCCTGGTATGCATTAAGTCTTCCTCGTTGGTCGTAGCTGTTCATTAACCGTCAGGATTGCCGTTTTTAGAACAGGTATAAGTTGTCGCATGTGAAGTCCAGGAATATTTTGATCCAATACACACAAGGGAATGGCGTAGAAGCAACGCGATTGACATGTATTTGTTTGCCAAATGCAGAGGCAGAGATGAGCAAAGGACACCGGATTCTTATGGTGACTCATTCTGGATTTTCACCGCAACTCTATTAGCCGGGTAGCTGTGAAACTACCGCGTTGCCATCGTGGTAGGCGCTATCACGGTCAGAAAGGGTTATATGTTAGGAGGAGAGGGTCTGTAGAAGCTACAATCATTTGAAGTCTACTGATTCAGTCTGAATGAAACCCAGCCGTACTTTGAAAGGAATAAAACCAACTCTGTTATACAATTTCTTCTTTATTGGGGTTTTCCATAAAGTGGGATTAAAGAGAACGAAATACATAATTTTCTTTTTTAAGAACATGTTTTCTGACGCTAGCTGATATATGATTAAGCAATCGCTTTCCCTGATGGCACCAACATCCATTCGGTTGTCTTTTAATAAGCTTACCCTTAAACGCTGCTATGTCATTATTCGATTAAAAGTCTAGCTAAAAAGAATGTGTAGATCTTGTTACCATACTCGATTCTCAATATATTATACTGCCACAATACGGAATTTCTGAAATCTTTTTAACGCTGGGAAACCAGTCTTCTGCTTCCATTCTTCTGTACTCTAGTCTTTCTTTTACTCCAGTCTTGTTTAATCTAGAGTATTCTCCCTACAGATCAATGCTAGAGTTATGCCTATTGGTAAAAAAGATTTAGAGCCACTTTAGAAATAACAAGAATCGCCGCCAATATCAAATCCCGTGGCAATTTTCGTACGAACACCCGATCAATAATTAAGGCCACAATTCGATCTAGTTTGCTCATCGACGCAAGGATGAGTGGACCCATCTTCTAATAGTCAAAACGTTATGGTGGAGATGTAAGTTAATCCCCTCGTACTTTGCGTATAACTTTTATAAACATTATCAATATCTTGTGCATTTTATCTGCATGGGACAAGTGTGTTTAATTGTGCATATATGTATGTATCATTTTTGGTCCTAACAATTTAAAAAATACTATAAATAAATGTTACATGTGTGTTACACAAGTTTCTAACTACTCTTATTAGTGATGTGTGAGTACTTTTTAAGTAAGGCAAGGAATTATTAACGACACTCGACGTGTTTAGAGTATTCATTTGTATTCGCTACCCACACGCTGCCAATCGTGATAGAGTAGAAAATGGGCCTTGGGTTTAGTTTCGGAAGCCTCCCCACACGCTTCTCTTATTTTGTCATTTAGCATCACATTCCATGAACGATGTTTCTGACAACGGGAAAAGAATTGCTGTTTTCTGGATCGGAATCTATCAATCTAGCACTTATGGTTGGCTAGTTTTTGACCTTGCAGTAGTTTTGTAGCTCCTTACAGTGTGGCTTCATGTCTTGTCTGGAGCGATTTCCATAGAATAAAGAAGTTGCGTTACAACCTTGTCATGCGCGTAGCAAACAATTTCTGTAATTATTACGAATAAATTAAAGTCCACGAATTGTAGTCCTTCCTTTGTCACTGCATCTTTTCCTGTACGCGTTTCTGTGTTATCTGTCTCGACTGAGAGAACGTCGCCTGCAAATAAGTGTTTTTCTTTATATCTCGAAAAGGACTAACTTAAGACAAGGACTGATTGAAGACGGCGGAGACTGAAGAAAGTAGAAGGCAGACATACAGAGAGCGCGATGGAAATAACTAATTTATTATATTTTGTCAGCCCCTATAATTCTTCACGTTCACGCGCTGCGTGCTCTCAAACGGAATACCCTCTACTCTCTTACTCTCTCTTTAAGCCATGTAACATCAGCTCCAACAAGTCTAGACGCAACACCACCCGAGAACTCACCGCAGTTTGTATACCATATATGAGGGGCTTGTCGGGAAAAATCCAAATATGTAATCAAAATCTGACATCAGGATAGTATTCAGGAGCGATTCAACTCTCTGAAAGGATCTTGTGAGAGTCAAACCCCTTCCGGAAAAAGTCATGACTAAGAACTGTGTGTATGCGATTCCATGTAAGTGTGGAAAAGTATACAAAAGTGAGACATGTCGTCCACTAAAGGTAAGGCTCGAAGAACACCGGAAAGCCCTAATACGCGGAGAAATCGAAAAGTCGGGAGTGGCTGACCACATGGAAGGAAAAGGGAAACGATCTTCCCTTATGGGATGAAGTAAAAATTATAGATCTAGAAGAACGGTGAAGAATAAGTCGACTCAAAGAAGCAGCACATATGTTAGGCGACAATGACTTACTAAGCAGACCTAGTATAGAATTCAATACAATATGGGAACCTATAATTATATATAATAGATAAGTAGTGGTCTATAGTAATAAGTAGTTTGATAAAAAACAAGAATAGGTTTAAGGCTCCGAAAATTCATAGTAGAATTGTTCGCAAGGACCCGTGGCGCAGTGGATATAGTACTAAGCATAATTCAGTTCTAAGTGACAGGCATGTGAAGGTTGAAGGTTTAATCCTCAGTGCGGGCGATACGACGAATTGCGAAGAATACTTCAGTCATGGCAGATAGAACGAGATCATGCTACCCCCGTGAATTAAATAAAGAGCGCCTTTCGAAATTCTGTCCAGATTCCAAAGTTCGACAGAAAGATTCCCGAGTTCGACAAAGTACACCTGAAGAAGGTCGAAAGTTGCATCGGCCGAAACGTTGTGATAAAAATACCCAAGATGAGAAAACTAGTCCAAATATACCAAATTCTACGAATTATCAACCGTCATCTATAAAATTCCGAAGCATATCAAAGATTGTTATTCTGGTATGTCAAGTTATTATCTCTAAGAACTATTTTTTACCAAAAAAGAGATAAATTACTAAAGCGAATTAAATCATCTGACGCACTATCCTGTTGAACCTTTTTTAATCACGTGTATGGGCAGAAACGTATCGCAACAATATCAAGCTGATACCAACTGCATGAATTAATTGAGACTGAATTTTTAATTCTGCCATTTCTCTAAAAGTGGCGTTTCGAAATATAATATTAGCATATAAAGATTGATTTCCACTGTGCAAAAATAAGACGTCCTTCGGGGAATTCTTAGATTATTCAAACAATTTAATATTAGAAATTTAGCATTGTGTGTTTTCAAAAAGAATTGTTTTTAGTTTCATATTTTACTTGTATGGCAATACTATTTTTAGTTTTACGAATGTGCTGATATTTAAGCATTTTTTTGAACAAGTTCTCACTCAAAATAAGATTTGATTATTTCTCGGAAAGTGGGTGCGAAATTCATGATGGTTCTAAACCTGAAAGCAGCATCAGCTTTAACAAGTTGTAAAAGCTAAATTTTTAACGTGTCAATTTTTGATGTGATTTATCAACTTAAGATTGTTATTTTGTTGGGCATTTCATTAATTCATATATGCTAGCGGAACTCATTAAAAATCCAGTTGGATATATATCATCCGTTGTAGATTGATACCATGCTTAAAAATATTTCCATTATATGAACGTCCGGCGCGAACACAGACCCGACAATATGATTGTACCACCTTTGTTCAATTTGGAGCATACTTAAGTATTCTAGTTAATTAGTTTCAGAATATATCTGCTTAAGCGAGTGAATCTCCGAAGAAATTGTAGATTTTCTTACATATTTACTTTCTATAGACGTCCAGCGCGAAAGCAGACCCTGCGATACTATTTTACCATCTTTGAAGAGAACAAATACTACACTTTGATATCAGCGTGAAATGTAGTTTAGTTCAAGTTTCACATTAGACACTACAGCGATATTAGATGAAATTTAAAATATACTTTTTTGAATTGCAGCTTCGGCGATCAGGGGTTTCACATCTTTTAAAATGGGTAGAGGGTTATAGCGTGCATACGACCATAAAATCTCATTAGGATATTATTAGATGCTAGACGGTTAGTTATTAAACAACGAGGAAATATGTGTCAACTGAAGGAATATATTCATCTCTCCCCCTAATCAATACAACAAAAGGACCGATGCACAGAAACCGAAGAAAAGTTTTAAAATAAACTTATATCTATATGTCTATTTAAAATTATTTGGACTAGAAACAAATTAAGTTCATGACAAAATTCAGATCTGTCAATGTAGTCAAGGAAGTCATAACAATTGAGCAACTGTAGTTTGAACTTAGTTTTTTCTTCCACGTATGAAATGATATCTTGTTCAGAGTAAAGACAAGACTGTTAGTATGGCCAACATAATATGAAACACACATGTGTGTTCGTGAATTATTTTAAAACTATACATTAGTGTTTGTTAGGTGTGTCCAGGCTTAATCGATCTGGTTATACTGGGTCTGGGGTAGGTCACCAGTTTAGGTCAAGCGGTGCTTATTTTTCTTGCGTTTCTCCAGAATAGATATTCAGTGTGCGTTAACAGTTTTCTGGGGAGGGGGGTTTAAGATAGGAGTTTGTAATATACTTTTAGTTATATTTATTTTAATTTAAAGACATTTTTAATTGGTGTTTATTTTTAGTTTAGGCGTGTTAACTTTACATAGAATGTCATAGGTGTTATGTTTCAAGTGCTTTAGCTTTGAGATAATTTTTAGCTTTCAAATATTTTTATTCTGTGGTACAAACATAGATATATACACGTCAGCCAGCGGGTACTTTATATATCTGATCGTGTTGACATCTTCGAAATCAAGCGTCGCTCAGAATACGAAATGTCAGCTTTCAGGGGGCGATGTAAACTTTTGTAGAACCTAGTAACGTTTGATATATAACTGACGAGCGTAACATTAAAACGATAAACATATGTCTATGGATATCAAAATATTTATTTATTATTAATAATAATGATATAATATATATATATATATATATATATATATATATATATATATATATATAAGAGATGAACAAGTTCCAAATCTTTATCTAAAAAAGAGAAAATCATTCGGCTGTAAAACGGCAAATTTATTTCTGGAATAATTCGTTTTTATTTAATTATTCTAAATCTTAAAATCACAATAAAAATAATTATATAAATGTTTAAAATTTCTTAAATACATTCTTCACTGGGATGTTTATTGTATAATTTTATTTTGGATTTTTAAACGAAGACAATTTTATAAAAGTAATTTCGTTTACTTACGTTCTAATATATTTAAGTGATTTCATGGACCTAACCGATAGTTAATTTTGTATGACTGAAGATGTAATATAAAGAACATTTCTGTGAAAAACGGAACCCTTATCAAAACTTACGTGAGTGTCGTAATCATATCAAGTGTATCTTGGTATCGTACCACAATACCAAATTAATTATTATAGTTATGAAACGTTCCGAAAAATAATGAGATTATTGTATGTACTTAAGGTAAGTGTAGACCTAGTTCAATCAGCGACAGCAAACACACATTCTTTTGTAAAAATATCGATCGTTTATTAGAGAATAATAATAATACAGAAATTGTATTTTAGACAATCGAAAGCACTGGAAATATACACGTTCACACCTTTTAAAAAATAGCCGCTATGCGCTGGAAACTACTGGATTGATATTTAACTAAGACCGAGAAATATTCTACACAGTCTATCCGAGATCTTCCACTGCGTGAATCGCAACAAATCCTGACTTTCCAGTCGCTACTAGTTTCCAAAATGTCAGTTTCTTCAGGGTATTTTAATAGGTGTTAGTCGTAATAATATGGACACAGACTCTATAGAGTCGATGCTTAGGGCTCAACTGTATGACCAGTTTAGCAGCAAGATCAGTCAGACTCCCAAGCACATCAAAATGCCGGTTTATAATAAGGCTTGAATGTTCCATTATGCTCATAAGGAAACGTCCATTCTCTGTGTTCATTCATTCGAATAAGTATTCTTCTATGAGATGGATGCCAGTTGAGGCCTTTATGCCGGTAAGTGTTAGTTTGATTCTATATCTCCCCCCCCCCTCGGTACGCGACCGCAATGGTCTTTGGGAAAGAATGAGTTCCTTCTGGCTTGGTTGATTGTGGGAAAGTAACCTGGACAATGCCCGGGCAAATTGCACTGGCATTGGTTTAGCAGTGGTGGTGGTGGGGGTGGGGGGCCTCAGTGATGTCATTACATCTCTGTTATGCGGCAATGGTATACCAGGTGTATGGGAATTGCAAGGCGTTGGATTGGGAGATTAAGCAAACACTGGGAATAGGGACTGGAATTACAAGTGTTGCAAGTTTTCTGAGGAGTCTGCGGTTTCGCAACGTGATTCTGCCTGACCCATCAATCCTGATCCGATACTGAGAGTTAGGGAGAGTTTCGAGAACACGACCTATTGTGTCCCATCGACGATTGTTTGCACGTTGTATTGATACTCTTTCTCCTTCTTGGAGTGGGCATAAAGTATGCGCTGTGCGATTGTACCTCTCGGTGAGGTGATCATTGCGTTGAGATAAGCTTATCTTACGGTTCCTAGCTGCAGCTATCCATTTTGCATGTGGTTTATATAGTGCGGGTTGGGATGGTATGAAGTCACGAAGTCGGCGGTGGAGCAAGATTTGTGCTGGGGAATAGACCAATGCCTTTGATAGGGGTGTTGCGATACTGCAGGATGACTTTGGCAACACTGTCATTATTCAATGAGCCCTGGGGACCTGTATTTCCATGAATTATCCTCTTTGCTGTTTTACAGCTAACTCTACTCGGCCATTAGATTGAGGATATGCTACTGAGGAGTGTCTGTGCTTCACACACCATGTCTTGAGGAATTGCTGAAACATGTTGGAATTAAAAGGTGGGCCACCATCGCTACAAAGTTTTTCTGGGGTGCCATATGTGTGGAATAGTTTCCGACAAATAGATATTAGTTTTGAGGCGATGGCATGACCTGGTTTAAGATGATACAAAATAATCCAGCCAGTGAGTCTGTCTGCACAGACAAGGTATGCAATGTGTCTGACGTAAAAAAGGTCCATCACTATCTGCTGGAAGGGCCAATCTGGTTCAGGTGGCTGACTTGGGGCAATGCTTGTGCAGATGAGGCAATTGGCTCGAAAGTTGCATATTGATGCATTCATACCGGGCCAATACACCGATTCATTAACACGGGCTTTCATGCCAACCACGCCCTGGTGGGCTGAGTGTAGATAACGTAATAATTTTCCTCTGAGAGATTTGATTGCCACGATTCTCGCATCCATCAGTGCTAAGCTCCTGTCGGTACTTAGTCGATGGCGTACGTCCCAGAAGTTACGGATTTCCGGTTCAGTAAGTGAACGTTTTGATGGAAAACCTAGTTGTATTGTGTTGATCAGAGTCGTGTAAGATGGATCATTTCGGCCTGATGCACGTACGTGATCAGCTGACAGGATTGTATCGTTGTCTTTAAAATCGTTCATGGCCTGCTGGGTTGCTACCTCCACTATAGCATCTATTTTATCCGTGTGATGGATGTCTTCAGAGGAAGGGTGTGTGGAAGTTAGGGATGTAAGGGCACTCATTGTAGGAACTGAGTTGCGAGAGACGGCATCGGAACCCTGATGCAACTTTCCTGGGCAGTGTTGGATGGTAAAAAATACCTGAGTGATTTCTCTTTAAGCTTAAAGAGGCGCGGGTTATGTATCTTGCTCAGGTCTCTGTCGCCAAATACTCATTGTAAGGGCTGGTGGTCTGTTACTACTATTACGTTAGGGCAGCCCATAATGAGTATACGGCATTTGCCTAATGCCCAGGCGATTGCTGCTGCTTCGCCTTCAATGGGTGCATATCGGCGCTCCGCATCTGTGCAAAATCTGCTGCCTGCAAATACGATGTGCCAGCCCTCAGGACAACATACCGGTGCTTTCTCAGTGGAACATATACAGTGTTTTTAGAATAGCAGGAGACCAATACCTTCTTTACTCCAGTCTGGAACAAGGCAGGTTGCTCTGTTAATATCAAAGGTCGTTACACCCTTTTTTACCAAATTCACAATTATTTGCCTGTATGTGAAAAAGGCATTCTCGAGATCCTGATTCCAAATGAAGCATAGATTTTGTTTGAAAAGGTCTCGAAAGGGAGAAATCATGGGGCTTAGGGTATGTGCCCATGCTACTTGGTTAACTAATCCAAACCAAGACCTTGCATCAGTTATATTCTTTGGGATAGGAAAGTTGGCAATTGCAGTGAGTAAATTCTCGGAAGGGGCTACTCCTGATGATGTTATTTGAAGGCCTCCAAATTGAACCACATCTTTGCAAAATAGGAATTTATTTTTGTTAAGGACAATTCCGTCTTTTGCGCAAAGCGATAGGTAGTTAAATGTATGATAGAAGGCATCTTCTATACTGTTGTCAAAAAGTAGCGTGTCATCAACGACCTTCACTTTGCGAGGAATGTCTTTAATGATCTCATATCTACGCGTATAAGCATCACCGGAGGCTAAGTGTTCCGAGGCATGCGGAGATACATGAAACGACCCCAGTCCGTGATGAAAGTTGTAAGTGGCTGAGATTCCTCATCTAGAGAGATTGAATGATAACCATCCATTGCATCTAAGACGGGTTTTTTTGGTTGGGTGGCATCTGTAATGCCAATTGGAATGGCGAGCTAGTGTGGTGTGGTTCTCGTTTGCACTGTGAGTTTAAATGCTGATAGTCCACCGTTCTTCTCGGTTTTCCATATTTTTTTTTGCAGTGATTACCATAGTGCTGCACCAATCGGTAGGGGTACCAACGGGCACTGGAGTAAGAATGCCTCTTTTAACATCATCCCAAAATGCAAGTCGTACTTGCTCCTTGAAATGATAAGGCTAGGAATTGGGTTGTGTCTGGCTTTTGGGACCGCTCCCTCTTTCAGGTGTAATATGGATGGTGGGGTCGGACATAGATGGGAACATCCCATAGTTTTTTTAACGTTGTCTTGGCAAAATGCTCTAGGAGCCAATCCTTAAGTCTACTGATGTTTTCTTCCGTCGGGGTGAAGGGAAGGCTTTTGGGGCGACTTGGCAATTGATTCACATACTCAATGTGTTGTATTGCGATATTTGCCTGGGGTGAAAATGTTGCCGCAGGGTTTGGGAAATCTTCAGGCAGCATTCCCACATCAATGCATGCTGCCTTGCTGACATAAAGTCGCTGGATCCCATCACATATGTAAATGGCTTGCTTGGTTGTTCTTCCACGAACTTCACAGGTAACCATCTTTGACACACAAGTGTGAAATCTCCCACAGTCCGACGGATTTTTCTTGATGTTACTAAGTTATTCATTGTGAGTCCCATATTAAACAGATGCTTTGATCCTCCTAGACATATAGTGGCCCCACTATCAGAGAAAATCTTCAGCTTTGTTCGGTAGTCACCAGGGATGTTCTTCGCTTGTCTGGGATCTAGATTTGGTGAGAATGGGATAACATATGCATCTATTTCTGCTATTTGATTTTCACTTGCGGTCGTATATGTATCCCTTGTCTGTTTAAATGTGATGTGAGCAATAAGAGAAACCATAGGAGCCTCGTCAATTCCAATACAGGGTTTCTTTGCTCGGCACACTCTTTAAAGGTGGTTAAGTTTCCCACAAGTGATGCATGTTTGACCCCACGCTGGACATTTTAACTGGCGGGAGCTTGTTCCTGGGATACCATGATAATGGCTACCGCAACCCATGCAAGCTTGAAAGTTATCACGTTTGGCGGAGTTGCTGATACTAACGTGACCTTTATTAGCTTGAGCACTGGTTGTTTGCTTGCGATACGTAGATATCCGTGCAATAGCCATGTCAGAGGTGTCAGTCATTGAAGTTTAGTCTTTCAATGCCGATTTGAACGCCTCAGAATGGCGAACATTTTGTTCGTGAGTTGTAAGTGTTCCAGCTTTGGCCAGCAGGTCTGCTTGGAGGGTATTGTTTGATATTTCTCTGATGAGCTGGTCCTTGATGTACATGTTAGACAGGTCATGCTCACAAAGGGGACATAGAAAGTTGCAGTCCATGGCTGTGGCCCGGAGGCGAACGAGATAGTTCTGTATTGTCTCAGTCTCACCCTGTGACATGGAGGCAAAAGTAAGGCGATGAACGATGGGATTCGACCTTCGAGTGACCAATGCCTCTATTATTCCTAGTAGCTTGTCTGGGTCAGTGGTGAAGAATTCAGGGTGAGTGTTGACTATAGCATTCTGGACGGACTCATCAGCAGAACTGTATAGCTGTATGTTGGCCTGAGATGTTGGCATACCCGCCATCTAGGTGAATACTTCCCAATAAATTCTGAATGTTCTGAATTGTTGGGGGTCATTTTAAGGTGGAGCTGGGGCCGTTTAGCGACTGATGCTTTAGCGCATGTGACCTCAGCAGAAAGTTCCTTAGCTTCCTTAAGGATTTAGAGGGCTTCTCCCATTGTCGCGATCCCTAGCTCTTTCAACATGGCCCAATCAATCATTTGCAGGTTCTTCTTTGTCAGCTTTTCACTTGCAAATGTGGCAGCATAAGTTCGAGCTGAGCTAGCAGAGATCCCTGCTTTGAGGAGGTACTGCTCCCAATCTTCAGAATCCATATATCCTGATCGTTGCGCCATATAGAGTCGATGCTTAGGGCTCAACTGTATGACCAGTTGAGCAGCAAGATAATCAGACTGCCAAGCACATCAAAATGCCGGTTTATAATAAGGCTAGAATGTTCCATTATGCTCAGAAGGGAAAGTTTATTCTCTGTGTTCTGATTGGCTGAGATTCATAAGTGGCCATTCTAGTGTATAAATGTTCATTCATTCGAATAAGTATTCTTCTATTAGATGGATGCCAGTTTGGCCTTTATGCCGGTAAAGTTTAGTTTGATTCTATAGACTCCAATTTGAAAACTAAAATATTTCAGCTCTGCACGGAATTGGATGCATAGTCATTAGACACTTATTAAGCAAGATTCCGTCGATGTAAATTTCTGTTTGTGAGCCTCAAATTTTAGACTTTTTATAGAATCCAAATCATGCAATTGATTTTAATAACTATTAAAATAAGTAATCTAAACATAACGTTTAGTGTCATTATATGCTGATTTTAATAGTCGTAAGGAAGCATATTAGTGGTAAAACCTATTCTGCTCAGAGAATATTTCCCGTTCCTGAACGGGTATTGTTCTAGTGAGTGTACACACACACACAAACACACACATATATATATATATATATATATATATATAGTTAGGCTTGTAATTCTAGGCTGAACCTACGAACTGCGTTCCAGCCCTTTTCGACCGCTTGCAACCGCCACTTATGCACATATTAAAGTAGAAAACCCAAAACGTCGTCTGTAGGTATAAAATATTTTAATATTAAAAAATAGTGTGTATATATATATATATATATATGTAATATCTATTTTATTGTCTGTACTGACGATAGAAACACAGCTGGTGTTCTTAGTATTTTTCCATGTCTTAAGATATTAAGACTATTGTGTTAAAGCGCCTATTTTAATAGCAAATGTATTATATATATATATATATGTATTAATGTTTACGTACGTATAAAACATATTCCTGTTATATGTACGTAAAAATGAATGTATACATCTCGATCTCTCTCTCTCTCTCTCTCTCTCTCTCTATATATATATATATATATATATATATATATATATATATATAAACTTTTCTCTTCTCAGTAGGTTTTAAATCATGTTTCCTGTTTTGATTAAATTCCGGTTTGTTCTTTTAATATGAAGACTTTCCCTAGACATTTTTACTATTTACAGCTCTGATTGCACTCAATGTAAACATGTCTATAAATACGATGAGTGTTTTTTTAAATTTATAAATAAATAAAAATATCTGAAAGAATACAATTTCACAATTAACGCAGGTTAGAACTGCGTGCAGACATTTCGGTAACAATGACAGCTAATTACGCATGGATACACGACTACCAATGATCATCAGTGCAATTGTCATGACAAGCACAAGTTCTAAATAATTTATACTTATATCATCAAATGTAGCATTTAGTACTTTTTTCAAGATGATCAGTGTCGGTTATGTTTCCTATAGATGTATGAGTCTGATCGTTTCAATATCAAGTTGCGATGATTAAGTTTTTTATGCTAATATGGCATCGCTTATCAAGGCCTGAATGCCCCTCAAGGATAAAGGTTAAAAAAATTGTCAGTTTCATGTCGAAAAAGATCTTTTAGGGTGGATTAAATGGTAAAAATTAGATAATTTAAGTGGTCGGCTCGGCAGAAACTTGTTTATATTGGACTTAAAAACGACAATTTTTATACTTTGCTGGCAAGCAGGCCGGTAGTATTGTACTCCAAAATGGAATGTTATTGGAAAGAAACAGTTTTATAGTTTTAAGTAAACAGGAGGAAACAATATTTTGTGTAGCAGTTTACGCTAGACGAGTATTTGCTATGAATGTTTTGTATGAGGGGGCAGATATTAGAGCACCTTCCATGAAATAAACGATAGAGCAGAGAAAAGCTAGCAACGTCTCTTCTGTGAGAAAACGGGCTGCAGGGAAGAGAAGAGACCATCCCACCACCATATTTCGAAGTCGTTTTTTTTTTACTCTGAGCGGCACCTCCCTAGATGTGGCAACAATACTCAAACTTAGTATTATCTGCCTCTTGAACATGTATGGGATGAGAGAGTGGTACTTTCTGGAGCGGTAGAAAGATCCGATCATTTTTCTAGAGACATTGGTAATGGATGTAATGAAAGTCTTTCATTTTAGGTCTTGATTAAAGGTTAGCTTTGGGAGTTTATCAGAGCAAAAGGATTTCTTCCAGGATAGCGGCATTCGTTTAAACACGGAAACATTGAAAATCCGAAAGATGGTGATAAGAAAAAAAAGTTTGGTTTCATAGGTATTAAAAGAAACAGGCCATTTCCCCCATAGCACCACGTTTATTAAAGTGCTTGATTTTTTTTTACTAATTGGTCACAGCTTACTAGGGACCGAGGAAACTCGAGGATAAGGGTTAAAGAGACCGTGGGTGGGACGTTATGCGCCACCACGCGAGAGTTGAGAACAATCATGGAATAGGCAAAATATTTCTCGAGAGATATTTATTATCCAAAGAACGGATAAACAAGTATTTGTTTACATTAGACTTGATGATGCCAATTTTTTATTTTTCTACAGACTGGATGCTGTAGGAAATCCACTTTGTTCATGGAAGTTGGGATTGGTATTTGATACGGAGAGAGAAAGAAAAGTCCTCTGCTGTGATTTTAGCCAGGCGTGTTATGGCTGTGAATGTTTTACAGAGGGAAGAGGGGTTGGAGCTCAGTCAATCATTTATCATGAACATATCAATACAGTAGAGAGAGGCTAGCAACATCGTTTCTATGCGAAACGGGCTTCAGAAATATAGTAGATATACCTCTCACTAGATTGCGAAGTCGGATGTGTACCCTGTCAAAGCAAGAAAGAGTACTCCGAGTGGAATCTGCAACGATATTACAGCAGTACTCCATCTTAAAACTGAGCTGGCTCTTACACAGGTGGAAGATTACGTTAGGAGTGAGGTACTTTTTAGGAACAGATTTGAGGTAAGTCTTCCATTTCAGGTTTAGGGTAAGTGTAAGACAAATCAGCTTACCAAAGTAGAGAGCTTCTGAAATGAGAGAGCCATTCATTTCAACTGGAGAGAGATGGGAATCCAAGTGTCGGTGGTGAAAAAAGAGAAGTTTGGTTTTGAAGGCGTTAAAAGTAGCTAGCTATCCCCTTCATTGTACTACATGCTCCAAATCAGATGAAAGGGAGTCAGAATGATCTTGGTCATCAGTGATATTTGAGGTGCTGCCATAAATAGTTGAGTCATCTGCGTAGATATAAACGAATTATCTCATGACACGATTTAGAAAAATGACTCCCTGAGGTACGCCAGCATTGGCTTTTTTGAGCTTCGAACTACTGACTGTCAACTATTATTTAATAGACCTATCAGAGAAAAAAGATGTGATAGTTTGTGAAGCAAACTTTTCTGCTAAACACTACCGATCAATCGCCCTAGAAACGAATCCCTCGGAAATAAATTCACTGATCAAGTGCGATATTACAGTCAGACCGTCAGCTGTAGATCTTACAGGATGAAATCAATATTGTTTATCACTAAGTTTATTTTTTGTGTAAGTAGTTGACGACTTCAGTATTTATTACAAATTTGAACAACTTACTCATTGCGCACAGGAGACTAATCGGTCTGTACTCTGATGCAGAGGACCGATCTCCTGTATTTTTAAATACTCAGAGGACCTACGGAGTATTCCAGTGGTGATGGAAAGCATTGCACCTTTTAGCAACGATTGAAGAACTTTGAAAAGATAGGAGATATTTCTGGTTGCAGTTTCTTGTTAGTATGGCTTGAATGTTGTCAGGACTAATCACCTTATTGTCTGCATATGTCAATGAATGATTTAAAGATATGATTTGAAAGATCATTGATGAATTTCAAGAAAAGGCCTGGGTCCAGTATGAATCCTTAAAGCTGTATTCTCTCATGACCCAGTAGATTGTACAATGGGATGGAGACAGAAAGGGGGAGCGAGATCGCGTACCTGTAGTCATAGAAAGAGATTAGTGACGAGGTTCTGTCTCTTTCCCGACATAGTCCGATAGGAACATGTATCGCTGACGCTCGTACGGATCAGCCCTAGCTAAAAGGATGACCAGAAAATCGGCAGCTTGGTATTTGTGTTCACATTTATTTAAAATCCTGACTAATGTTCGGTACTTGTGTAGAATTGCGAAACAAATGCAGTACTCATAAGGATTTCTCGTTCTCGAACACTTGGCGTACAGAACGAGCATTTATTGAATGAGGGAACATGTATTTAACGATTTTAAAAAAATTATTTCTTGATTACCCTGAAGAAAGCAATGTTTTGAATTGTTTTATTCTTTTTTTATTTTTAGGTTAACGGCTTTTCTATGAGTTTTTACAATTTTTTTTATTTATAATACTTTGTCTGTTTTTTTAAGAAAGAATGGTTCGTAAAAGCTAAAATAGTGTGCTCAGGGTTCAGTTGCGCATCGTTTCTGGTGGTGTTTGAACTTGAGAGACAAAAACATTGGCAGGGCGTTTACATTAGTATCGGTCAATCCGTCGTCTGCCTATCTCCATTGGGTATAGTAAGACTAGCAACGTCTCTTCTGTAAGAAAAGAGTTGTATAAGACAGAAGGGATTTTCACCTACTAGCTTCGAAAGTCGATGTTGTTCTCTTTCAAATAATAAAGAGTGCGTTGATTGTCATCTCCCCGAATGGGGCAGCAGTACTCCATCATTGGACATTCATGACTCTTATACAAGTAGAGGATTGCATTAGGAGCCGGGTATTTTCAGAGGCGGTAAAATAATCTAACCAGGTTTGCAACAATTTCAGAAACAGGTTAAATATAAATATTCCTTTTTAGATCTGGGTTGAAAGTAATTAGAACGAGCTTATGAAACAAAGGGGTTTATTGAAGAGAAAGCCATCCATTTCGACTGTGGCAAAACAAATATGTGAGTGTTGATGCTAAAAGATGGCTGAAACGTAAGCAAAAAATAAATAGTAACGGTAAGGGCAATAATCCCCCAAATCAAAATAACTGCTAATACTGAATATTCAGATAAAAATACTTTAACGGAAACAATAAAAGAGTTGAACTATGAAATCGTGCTGTGTACTATTTACAATAATGTTCAACTGTTATTTTTTATGGTACATTTAAGATAGTGGACAGTGATGTATGCGATAGTTACAGATAGCAATGACCAACGATTAAAATCTATAAATTCATAATGTACACTCATTAAATATATATATATATATATATATATATATATATATATATATATATATATATATACATACATATATATATATATAATATTCAAAACATTCTTAATAGATTTTCAAATATTGAAACCAGATTCCGAAAATAAATATTCCATCAATTCATTTTCTAAACATACGTTTCTTGGAACCCCTACTTTTAGTATCTGTTTACATATTTGTAAAATTCATTTTAAATGATCAAGACTCATGATCACCTCATGGCATCATTATTAACTTTCTGGATTAAACTAATGCACAAAGCCAATTTACTTGACGTGAGTGACAACAAATCGCTTGTGCCACGTATAAAAGCCTACTAAATAATTTTCATAACGGCAAGCCGAACTGATAAAAGCAAGGAGTGTTCACACGTAGGGCAGAACGAACTAGATGCGAAGTGGTAGCATCGACGACTATTTATTTTTAGTTTATGATGAAATTGAAACAGCTATTGAAAGAATTCGAAGAAAAAGGTGTTTAGTGGGTGTTTGCACACAGTTAGAACATTGTTCCGGACTTTTTTGTGTGTTCCTTCCTTTAACGTTCTTATTCTTATTTCGTACATTTTATTATATTCATAATAAATGCTAATACTTGATATCCAGAGGATATACCCCAATGTGCTTGTATAATATAAGGATTCGCAGAGAATATCGTGTAAAATAGCTAATTCACAATTTGATCATTAATCGAATGAGTCTCAAACTTTGTCTCGTATTTCCAAACCATTAATCGAAAACTAACAAGACACCCAAATTCAATAACCAGCGGATGTTTGTTCGATTATCCGAATGACTGGCGCTGTTAGCAATCAGCCGTTGCACATGATGCAGGCAGGTGCGCCATTCGAACAGCCAATAACAGAATCGGTAATTTGTTTTTCAGCTTCGATGTAGCCATAACGGGTGGTTAGACACGGCCGCTAATCTTAAGCTGCCTGATTATCTTGCTGTTTAAAGAAGAATGTCCTCACAATAAAGAAAGTTACTGTGTCTATAAGTTTGCAACAAAATCGAATTCATTACTAATGGAGATTTGGTATTTATCTGAAGCCGACCTATACAATTACTTATATTAATGTACTATCGTGCTATCTTTTAATGCTTAATGCAAGGAGAAGGTAGTGTAATATCTGTTCAGTTATCATTATAAAATATTCTCAGGTATTACCCATTTCTTCAGGGGGCGTACTGAAATATGTTATCTAGTCATAACATTTTCCCAGAAATGTTCTTTTTCTGAATGTAGGGGTTTAGTGTAATATATGTTCAGTTGTAATGAGACTGTTTCCCCAGGCATTACCCCTCCTTTATGAGGGGGAAGTGTACTAATTTTTCACCAAGGTATTCATTTTCTACTTTAGGGGATTGCGCACGCTAACAAGAAATTGTCACAATCGGTTGTTTATTACTAAACTCAAGACTTTCATTATATATACTAGAAAATTATGCGACCTAGGAACATATTATTGATATTATTATTAAAATAATAAGCGATATCGATATTATCAATATATTTCGGATTGTTTTTGTTTAATAAGCCTACAACGACGTTCTATTCCATAATACCCACCAAAACAACACAACTGCGATAAAATGCTAGGCTGACAATCACAAACCAGGATATATCTGCTGTTGCATCAAGCATCGCTTCACCTGCCTACGATTGCAGAGTAGCTGCACCTAGTTTAACTAATCTGATTGCTTACTTCTAGATAATAACTCAATCGTGTGTGAGGAGGGGGTCACGATTTATCTTGGAATCAAACTATGTACGTTTACGGATACAAATGTGGAGCTTCTATTGGCACGTCAGATCTGCATCAACACTCCTGTTGTCAGTTCCACTCGCTTTCCAAGATAGGAAACTATAAAAGACATAATCAGAAGAGGTGTGTATACCTTTTAAACGCGAACATTTCTTTCCAGTTAGAATTAGACTTCGTATTATTCGCAATTATACGTTTTATAAACGAAAATCAACAGATAAAGTAATAACCTTTATTTCAGGAAACGAATTAGACAGTTATCGTAGGGGATAATGATCGGAATATCTTTTTCCAGACACCAAGTAACACAGACGTGTAAAATGAACGTTTATGGGGAACGACCAGCTTAGCGGGTACGAATAGTAAGGTATTATAAATGGCCGTTCATAGAATGTGTTCCCATATTAGCCAAAGTTAAAATTAAGATATTAAATCGTCATCATTTTTTTTTCGGCAGACTTTTCGCCTAGTGTCAACAAATATGGAATCCTGATAGCTTATGTTGGACAATTAGTGTTGTATATTCAACTACCGCGCGTGCACAAAATCCTTTACGCACACGTTTTCTTCGTTGTGTCCTCCGCCATCGTCGCTGTGAACCCAGCCTACTTTTCGTTTGTTGATAAAACTCACGTTGGCACTTGTTTACTTTTTTAACAAGATTTAATTAAAAAGAAAGAAACAGAAAACAGTTCAACTCTGTATGCGTGTGAGAGATAGAGATAAAGAGCCGGAACTCTTGTCTCGCTACATCAGCTACACCCGTGCGTTGCAAACCCCTTCTTGGGGAGAGCAGCCAGGCACGTCTTTCTGGTTGAAATCTCGCCGGCTAAGAAAATGAGAGAGACCTTACAAGAAGTTATGTGACTTTTTAAACTTTTGCCGGAAGTGACCTCTGACCTGTAAGAACTTTCCACTAAATACGTGGCTTCCATTACATAACATGGCTGTCTTATTTTCTAAGAAACGGTAAAAGCATAAGAGTGGACATAATTTAATCAATACATTTTATTTTCTAACTAAATTATTTGTAGTAAGTAGTTTTTTATTCAAAGAAGTCTATCCATACTTTCTTTGAAAATGACTTCCTGTCTGTAGAACAATTTATTACGAGATTACTCTCTGCTGATAACAACTTGGTCGTCTAAAAATTCTTTTCACGGACCGCCATATAAGCAATTCAATGAAGTTAATACCATTGATCAATGTTACTGCCCCCATATTGTACCTCATATTTCGGCTGGTAATCATCTCCATCTCTTTTACCCTTATCCTCGAGTGGCACTTGGCATTGATGAGTGGTGACACTAATATAACAAAAATGGCTGATTTGTTTTATAAGAAACTGAAATGGATTCTAGTAGATTTAATGTTATTCTGTAAATAGTCAATATCTCAAAATAGGACGTTTTCTAACGAATCAATCCATTAAAATGGTTTAATTGAATCGCAAAGTATTAAAACAATAACTTGTATCCTCCTCTGATAGAGAATGGAAAATATACTGATTACTTGATTATAGTTCTAAAGATCGGTAATAAACAAAACAAACACTTTCTTAACCAATATGAGATTTACACACGTAGAAGGAAAATGAAAGTTTACAGGTAAGTCCATAAGTGAAAAAGATTAGCGACCCTATTATTGCCAGATGTTTGTATTTTTTTAAATTTATAGTCATCGCGTATTAATTGTTTTGTCCTACTTGTCTATTATTAAAGTGACCCACTAAATACGAAGGAGTTATCAGATATGATCAGTAAAAGCAGAATTGTGGAACTTATTTCGAGGGACACCGGTCAATATTAAAATCGTCCTTAAGTACTCGTTATAAAAAAAGTAAGCTGTAGATTTTCAGTTGTAAATCTAGCTAGCACGAACACTTTTTTAGTGTTTAGGAGTACAAAGAATATCTCTTTAAATACTAGCCCGAAATACATGTAAGCAGTACGAGAATAATGACTTTTAGTAAAGAATATTAATGTTTAACGTGTTCATGTTTAATGAATGTAAACTTTAAAAATATCCTCCAATGAAAAGAAATATATGACCCTGTTATAGAAAATTATGTTTTAAAAACTATATTTTAAATTTAATCAATAAAGCATTCTTAATGCCGCTTGCAACATTTAATTAAGACAACAGTGTAAAAAATATAGATTTTTTATTAACGACGTAAGCAGATGATGCTGTGATAGGGGGAAATGGTAAAATAAGTACATGGTAAAAAAATCCGAATCACAATAAGTTGTCTTAGAAAAAAATCAATTCATCAGATTATCGATAACAAACTGTGAAAATCTGACAAGATAACTTAAATAGTTATTAATAATATTATAGGTAGAGGTATAATTTTTGCACAGCCCCAAGACGCATCGATCTTCTACAGGGTGTTTGATGCCAAATTTATAGCAATGCTGTAGGGTAGTTATAAATAGTAGCAGACGGGTTAATGGAAAAAGTTACGAGTGGGGGTTGCACCGAACAAAAGTTACGAAAAAAACGTTATTTCCGTGCGAGACTTCTTTTTTCTCTTCCTTTTCTAGGTTTTAGAGGGCGATAGTTAAACAAGGGAAGACGTGTTTGCGCGTCGTCCTCTACTCTGGGGACAGCAGTCGTAGAGCGATTGGTGTAGTTAAAACTATCAATCCCATCCCATTATCGTGCGTATTTTATTTGGTTGGGAATTGTTAGGCATTAGACTCTCCTCAGAGGGGAGGAAATTATAATAGTCGTTCCAAGTATAACTGAATATATAATAGTAATAAGGAAATGCTCTGCTGAACGGGCCCATGTCCTCTCCAAACTCTACAATAAATGCATAGCTAAATCTTGCTTCCTCGATAGCTGGAATATTGTCTCAGTGGTACCAGCTTACAAGAATTATCGGAATAGAACCGATTCTCAGAACTACCGCCCAATCAGTTTACTCCCGATTTTTGCTAAAATCTTTGAATCCTTAATCAATCTAGCGATAGTCCGGCACTTAGTTAATGCTAAATGTCTTTCTGACCGCCAGTATGGATTTAGACAAGCACGATCTACTGCAGACAGGCAAACGGTTATCTCTGAACGCTTTATCATACACTCGACAAGGCAGGTGAAGCTAGGGCAGTAGCGCTTGATATATCTAAGGCCTTTGACAAGATATGGCCTAAAGGGATTCTACTGAAAATACGCTCATACGGTATTACTGGGCAATTACTTCATATAATTAGATCCTTCCTAACCAAAAGAAATATCCAGGTTGACTTTGATGGCCGTTCATCCAAGCAACATGACATAAATAATGGTGTACCCTAGGAATCTATACTTAAACCTTTATTATTCCTGATCTTCAGAAACGATCTCCTTGATGATATTGAGTCTGAGATTGGTTTATTTGCTTACGACGTCACGCTTTACTCTCGTCATGTTGGCAAAAACGGACGCGATCATACCCGAGGCAGTGGCTAAATCCTTAAAAAGTGAGCTCCAGGATGTAGTGGATTGGGGTCATAAATGGTTCGTAACTTTAAATGCCGCAAAGACAAAGCTCCTTTCCTTCAATAACTACAAGAAACCTCTTCAACCACCGATTGTCATGGCAAATAACACTCTACCTGAGAGATCAACATTTAAACTCCTCGGCCTAACCTTCACAGGTAACACGAATTGGAACAAATACATTAAAGACATTGTCAAGGCTGCAGCAAAGAAGATGGTCCCCCTCTACCGTGCTACTAAACTCCTCACACCTGACATTGTCCTGTATCTCTACAAAGCCACCATCCGTCCATGCATGGAGTATTGTTGCCACATCTGGGCTGGTGCATCATCTACTAGTCTACCCCTTCTTGACAAGGTCCAAAAAAGAGTCGCCAACTTAATAGGTCCCTCACTGTCAACCAATCTCCAGCGTTTTACCATCGCCGCAATGTAGCATCCTTGTGCTTGTTTTACAAATATTCAACGGAGTGTGCTCCGATGAACTGGCTACTTTGGTACCCCTCGACGTAAATTTACTAGACGAACTCGACAATCAGCTAAATCCCATTCATTCACTGTGGAGGTCTCCAGATGACTTCTACTACAATAGCTTCTTTCCTCGTGCTGCTGGCCTCTGGAACTCGCCACCTGCTCCCTGTTTCCCCGACAGTACCGACACGCCGCGGTGTAAAACTGATGTAAACAGACATCTCGCTGCACTGCTCTCTACTTAGGGTAACATCCAAAACCCACACCCAAATTCCAAGTGGCGGCCTGTCTTGTTTGAGGTGAAATATGTTTACAAAAATTACTATATTCGCACGAATGCTAGCATTAAATTATTCCCATTATTCAGAAAAGTCAGAAAAGAAAGTGCGAATATATAGTAAAACTGGTGCGTAGTTTATGTTACAGACATTCAGATACAAAATCTATATAACAGTTGTTACACCCGTTCCGGAACGGGTTCATGAAAATAAAACGTTCAAATGTTCAGGGTTTAATAGTAATGGTTTAAATTCCATGCAAATCGGAAATATTTAATATATTTGTTAGCTGTTTACTATGCTACCAAACTTGGAGCATCACCGATATTGAGCATTCTCCACTATAATTATAGAAAATAAATAACTGATATATATATATATATATATATATATATATATATATATATATATATATATATATACTAAAAAGTGTGACTCGTGAGTAAACACATTGGACTCTGGTTAAATTGCTGTAATAAAAAATTAGTTTGCAAAACCAGTTTATATTTGAACAATATATAAACAAAATTCAAAAGCAGCTTTTGTCTTCGCTCTCACTCACTCTCTCTCTCACTCATTCACTCACTCACTCACTCACTAACTCACTCACACACACACACACTTACTAGTTTAAGATGTAAGAAAGAAAAGTAATTATCAGCTGCCAGTCTTAATTTTTGCTAATTTATTTGGGAGTGGGAAAACAACCTTTATAAGTTAAAGTAATTTTTCTGCTGCCCCCCCCCCCAACTCATGTACTGATTTGGTCCGTTTACCTTAAGTGAATGAATATTACAGTATGTTTACAATATGAAATCCAATTATTTGCTGGTTATTACTTTATCTTTGGCACTTTCTGAGTTTTCGCCGGACGCACATACGGTTTTCTTTGATCTATTTTTATACTAGTTAATCAATGTTTTTTTCTAAAGGCTTTTTTTCTAATACACTTCAATGGCACCAAATACCGGCTAAAATATTCTTAAGTTCGAGGATTAAATTATGTTTGAAAAAAATCCATTTTAATTACTAGTTATCTGTAATTAACTGAAAATCACCTTCTCTCGTTCAGTTTATAATTTACATAGTGTTTTCGTAAGCATGTGTGTATGATATAGAAAAATAAGTTATATTTACTTCTGTTCCATAAAGTATTATAGACGTAAATACTTATAATGTTTACTTATGATTGAATCTTTTATAATATATATATAACAGTTTATGAATTTTCGATTGAAATAAATATGGAACAAATAATGGAAATGGTTTTGTCCTAACTGGCCATAGGAAAATTTAGTATAATAGAGAAGTTGGCGAGTAGTGTTGGAGCCTAAAAGTGACTGACCACAACACGCACTAGCAGAAAATATTCAGTTCTGATAGACATGAACGGTTTCTCTATAACAAAAGCCGCATATGTGACATACCTGTATATATATAAAGTTAAGTGCATATAAAAGTGCAGAATAATTTCCTAAGCTAATAAACGGATCATCATGAAATTTGGTATATATATATATATATATATATATTTCTCGGAAACACGGTAAGTAACATGGGCAAATTTGTTTTTATATTTAACATTTAGAGGGTGCGCCCCCCCCCCCCCCAAAAAAAAAACTGGTACTCTCTCCAAAACACTTTTTAAATAAGTTGCAGACAAAACATTTGATAGAAGTAATAATTTCTCTACATCAAATTTTTAGTTATATATCTTTAAAAGGGATCGGCGCGCGCGTGGGCGTAAATACGTATGTGCTAGGTAACATCCTAAACTATGTAACTCATCGTTATGAATTATGGAATATGCATTTTTGGAAACAGGGTGAGTAACATAGGCATATTATTTTTTTCTAAACTTTACCATTTAAGGGAAGAGAACCGAAACAGTATAATACCCTCCAGATGTTATATAATGGGACGCATGTGATGATGGACGTACAGAGAGATTGCTAAACTTGGGCGATTTGTAATGGAGTCATCTCGTGCAACTTTGGTGCGATGTTTTCTTATGATTCGCGGTGACAGTGTATGAGACCTCGGATCGAGGGTTGGGTCGCACCTGTGCGTTGATCACGAGATTTCGCGACGTCACAGTTTTCCCGGTGAGAAAACTGCAGTGAGATTTGAGTTCTTGACGGGAAGCCGACTAGTCAAGACGCCTTAGCCATGTAGCGATTAAATAAGATAGGGGAATTCAGATCCCCCAAAATGAGAGCCAGACGATGTCCCACTCCTCCCTCCCTTGCAAGTGATTCAGTAATTAGTTAATTAACTAGCGTAAGCTTCTCTCTGTTTCAACGAATATGCTTCGGTGTCGACAAGCTAATAAATGAAAATAAATGGCTCGAAACTAAAAGAGAAGGCTTGTTATATTTTATGTTTAGATTGATTTCAGTTACAGAGAGAAACCGCTGGCACGAAATTGTGACAACGACAAAGCGTCCGCAGAGAGTGGTGGCGGCGACGGATAAGATGCTAACAATAGCAGCTAGGGGGCAGACATTGAAAGCAGAAAGAGAAAAGACAGTAAGAAGAAAGGGAAATATAATTCCCGAATTGGGTTTACTGCTGTGTCAGCCGAAAGGGAGAGATTGAAGCCGGGACCGACTGGCAAGACCACTCGACGTCGCCCGGATCGAGAAACGACATATCGTCCCGCTAGCAAGCGATGCCGTTCGCTGGATCAACAAAGGAGCTGTTGTACTACGCCAGATTCCGACATACAAACTATCATAAACCACATATTCAACACAGAGAAGGAAGAACATTAAAATTAAAAATTGATACTGTATCCTGTCCTGGGGTGGGTATTCTACTAGTTACATTTTTAAATTGAAAATTAGTTCGACAGATTGGTTTAGGGGCAGGCAGATTGATAAAGTGACATTCAAATGTAATGAATGTCTGAAATGTTAAAACATTTGAGATTTTAATTATAACGTCTGAAAAGTAATTGCTTTCCAAAATGAAGCGAAATAAAAAATAATTTCCAATCAAATATATACACGACCGAAAACATTGACCGCTAAAAGCAAATAAGATTATTTCTGTTTTGAAGTTTTGAGATAGAGATCGCTAATTTGTAATTGTTGGATTATTGGGACTACTGTTCTCATCTTGTATGTTATTCTCACAACGGCTCGGCCGATATAACCTCTGACATTCTTTAGGTGCGTTTTGTTGAACTACAGCTGTATGGAGTTTTGAACGTAACCCTGTATTTACTCTTTGAGGGTAGATTGTTCTCATTTCGTCAGTAATTACTGGGTAGAAGTGTTTATTTGTATTATATACTTAGTTAGTATCGCATGTAGTAAGCATTGAACCTTCAACCTACAAAAGACTGTTGTTTAGAACTGATTTTACCACGGGTCTATGTGAATAATTCTAGTATGAATTTCGAGAACCTTAAAGCTAATATTGTTACTACGATACTAATTTATTTATTATAATGTAATAAACTCTCGGTAATCTAAAATGATTTAGTTCGAAATTCCGTACAAATATCCCGACTGCGACATAAATATTCCAAAGTTAAACAACACCTACCTGAAGAAGGCCGGAAGTTACATCGACCGAGACATTGTAAAAATAGAATACTATATGAGAATAGTTGTCCGAATAATCTAAATAATACAAGATTATTCCTGATGTGTTTATCCTGGTAACACAATAGTGGTTGTGTTAAAGTATTTCACATGGTTTAAAATCGAAGAATAAAATGATATAAACGGATACGTTGATAACTTCGAATGTATAGTAAGGAAATTAAATAAAATCATATTTGGCAGTAAATTAAGAGTTATGTCCTTTACACAATTGCCGTTTTTCTAAAAATAAATCATGACGCATTATTTTAGGTTACTATTTAAATGTGTCTCCATTCTAACAATCTTTCTAGCCGTAATGTGTTTTCAAATCAACCTAAGTTAAAGAGATTATTTTCTTGCAACGAACATAATAGAAGAGAGAAGATGAATTGGCTAGTCCTTATTAAATATCGATATATCCAATACACTGTTATTTTGATATGACTACAAATGTTCGACTGACTTAATTTTATATATTAAATTTTAAAGTATTGCACATGGTTTAACATCGAAGAATAACATTATATAAACTGATATCTTCGCATGTAAATAAGGAAATAAAATAATAGAATGTTTTGCAGTAAATTAAATAAAAAGACAAAGAAATTAGTTTTTTTTTAATCTAAGATAACATTTAATTACTTAGAATTGGAAATATCAATCCGGTGGCGTCGGTCCAAAATACATAACTTTGATGAAAGTTCTGTATTCTACATGTCGAATTTTGGCATTGAAAATAGGTCAAGGCGTTCTTTGTTTTCTTTTTTCATATTGTTGTCGTGGTAACTTAAGTACATAAAGCAGTAGCATTTAACAGGTTGTATATGGAAGAAAACTTTTATCTAGACAAGCGACTATTTGTGACTCGTTGGGTTACAACTACTACCACTTGTTTTCTACTTTCATTCGAATATTCATAAACTGTGATATACGCCCTGTTAAAAATGTTCGTACATAAGTCTCTGTACTTTTATATTATTCTTATAAAAGTAAAATTACCTATTATTTCACTATCTGAGTTACATACGTGTTTACGGTGGTTAAGAACAGATTATGTAAATTAGCTGTACAAAGACAGTCACTGTTTTTTCGAAATGTTCAGACATTAATAAATATTAGAGCGTGATTTAAAAGGACAAGTGAAGTAAATAGATGGCGAGGTGAGAGATCGGTGACCTTTAAGTTAGTTTAATTAACCGTACTTAATAATTAAGTAAAACGGAATATTTTTCAAACATGATTTATTTCCAAATTTTATGTATATTTTAGCATGCATTCTCTGTTATTTAAATATATAGCAAAAATTCTTGGGGCAACAAACGTTGATTAACTCACATTAAATATAATAATATTATAATATGCGGAAATATATTTTTTCTTGTATCAGTGGAAATATTTTAACCATGTCACAACGTAAGAATGTTACTTGATGAAGAAACGCGATGAAGAAAGGTTTCAAGATGAACGCGACGACTTCATGGCATGAAAAGGGGTACGGATCCCACATATTAATAACTTATTTCGATTGATATTTATTTAGACGCGTGCTTCTATCATCGGGTTCTCTAGCGAGTTGGCAATATTCCGAATAGAGGATACAGATTTCATTTTTTATTTTATTTAAGATTAGGTAAAAAGCTATTAAAAAAAAGAAATGTATTCAATAAATACATTTAGAAAATCTATTCATTCATTTCTCATAAATCAGATGATTCTATTGATGGCATTCGTTCCCCCTAATATCTTTCTAGTTAGACTTATTTCTAGAAAGACATTGGGTACTAACAGAAGGGGCCAAGTGAAGGTTTCCATGATCCTAATTGAAATTGTTTCTGTGGACTGAACTACATTCGGACTTTGCACGTCCAGGTCGTCAGTCCGTGTCTTAAACCAGTTAGCCACCGGTCTAATGTTAAAAAGTTAAACAATAATAAATTAAAATGATTTCCACCCTTTCGTGGATTTTAAATATATAAACAAAACAAAAAGTTGGTACCTTGCTGCTACAAGAGGTCTTATTAATTTACTTACATTTATATGCAAAACTTATGTTCGGTTTCGGCATAACATAGTTGGCATGACGTAAACTAACAACTATTCTACGAAGATGACTGGTTTTAGCATTAAATAGTGAACGCAGTATCTGCTATGCTGTAAAACAACAACAATACTTAATGTTTAATCGAGACCGAATGCTACTTGACAATAAGAGTTTGTAAAATTATCAGTTGGATTATAGAACAATACTATGAAAGGATTGCGAACTATGATTAATGCACAGGACGACTCGACAGATATTTGTTGACATTGGAATTGAAAGCAACTGCAGGGAAACATTTATTGGAAATAAACTCTTCATGGAACTTTCGTTTAATTTTAGGTACACGGAGGAAAAAAATAGTTATTTGCAGTGTTTGCAGGAAGAAGAGTTCTTGCTGAGAATGTTTGACAGCATATTCTTTATATCATAAGCTCGCTGTGTCTAGCTGGCGTTTTAATATATAATATCAGTGTATTTTCGTCGCATTAATTTAATGTTATACACAGAAATGAAAATAAAATTGTAGGCTGTATTATTTGTTTGTTTTAACAAATAGTTAATAATACTAAATTTAAAAAAATGTGTAAATCATGTATAGGCTTTAGATACCAACACAGAAACAAGCAAAGTGATCACATAAATGTATTCATGTATAGATAAGAAAAAGGTTATCTTGTAAGAGAGTTAACGCTATATTTAACATTCAAGTGAAAAATTAAGAATCATGTCCCTTAAATTTCTTACGTTATACTTAAGAAAAAATAAATTATGACGCTGTATCTTAGGTCATTATTTAAATTTGTCTCAATTCTAAAAATATTTCTCGCAGGAATGATTTTTTTTATTCAAAATATAATTCATTGTTTTCTTGCTAAGACCATGATAGAGTAAATACGAAAAACAATTGGCTAGTCCTTTTCAAATGTTAAGGTGTCGGATATATAGCTATATATGTCTGACTTTAAAAGTCCAACCGACTTAATTTTATATATCAGATGTTATATACTAATATTGTCGATGACGAAAAAAAAGACTAAAATGCTTTATAAATTATATATAATCTTTACTTAATTTTTGTTGCACATTTATGTAGTGATAAACTCGGCGCAACAAAACAGTTAGAGTTGTCCGTGTGATTTATTATTCATCGTACAAACGTGTTCTATCGCGCCAGTACTGAAATGTCACACCGCAGGTGTTGGGGTAAAAGCGGGGCTTACGCAAGCGAGATATGTAAATTTCCCAGGTAAGAAACCAGTCTAAGGAAGAGACAACAAAAATCTGCAGCTTTTGCGATACTGGCTTTTGGGCTAGTGTTTAGTTTCGGAAAGGAGAAATATGTGTATTGCCTATTACCGGAGGCGATATTATCAGGGAATTCTGATGGGTTCGAACATGACTATTTTCATACCAGTCCAGAGTGTCCCCTTTTTAGGGTGGAGCTGAAATTTCTTGGTTAAACCGACTTTGTGTCGAATCAAATCTTCGTGAGAAGATAAGTATATCAAATTACCTTTTGCGCAACGTGCTGATCGGATCACTGTTCGTGGTAAAACTATTTGGTTGAGGTGTACGTGCGTTCGAATCCTGTGTGAAACATTATTCCAGCATTTGTGTTCGTTACTTATTGATATTCGTCGACTAGTTTTCACATGATTCGGCACTAGACGGGCGGGTGGACAATTATCAGATGTGGTAACTTCCACAGAGTAATTTGAAATTACTTTTTTTTTAATTCTTACCCGTAATCTTCTAGAAATTGTCTGAAGTTTCGTTTACTATTCATAAGCTGTAACTACTTGGCGTTGTCCATGAGAGTTCGTCCTTTTTTTGTTTCGCCTTTTTCTTTTCAAATCGCATAAATACCTTGTAGCTGATTTTTACTCATCAAACTTATGTACATAAACTTAATGTCAGTGTGTATGTTTGTGCGTTCTATATAGAAAGGAAGGTTAGAGAATCTACATAGAATCCAACAGTGTATTTTTATGTAAAATTTACCGGAGAAGACAATGAAAGTGTTACCGAATCGCTAAGAGTCCTTCTAACCTAAGTGAACTTTGGCAGCCGAACATTCTTTAAAACTTCAAATATATCTTATTTTGATTAAATTTATATCATATATATATGTATATATAAGCATCCTCTGAATGTTAACATTTACAAAAAATAATGTGGCCATCTACTACAGTAATTTAAAAGAATATCTATTCAAAAAACATAAGAAAAAGAAGAGAAGTTCATATATATATATATATATATATATCTATATATATATATAATGTAATGTGTGGGTGTGTCTTTTTTGTCTTTTTTAACCTTGTTCTCACTGGACACCTTTGTCACTGGACTTTTTCTATCAGGAGATATTCTGCATTTTAACAACTTTTTCACATATTTATATCCACCTTCTATTATCTTCTAAAATTTTTCAACTTTGTCTACTTGTCTGCCAACTTATCTATGTTATTCATCTGATGATAGATTCAAATCTTTCAAAAGCCGGCTTAAGGAGCAAAAATAAACATACTTTTATTGAATACAACTTGTATTGAACAACTGAAGATGAAATAGATTTCTCATTCGTACACTTTTTATTTCTCTGTTTTCATTTCTCCTTCTCTTTCTCTTTTTCTCCTTCTATATCTCTCTCTCATATATATATATATATATATATATATATATATATATATATATATATGAGGGAGATGTATAGACGAACCTAAAAATGTGTTTACTTTGGCTAAATAAATTAAAACTATCACCTAACATTATATTTCGTCGGATTTTGAACTTTCGAAAAATGTAATTCGCTTAATAGTACGCCAATGCAATTCCATATTCGTACACACATTATTACACTGCAACACATTTTTTTAAAATATGGGCTATCCCGATCGCCAAAGATGCAATGTAAAATAAAATGGTATTAAACGTTATTTGATGTCGCTGTTGTGCTGAACGTGAAACTCTAACTTCAATACACTTTCTTTGCGTTCGAGGTTAGTTCCTGTCTACAGAGCGTACAATAATATCGTGGGAACTGCGTTCGTGCTGGATGTCTGCAGGATAACGTAGATTGCTATGAGTCAGCATGATACAACTGTGTGACCGGCTTGATTGTGTTGGCATTTGAAGGAGGAAGCACGTGAAACTTGTCAACATCCTTATGTGGAAGTAGTAATATGGAACTGACTAGATTCGAACTTGGCACATCCAGGTCGTCAGTCCGTGTTGTTATTTACTTAGCCACAAACACGTCCACGTGATAAAAATATGTCAGAAACTCTTACAAAGGTTTTGGAGATAGATCCTCATAATTAAATATTTTCTGAAACTCCATAAACCAAAGTACTTAACAAACTGTGCTTTCAATTTTAATAAAGAGGGTGCAATAATATAATAGGGTCTTCATTCGCGCTTGGTGTCTATAGAATTGAAATAGTTTTAAGCACGGCAGCAATATGCATATATATATATATATATGTATATATAGCAATAGATAAAGTGAAAGAATAGAATAAGGTGCGAATCAAATTTTATTACAGTTCAATGTTCAGGCAAAGTTCCTTAAAGTCCTTAACTCATTAAAAAAAATATGTTTTTATATATTTGTTAATATATTTTCAAAGTTTAATTTTTATTACCTGCAGTAATGTCATTGCGGTAATGGTCCTCTGAGGAGAAGATTTTCTTTGAAAACTCATGAGTTAAGGACTTTAAAGAACTTTGCCTGAACATTGAACTGTAATAAAATTTGATTCGCACCTTATTCTATTCTTTCACTTTATCTATTTCTATTAAAGCTCAATATACTAGATAGTATATTGAGCTTTATTTTTATCCGGATGTTCACTAATTAAAGATATTAGTTGCCTCTTATATCTTCTGTTGTATTAACCTTATATATATATATATATATATATATATATATATATATATATAAAGGATACAACTGTAAAATTTCAACTGAACTCGCTACTTCAAATAAATAAAACAATCGTCGAATTTTATCAGATTCTCGCTGGTATGTATGAATACCTTTGCCTTTTACTACTATAATAAGTACCAATCCTAGCCGCATGTGTTAATGGCAACTTATTTTTCTTTCTTGTTGCGTGTGTGATGTGGCCAAAGCATTATTTTTATTTTGTTCCTTTTTTGCGAAGGAAATCTCAAATGTCTTTATGTTCTTAGCCAGGTTCAGGATATGAGTGTTTGCCCACCTGGTTCGTTGCCAAAATCTGAGGGGTGGGGGCTTATTTTTATTTTTATGATTCATCAAATTTTGGACCGGCCGGCGATAAAGTACGATAAAATTAATAACTTGTCATTTCGCCATGTCTTCCATAGACGAACAAGCCGAGACGCTTTCTAAGTGGCCACTCTGCTTTTCTGATTCATTTATTCATTCTCAATGTTGCTTTATTTTCTCGCGAATAGGACATTATTTTTCTTGAATGTTTTTGATACTCAACATTATTGGCTCCCTCTTTGTCTTTACTTCAACCATTTTCATTTTTTTTCCTTATGTATTGTTAATCTCCCATTCTCCATCTTTCTTTATCTCCATCTTTCTTTATCTCCATCTTTCTTTATCTCCATCTTTCTTTATCTCCATCTTTCTTTATCTCCATCTTTCTTTATCTCCATCTTTCTTTATCTCCATCTTTCTTTATCTCTCTCTTAATCTCTCTCTCTTTATCTCTCTCTTTTTATCTCTCTCTTTTTATCTCTCTCTCTTTATCTCTTTTTCTCTAACTTTTTCGCTGTCTCACGCGTTCTTATCTTAGTCTTTCTCTAGCTATCTTTCTCTCGCAATATCTCTTTCGCAATCTCTCTTTCTCTCGCCATTTCTTTCTCTCGCCATTTCTCTCTCTCGCCATTTCTCTCTCTCGCCATTTCTCTCTCTCCATTTCTCTCTCTCTCTCTATCGCCATTTCTCTCTCTCTATCGCCATTTCTCTCTCTCTATCGCCATTTCTCTCTCTCTCTCTCAATTTCTCTCTCTCGCCATTTCTCTCTCTCGCCATTTCTCTCTCTCCCTCGCCATTTCTCTCTCTCCCTCGCCATTTCTCTCTCTCCCTCGCCATTTCTCTCTCTCCCTCGCCATTTCTCTCTCTCCCTCCATTTCTCTCTCTCTCTCCATTTCTCTCTCTCTCTCGCCATTTCTCTCTCTCTCTCTCCATTTCTCTCTCTCTCTCGCCATTTCTCTCTCTCTCTCGCCATTTCTCTCTCTCTCTCGCCATTTCTCTCTCTCTCTCGCCATTTCTCTCTCTCTCGCCATTTCTCTCTCTCTCGCCATTTCTCTCTCTCTCTCTATCGCCATTTCTCTCTCTCTCTCTCTATCGCCATTTCTCTCTCTCTCTCTATCGCCATTTCTCTCTCTCTCTCTCTATCGCCATTTCTCTCTCTCTCTCTCTCTATCGCCATTTCTCTCTCTCTCTCTCTATCGCCATTTCTCTCTCTCTCTCTATCGCCATTTCTCTCTCTCTCGCCATTTCTCTCTCTCTCTATCGCCATTTCTCTCTCTCTCTCTCTATCGCCATTTCTCTCTCTATCGCCATTTCTCTCTCTCTCTCGTCATTTCTCTCTCTCTCGTCATTTCTCTCTCTCTCTCTCGTCATTTCTCTCTCTCTCGTCATTTCTCTCTCTCTCTCTCTCGTCATTTCTCTCTCTCTGGTCATTTCTCTCTCTGTCGCCATTTTTCTTTCTCACGCCATTTCTCTCTCTCTCTCTCTCTCTCTCTCTCGCTATTTATCTCCTTCACCATCTGTCTCTCGCCATCTCTCTTTCTCTCTCTTCCTCTCTCTGTCTCTGTCTCTCTCTCTCTCTCTCTCTCTCTCTCTCTCTCTCTATATATATATATATATATATATATATATATATATATATGTATATATATATATATAATAATTTAGTCTCGGAAGTTTCTCAACCATTAAAACTATTAAAAAAAAAAACTTTTAGTCCCAAGTCTTTCAGTGGAAAATCACTCATGTAAGTCAATTTATTTTTTAGTTATTATATTAGTTTGCTTCTAACACTATGTTAAGGGATCATCAGTTGTTTACCAAGAAAAACTGTTTCGGGAATTTAAAAATAAGACAGTATTTAATTGCATGGCTTCCCAGCAGAGTTGATCAGACCCCACTTCCCTTAAAAGACAAAAACATAAACGTTCCTTATACTAAATCTACGTTTTGTTCACTATAAATGTTGCGCTTACTTATATTAGTAATTACAAAAAAAAAAATTCCCTTAACTCTGTTGTTCTTCTGTCTAATAAAATTTATCCGTTACTTACAAAAATGTTGCTGCATTTTAAAGTGTTTGGACGAATCCATTACACTATTATTTAGGTGATTAATGTATTATTTTTAGTTATATCCCTGTCTCTATCTTTCTATATTTCTCTAGCTTTCTGATACTTATTTCTTTCTCCGTAACTTTGAATCCCCCTTCTTACATATTATTTGTTAATATTCTCGATATCTTGTAATCTCATCGTGTCTTTGTATGTTCTTTCTAATGTTCGTATTCTCTTTCTACTTCGCACTTGCTAATGTTTATGAGTGCGAGGTAGAATATGATAACATACGAGACAAGATGCACGACGTTGTCCTCAAGAAAGCATTTAAAAAATTGAAATGAGGACCAGTTTATACTGCATTCTTCTTTCTTTTGCTTTGTTTCAGTGTACTAATATAGCATTATTTTTTAGGTTCGAACATCAAACGTTAATTTCTTTGAAAATAAAATATATATATATATATATATATATATATATATATATATATATATATATATATAGCAATTGTGTTAGTATTACTATCAGGTTGTTCGGAAAGTTTGTGCCGATATTTAGTTCTCTATGTTTCGACACGTTATGACATATATTAAATTATTGACAAATATAGTATACTAAGATACCTGGTTATTATTCTGCAAGAAGCAAAGTTAATAATGATTGAGAAATCAAGTTAAAACTTATTTACCTTGTGTTTATTTTGGAGGCCTTAGATGAAAGGATATTGTAATACCAATTTTAGGCACTTGATACTTCTCTATTTCCATAAAGGTAAAACACGTGAATTGTAAGGTATAGATGTTTTAGCTGACAGACCTGTAAATAAGTTGATCGCAAAGTTAAAGCTGGAGATTTAAGCTTTAATGATGATGAACGTTCAGGCAGACCACCTTCTAGGGATAACGACTAAATCTTGATTTATTTAAGGATTACCTACATTGCATACAGGAGAACTGACAGAAAGGCTGAACACATCAAAATCCATCATTCATAAGAATTTAGTCAGATTGGGCACGCAAATCGATACGATGTTTGGGTGCCACATGATTGAAATTCGGCACGAACTTTTTGGAAAACCTGATATTATAAAAAAGATTATCAATAAATGGTTGTACTGATGTACACAAATGTCCCTGTTACCATGCGCTAATGTGCACTTGTACACGTGGTTTAGCAAACATAAGCCAACATGTATGCATAATCACTTATACGCTCGCTAATACATATAGTTGCATACATACAATTTGTAGAATTGAAATGCCTACCAGACACCATCTTCGAGTGGCTTCGGTTTATTTTTACAGGGGGTTGTCAGAACAATGTGACATGAGGATACTTCGCTCTACAAGTATACCCTGCCCAAATATTCAAAATAACATAGTATTCGAAGTCTAAGATCCTCCTGACACTGCTATACACAAGGAATAGTGCACCTTCTCTAAGTAATATCACTTCGCTAGATACTACACCAGACCAGATTAATTCTTGTCCACGAAATCCAGAAAATCTTTGAAAAGTTCACGTAATTATTCGATATACCATCTTTATTGTGATCAATTAGGGAGAAAAAAATGAGTGTTCTTCACTGCTTTCCTAACTCAGCGTTTGAGAGGTATAAGAGAATTTTTATTGGACACTCGGATATCTATGTATTTCATAGAGAAATCCAGTGTTAGCCCCAAGAAGGGGCCCCGTGATTTCTGAGAACTTATTGAAGTAAACAAAAAAATATACGCTCGCATACATATATGCGCTAACGCACGCACGTATAGACACGTCCGCGTGTACTAATATTCCACAAGAGATGAGAAATTCTATAAATCCCAACAAAAAATGTTTATAAGGAGAAAAATAATCTGAATTATGTTTCCAGAAGAGATTTGAACAAAGATCATGGCTGACCACGCAAACAGGACGTAAATCTGATGAGTCACCGTGTATGAAAAGGGAAGAAAGAGGTCGGCTCTTCACTCATAACCCTGTTATTGATAAGTTCGCGGGGCAACTTGCCAAAAATAACGGCATTGCAGGGCGACAAGCCGCAAAAAAAAAGACAAACACTCGCCCAGAACAACAAATCGATTCTTAACTCACATTTCAATAACAGGCCAAAAGAAAGTCGTTCAATAACATTGGTTTGATAATAGTCGCCATGATAATAAGAATTGCAATGGCTAGAATTATGAGACTGATGTTAATGTCAAGTCTAATAGATGTGGAATATAAGTGTTCATACGAGATACGAGATCGATCTATAATATATAATAGCTTTTCATTGAGATTATTTACGTATTTACACATTGTGTTGGTGTATCTCAACAATAAATTGGCAGTATTAGTTTCGTATCGATCTTATCTGGATTCTAAAAGGATATCGATACTTAATGAGTTTGTAGTGTTGCCTTTATGTTTCCAGTTAAACATCTGAATGTACTTTGCCTAGTATAAACGGTAATACACACACACACGCATATATATATATATATATATATATATATATATATATGGGTAACTTCGTTTTTTATATACTAACGAGTCACCGCTTATCAGAGCCCAACAGTCACTTGAGAACAGGGGATAATAAGTGTCAGAAGGACAGTAAGACAACACCGTGAGTATTTGTAACGATGGTTGAAACTGGGTATCACTCTATTATTTAAGATGCCCGCTCAACAAGAATTTATTTACATTGAACTTGAACATGTTTTAGTCATCTGGGAAGCAGCGCCGTGGTATTGTGTTCCACAGATGAGCAGTTCTTGGATATAAACTTTGCTCATGAAGTTCTGTTTAGTTTTAGGTATAAAGAGGAAGAATAAAAAATTATTTACAGTTGTTGTAGAAAGGACAAGGTTATGGAAATGTATTACAGGGTCGATTTCCGGCCGCTGTTATAAAAGATTAAACATTTTCGTCACAATGGCTGCCTGAAGCTTTAGTTTTCTGAAAACGTGTCTTCTCCTCACCAAGGATTGGTTAACTCTTTGAATTTGCTAAATTCAAAAATTGTCTCTGATAAAATAACCCTTCCTAATCAGTTCTCAGCTTCGTGTATTTTATTTACCCATCCTCTCTTACCCAAGAGACCTCTCTAAACACTGTTTACGCAGGGAGCCAATCAGTGGTAACTTGCCACTGGGTAAATTTGTACTGCAGGATGGCAATTTTCTCCCACAAATGAATGCTAATGATGGGAACATCTAGCTGGCTTCTAGTATCTCGTAGAAAATAAATCCCAACAATATTTTTTCAATCAATTCGCCGGTTTTCTCACAAAAGAAGTTTACTGCTAATAATAAGCAATCCTAAACAAGTTCCTATTAACTTGTCTCCTCTTCCAGAGCAGATTTAGAAAAATAAAAGCTTTGTTTTTAATGTGGGTGAAATTCTGCTTCTCTCAAAATGGCACTCTCTATTTGAACAATAATAAAAAAAATGGTTCAGTTTAGAATAGATTCTCCTTCACTGACTAACGACAAAGTAGTATAAATAGATACTATATTTTGCTCCTAGCCAAAAGGTAAAGTAGCAATAATATATATTTATAGTCGTATTAGTTGTTATAATCATAAGTCTTTAATATGAATGATAGTCCATGTAGATCTAGTTACCTATATATAAACTTACGAATGCATTTAAATAAATAAACATAAGTATATATCACTATATCATTATTATATCATTCCTATTTACTCGCTTCTCCGTGAGGGCAAAGTTAGACACAAGGTCGGATTTTAACGTGGCAAAAAATCCAACTTCCCAAAATGGTCTACTCTGGATTTGGACAAAAAAGAAAAATTGACTCAGTCCAGAAAGACTTCTTCTTCACAGACCGAGAACACAACAGAAAAAGTGTAGTATCAGAACAGATACTAAACCAGTCGATTTTTATACTCATTTTTTAAGTTTCCAGATGCATGCATCTCAATCTTCCATTCTATAATAAAAGCCACTGTATATATATAGAGAGAAGCGTGTTACATATGGATGTGTTATTGGAGTGCGTGGGTAGGAGAAGGGGTCTGTCTATTAGAGAGGTGTTAGGAGTTTGATTTTTTTGTGTGGTGTTTCTGGAGAATATTTGGAAGGCTTTTTTCTTGGCATTTAATATAAAATGTGTGGGGTATTGCAATGTTTTTTAGGGAGTTAAAAATGTACTTTATTTCTTCATCTATGTGAGGGGGGCTACATATTCTAAGGGCGCGTAGGAAGAAGCCTATAATTATACCTGTTTTGATCTTGCTATGGTGGTGGGAGTAGAAATGTATGTAGTCATTTTTGTGAGTGTTTTTGCGGTGTACCTTGAATTCTAGTTTGTTGTTGGACTTAATTATAAGAGTATCAAGGAAGGGAATAGAGCTACCCATCCTCCTTTCCCTGCATACACCCCCCATACACAAACATTCCAACCTACTTTTTCCCCTTCAATCTTGAACCGCAGCATCTGGTCAAACACCCCCTCCCCCCTCTTCCTCACCTCCCTTTCTGCCATCCACTTTACCCCTGCTCATCCCCCACCTCTTTCTCTTACCACCAGCTACAGTAGTCTTGGCTCACCCCATCCTTCCATTTTTTCCCCACTCATTCTTTTCTACATTCATTTCTATTTCTCCAACAAATACGGACGTCCACCCAGTAGTTGGCCACTATTTCATTCTATTTTTCCCAATATGTCTACCCTACATGTATCTGTGCTTGCATGACATTTTTTCTCTATTTTATCATCCTGATGAAGTCTTATAAATAAAGACGAAACGTTTATGTACACATAAAAAACATCCATTTTTTGGTTTTCCTTTTTCATTTTCCCATCACGTTGGATTACTTTCATCCTTCTCTTCCCATATATATATATATATATATATATATATATAGGCAGATACGGCCTAAGATAGAGTACTGAGGCCACATCTTGGTGTGTGAGCTTCTCAAAGAACTCTCTCTCCTGCCTTTACAAAGTAAAACATCAAGTTCGGAATCTAGTGCGGAATGTCCTCTTCTCATTTCTGAAGCCTCTTTCTCTACTCTATCGTCATGTTCATGGTAGATGTTCGACTGAGCTGCAATCTGTGGTTCCCCCCAATATAAACAGTCACGGAAAAAACGTGTCGGGCTACGACTACTGAAAATAATTCACCTCTCTTCTTCTATATGCCAAAACAAAACGGAACTTGAATGAGCAGAGTTTCTTTCCAAGAACTGTTCCTTTGTGGAACGCAATACACCAAAGCTGCTTCCTAGTTGACTACAGAAAAGTCGTTTTCAACTCCAATGTTGACAAATTATTGTTGAGCTGTCACATTAAGTAATCAACTTCAACCAAAATCCAACCATGGTCTGCAATCGTCAAGGTACTTATCTCACCATCCACCTGACACAAACGATTAACCCTTGTCTTCAAGTTGCCTTTGGGCCTTGTAGACTGGTGACTCATTTGTATGAAATGATCAAATATATATCCATCCCGTCACAGAAACGGTAGTGAATAAAAAATACTAGACGAAATCATGTCAAGTTATTTAGGAAAAATAGAATTCGAAAAGAAATACTTTACTATATTTCCATGGTGAAATGTTTTCTTTTAACCTTTGTTTCTGTATCGATTGATATTTTATTCTTTTATTTATTTTACTTTCCAGTTTGAGACGCTGTCTTCCTTATTTCTGTTAACTTTCCTGATTGAGACATTATTTTGTATTAATAGTTGTAATGTTACACGGCGCTGTCAGGGTTAGTACGTAAGATAGCATTATATACAACCTTATATTAATGGGAGTTTGTCTGTTCCGATGGATACTGCACCCCATAGACCGGTGTTGTCTTGGCCTTCGGGGCTTGATTCCGCCGGTCTATGGGTCGGTCCTGTGCAGTTCTAGGAGGTCCACCCTCCCAAGCTTTGCCGCCCCTCTTTGGGGAGGAGTAAGTTTATTGCCTACTGCCTGAGGCGCCCCTACCGGAAAATGCCGACGGGGCTCTCCCAGGCAATTTTTAATCTAAAAGTAGTAAATATGTCTGATATTTTAAAATTAGACAATATCGCCAATATATTTGATAATTTTTTTTTAAATTGACTTACAGACGGAAAGAATCGCTAATTATATAAAACGAATTGTTTATGGATATAGTGTGAACGGATTAGTTGTCATCGTGTGCTTTTTTAAATCTATAGAATTGTTTGGAGTTCTTCGATCCTAACCAGATTGCTTGTAATCTTTACATTGACCGAAAACTTCTGAGTTCCTCGTTGATGGGTACCAAACATACAGTCTCATGGATAGTGACGTATCTCAGCTGTGGTGACAGTAGCAGTCACAGAGTAGTTGTTCTTTCCTTGTTTTTCCTTTTTTCTTGTGACTGAAATAATAGGAGCAATTAAAAAAGAACAACGAATAATGTCATTGTTTCTGCAGGGGGGTTGGTTTACCTGCAACAGCAATTAACAGCAAGTACATATTTTGAACTGTATCTTCCCCTTCCCTCCCGGAGGATAGTGAAAACATCGAAACGGGCATATGTTCACTTTGACACTGAACACCAAAGTTTATTTGCCACGTCGATTCCATGCTATGACGCAACTTGATATGCACATCGCTTTAACCCTAACTTGATTTCTAATGGAAATTTCTTTCTTTTTTACTTAATCTAACCTAACGTGGAATTTTCCGTTTTTATCACTTTTTACACACATATTGGTACAGATGTAAAAATGTATTTTACATTTTTTATTTTACATAGCGTTTAAGATATAACTGCATATTCTATTGGATTCTTTTTATATTTATCTGCTTATTACTTAACACATGTATCCGTTGCGTACAGATTCCAGAGTTACACAGAAAGAGTCTCGAGTTCGACAAGACGCACTTTAATGTAAGAGATTACATAAACAGAAACGTTATGCGAATTACATCCATAACGACAGCATTAATCCGAATAATACAAATAATCAATCATCACTTCAAAACTTACTAAACATAACAGCTCGTAAATTTTAACATGAATAAACTCTGATTACAATTTATATTCAATTACATTCCATGAAAAATGCAAGTATACTGAAATCATATGCCCTTAATAGGGTTAAGATGAAAATTCATATACACTAAATGTACAAAAGCAAGGAAATTCCCAAATTTTTACACTGTTATTGTCATTAATGGTATGACTACATATCAACCAAACCATTTCATTATCACATCACTACAGTATAAGTCTATATGCATGAGTGGATGAAGTGTGTGAGGTGCGCTGAAGAAAATTTCCTATGAATAAAATACATAGATCTGGTGTGCTTGCATACCCTTAATGACAATAAAAGTGTAAAAATTTGGGAATTTCATTGCTTTTGTACATTTAGTGTATATGAATTTTCATCTTAACCCTATTAAGGGCATATGCGTTCAGTATACTGGCATTTTAATGGAATGTCACTACTTTTGTAAAGGCTATGTCTCAATACAATACCTTCTCATAACTGATATAGTTGGTGGTTTGACTAATCAAGGTATATGGTAAACTGAAATTAAAATGCCTTCAACTAGACACTATAACCTTTATATTTGCCAAAAATCAGCTGAATCCATCAAATGGTCGATATGATATAGAATAAAGTGTATGAATACTGGTCATTTTAAGGTTTTTTTTTATACATTTCTGGAAAACTAAGGTGTATGGTAAACTGAAATTAAAATGCCATCAACTAGACCCTAGAACCTCTATTATCTGCCAAAAATCAACAGAATCCATATAATAGTTGATGAGATACAGGGTGGCACATACATACATACATACATACGTACGTACGTACGTACGTACATACAGATAACATCATTTCATGATTGAACTTTCTGGATCTCTGAGTTGCCTTGACTAATGGAGCTAAAATTCTACACACTTATAGAACCTATCAAATAAAAATTGTGTGCAAAGTTTTAACTAATTTGGTTTATTGGTTTTTGAGTTATGATTGATCAATGAAATGAGATTTCCAGCATAGGCCATTCGTAAAGTCTATTAAGGGATAGAGCAATCTCGCGCCTCCCTAAGATCGCTAGTTATAACTTTAATTTTAATTTTAATTTTCATGATTTAAGATGAACAAAGATAGTAATTATTCCTACGTTTTGATTTACCCAACTTTGTTCATTGTTTAATTACTTTTACTCCTTAAATGCAATTAGTTTTCATTTCGTTGTTGTTTTTTTATATATTTAGGGGTGACGTTTACCTTATAACGGCGGCCATGTTCTCGGAAGGATTTCGTGAGATTTACGCGGGAAGTAATTTGTGACTAAGGCTAGAAATGAAAAGGTCAGTTAATATCTCAGTGGCTACCGTCTCAAGTACCTCTGACATTTCCCAATTAATTAGTGTATTTTGTAAACATTCATTTGATCTTTAAAGATATAACGTTGGCCTAATCTCAGTTAACGCCTTTGAACAGATTCATGCGTGCATGAGTTAGAAGATGAGTTGAACTTTACGTCTCGCCAGAGATATAGGAATGACCTAACGAAAGAGAGTTCTGTATTTTAGCGATGTTCGTTAGACTTGTCTGTGTAACACAACAATTAAATCTTAGAGGAATATTAAAATAAATGATTTTAAAAAAATAATTAAGGCAATTCATAAAATGTAGTTGAAGGTAACTTACCGTTCGGTTTTCAAGTCGGACAAAATATATATGTATATAATAAGAATATTTTGTAAAGCCAGATCAACGTAATTATTTTTTTTGTTTTTTTAAATAAATAATTTATTTATTCTAAAAGCTTGATTTTTCAGCGAAAGAAAATGCATAAAACTTTTGACAGTCTCTACTACACTACGACCTCCTATAATATGTCGTACTAAGTACAATAGTCTTAAATAAAATTGTTGAGACTCGTGATAGAAAATATATAATCTACATCTCGTAGTGTAGAAGATACTTTTTTGAGGGGTTTTATCTGTTCGTTATAAGGTAATCCCAAGTGTTTCTTCCTCTTTTGGGGTGGAGGGTCTATTATTGCATATTACTATTTTTAATGACAACTGATATCGCGGTGATGGCGTTATAAAAACGAGTTTTTTGTTGTTGCTCGTCGTTTTTGCTAAGATCAAAGGTATTTTTCATTAATGAAAAAGAATGGAATTATTGAAAAATCAATTATTGTCCAATCTGTCTTTTTATAGAAGGGTTTTAGTATCTGTTTAAATCCTACTTTATTTGGTGTGATCCTCCTACGCATTAAGTCTTCGTTTCCGAGTGTTAGTGCTGTATCTGTTACGTTGTTATGAGACCATCATCCCAGGCATGACCCTCTCTTTTGCCGAAAATACAGTGTAGTAGATGTTCGTTGTCGAGGTATTAACGACTCCTTTTTCTGAGTGTAGGGTTATATCTGGTCTGTTGTCATGAGGCCATGCGCCCAAGTATAATTCTTCCTTTGGGAGTAGCGAAGTATATGTTCTGTTTTCATTAGACCATCCTACCAGACATTACCATTTTTAAATTAATAGGGGGAACTCCCAGGTATTACCTCCTTGACAGAGCGGGCAGTGTATTGCATGTTCTGTTATTAGAATATCCTCCCATGCATTACATCCACCTATGAAGTATCTCTTTTCGTAAGGATCGGGGTCCTCTAAGATGTGTCTTTATCTTTTTTTAAAAGGGGAGGGTAGTGTAGTATCTGTTCTGTTCTTATGATACTAACCTCGTAAGCATTATCTCATCCTTTAGGGGTGATAGTGTAAGAGATGCTTGTTCGTCATGATACTATCCTCCCAGGCATTACCTTCTTTTTCATGACGGGTTTTCTAACGTTGGTAGGAAATTTATTTTCTTAGGTTCGTATAAAACTGTGCCTTTTTCTTAAAGTTGATATTAAAGTGATGTACTTTCTTAGGTTAGAATAAAAGTAACTCCGTGTTTTCTTGAGTTAGTAAGTAATTAATGTCGTGTTTTAATAGGTTGGTACGAAATTAATGCCGTGTTTTCATAGGCTGGTACGAAATTAATGCCGTGTTTTAATAGGTTGGTACGAAATTAATGCCGTGTTTTTTTGGTTGGAAAGAAAATAATGCTGTGTTTTCTTTGGAAAGAAAATAATGCTGTGTTTTCTTTAGTAAGAAAATAATGCTGTGTTTTCTTTAGTAAGAAAATAATGCTGTGTTTTCTTTAGTAAGAAAATAATGCTGTGTTTTCTTTGGTAAGAAAATAATGCGTGTTTTTTTTTGAGTTGGTAAGAAAATACTGCCGTGATTTTAAAGTTGATGAGAAAATAAATTTCTTTGGTTGGTAAGAGATTAATACCGTCTTTTCTTTTGGTAATAAAATATGTCGTGTTGTCTTTGGTAAGTTAGAAATCAATGACGTGTTATTTGGTTAGTAAGAAACAAATGCCGTGTTATTTGGTTAGTAAGAAACAAATGCCGTGTTTTCTTAGGTTTGTAAGAAATTAATGCCGTGTTGTCTTTGATGAGTAAGAAATGTATACCGTGTTTTTTTTTTTGGTATGAAATTAATTACCTGTGTTCTTTGGTGGGTAAAAAAAATACCGTGTGTCTTTGGTTGGTAAGAACATGATGTCAATAAAATAACTCTCAGTTAAGACATTTTCTTCTATTTTCCGGAGTCTAATTTAATTCTTTCTTCTCCCAAAACATGCAGGTAAAATTATTTCACTTTACTATTACTTAGCTAAAATCTATGCAATATATATATATATATATATATATATATATATATATATATATATATATATATATAACTTGCATTGACGCATCAATTTTTATAGATGACTTCAGAGGTTATTCAAACTTGACCTCAAAAACCGTACCGCTTTCACTTTTGCACTCTATCGTCTTCTCAGCAAAGAAGTTTCTGTTATTCAGCAAATGTCTTACAAAATAGACAAGATCCTGACTGATCATCTTTTTCAAAGCATCCATGTCTTAAATGTTCACTGTTGACTGGCTAATCTGCTCTAACAATGCCGATAGAAAAAAGGAAGTTCTGGCAGTAGTTTTTACTTGAATATGAGATTACGAAAAGTGTTAACAAGCACACAAAGTAGTCCTGAACAGATGTACAATTTCTATCTCAACTATCATTAATGGACCCGACAAACTAAAATTTACTAAGAATATTACAACTTCAACGCTGTGTGCTCACGGCCACCTACCCTCAGAATTTTACCCATGTCCGAAAAAAAAACATAAGCGACATCCGACTAATTGTCCACCATGTTGCCAAACTTATCAAGAACCTGGATACCAACGAGGCAAATTGTCTTGACAACATTCCAGTCATAGTACTCAACAAATTGCAACCAGAAAGAGCCCCTATCTGTACAAAGATGGTCATTCGTTGCTTAAAGGAGAAATGCTTCACATCCTTTTAGAAGACTTCGCTAGTCTGAACAGTATTAAAAAATACGGGAGATCGGTCTTTTGAATTTCAGTGCAGACTGATCAGTCTCCTGTGCATCATGAGTAAGTTGCTCGAATCTGTAATAAATAAAGAAATCGTCAACCACCTACACAAAAAAATCTACTTAGTGACAAGCAATATGGATGTCGTTCTGCAACTGACGTGCGGACTAATATTGCACAGGATAAGTGAATCTATCGTCGCGCCTTTGTTTATAGGGCGATAGCTCTTGATATATCCCAGCCCTTCGATAAGGTTTAGCACAAATGTTTTCTTCACGAACTTGCTAGCTATGGAATATTTGTAAATATCTTCAGACCATCAAAATTTTTCTCTCCAATAGGTCTATTATAGTTGTTGACGGGAAGAAATCCGAAGCTCAAAATGTCAATGTCGGCGTACCTCAGGGATCTATTCTAGCCCCTACCCTCTTCTTGATCTTCATAAATGATCTTCTAAATCGTATCTTGAGATCATTCGTTTATATTAACACAGAAAACACAACTATCTATGGCAGAACTTTGAAGAGCACTGAGTATCAAGCTATTTCGAACTCTCTCTCTCTCTTCCAAGTTGGAGCGCATAGTACAATGGTGAAAAAAAGTTGGTTGTCACTTTTAACGCATTAAAAATCAAACTTTTCTCCTTTCACCACCAACGCTCGAGTGTTCATTTCGCTCTGGCCTAAATGAATTGATATCGCTTAAAGAAATCCCTCTTCCTTTATAGAGTCGAGGCGTAAGGCTCAACTGTACGACCAGTTGAGCAGCAAGATAAGTCAGACTGTTGAGCAGCAAGATAAGTCAGACTGTTGAGCACATCAAAATGCCTGTTTATAACAAGGCTAGAATGTTCCATTATGCTCAAAAGGGAAAGTTCATTCTCTGTGTTCTGATTGGCTGAGATTCACATGTGGCCATTTTAGTGTATAAATGTTCATTCATTCGAACAAGCACTCCTCCATGAGATGGATGCCAGTTGAAGCCCTTATCCCGGTAAGTGTTAGTTTAATTCTATATCTCCCCCCCCCCGCTCCCCTCAGTACGCGAACGCAATGGTCTTTGGAGAAGAATGAGTTCCTTTTGGCCTGGTTTATTGTGGGGGAGTAACCTGGACAATGCCCGGGCAGATTTCACTGGCATTGGTTTAGCAGTGCCGGGTGATGTTGGGTGCCTCGGCGATGTCATTACATCTCCTCTGTTATGCGGCAATGGTGTACCAGGTGTATGGGAATCCCAAGGCGTTGGATTGGTAGATTCAGTCGAAGCACTGGGAATAGGGACTGCAATTACAGGTGTTGCAAGTTTTCTGAGGAATCTGCGGTGATTCTGCCTGACCCATCAATCCTGATCCGATACTGACGGTTAGGGAGAGCTTTGACAACATGACCTGTTGAGTCCCATCGACGATTGTTTGCACGTTGTATTGATACTCTTTCTCCTTCTTGGAATGGGCATAAAGTATGCGCTGTGCGATTGTACCGCTCGGTGAGGTGGGCATTGCGCTGAGATAAGCTTATCTCACGGTTCCTAGCTGCAGCTATCCATTTTGCATGTGGTTTATATAGTGCGGGTTGGGATGGTATGAAGTCACGAAGTCGGCGGTGGAGAAAAATTTGTGCTGAGAATAGACCAATGCCTTGGATAGGGGTGTTGCGATATTGCAGGATGGCTCTGGCAACACTGTCATTATTCAATGAGCCCTGGGGACCTGTATTTCCATGAATTATCCTCTTCGCTGTTTTTACAGCTATTAGGTTTGACTCTCACCCCAAACCTGAAATCGAAGACTTACATCAAAACTGTTGCTAAGGTTGCTGGGAAAATTATTGCATTATTCCATCGCTCCAAGAAATACCTCACTCCTGACACAAACTTCTACGTGTAAAAGAACCAGTTCCGTCATGAAATGGGGTACTGCTGTCATATTTGGGAAGGTTCCGCTCTTCCCTGCGTTGACACAGCATAAAACTGAGTTCGCAATCTAGTGAGGGATGATCTCTTCTCTTTTCTGCAGCCTTTATCGCACATCTGCTCTCTACTGTATCAATATGTTCATGGTAGGTGCTCGACTAAGCTCCAATCCCTCGCCCCCTCTGTAAAACATTCACAGCAAGAACCCGCCTCGTTACACCTACAGCAGAATACATTTCTGACTTATTGCCGCGTAAAAAAGACCAAGTGCAACGTCTACGAACAAAGCTTCTTTCCGAGAGCGTCTTGTCTGTTGAAAAAATATCACGAAACCGCTTCAGGTCTAATGTAAACATATACTTGTTAACTCATCCTCTTGGATAATCAATGCTTTTTTAAGAAGTATTCTGCCTACCTTACACTGTTTTTTAATCTTCGCGTCATGGCACTCAATCTCCAACCAAAGGGGTATTTAACCCTTATCATCGATTGGCTCCCGAACCTTGATAAGCGATGATCCATTAGTTAAAAAAAAGGAGAAATACCTTTTAAAAAAACAATAATTAATTTTAACGTTATTTTACAGTACGTAAGGCTATAAATGAAAACATATCACAATGCAAATATCTCTAACATAAAGTAAAGCGATCACCCGTTGAAAATAGGGAATGCTGAGATGCAAATCATGTCTGGAAGAAATTTTCGTCATATTGCAATTTTCTGATACCAATAATTTACTTTACAAAAGGGTCGAACTCGAATTCATTTAAAACATAAAAAACGATAGAGATGTAGGAATATTACGTCACACCGTTACACGTCGAGCACCCTGCATTGTTGCGTTTAATAAATGCTTTCAACTAATTCAAATGCGAACTAAACATAACCACAACTGATGCTTGCTTTCTGTAGCCATGAAACCCGGTGTAATGTAGGATCTCTATGGTGTTGTAACATTAACAAATTATATAAATTATAGTCATCCACAAACAGCTGTTTTAGTGCTTTGAAGGCGTATTATTGTGGCTAAACATAGCGAGACAAGTCACCATCGAGATTTGAACCCTGCACTTTGTCACTGCCGATCGTAACATTCGGATATCAAACTCACTCTCTCTCTCTCTCTCTCTCTCTATCTCTCTCTCACTCATATATATATATATATATACATATACATATATATATACATATACATATATATATATATTACTATTTAATGTATCCATATACAATTTCATAAGGGGATATCATTTTTTATATATCAATTGTCAGTGTTTACTTTAACGCCTGGCTTAAAGAACAACAAAGAATCTGATTGGTTAACAACCGAGTCGTTTATATAAAAAACAGCTTAATTGCCATAAATATATGATAATAACTTACTATATATATATAATGGGTGTGTGTCATCCAAAGACAGCTCTTGAGTTGTTTCATTTCCTAATCATGAGGTATATAAGCAATATTAAACTATAAACTGAAATAATGATTACTTTTAATGTTAATTCAATGTTAATGACAAAGCAACGGCAAGGGATTGCGCAGACTTAGAATTTCGAGCAAACTTTAATCATTTTTAAATCCCTTAATTAGGAAAGGACCCACCAATAAAATAAAACTGAGCTTTATTTCCGTGTTTGTTTATTGGTTTGATTTTTCAATCGTTTTATGGTATTATAGTGGCGTCATCCTTACGCCGAGGAAAGCATCTCAGAACGTCTACGTGTTATTAGCCTATCCTTTGGCAGTTCGTTTTGTTAGCCTAATAATAACACGCACCTTGTATCTGGATCAATCTATGTATGAATATATGCGTAACACTAAGGACAATTCTTCAGTATTTATTAAAGCAAAATACTGATTATAAATATATGTATATATATATATATATATATATATTAGTAAGTAATGAAAATATATATGGCAATCAAGCGACACAAAGGCTCCCGTGTTTCATCTCGGGGGAAATCGTCAGGCCATGTGGATACATGAAGTAATAATAATAATATATATATATATATATATATTATATATTATTAGAAGTCGAGCACTGTGGGAAAGATTAAAAATAAACATTCACCTAAATGCCTCAGTACAATACTCTGACTCTGTTGTTGAGTATTATAGAATGTTTATATTTATGCTTTTCACTTTTAGTGTAAATATCATTTAATTTCTCCGCTACCACGTGACAATCTCTCGTGGCCTAATGGGACTAGGTGAACGCTTACAGATTCAATGTGTCTCTGTGGGTCGTTTCGCGCCCTATGCCCGTCTGAGATTGTTATTTCTCTGCGCTGATAAAAATGGCAAGCTTGAAACGACGTGGTACGTGGGTAACATATTGAAAAATAATGTAATATTATATATATAATAGGGAGAGAGAAATGTTACACTAAATCCTCCGTAAAAAATGACGAAAATAATGATCCCTAGTGATCGTACTAATATTCACATAACATAACGTTTTACTTGCAGAAGTTAAATATGAAAAAAACACATCTCAAGTAAAAACAAAAAGAAAATACCGGTATAGAAAAGAGAAAGAAAAGACAGAAAAATCAATTCCATACTGAGACGTTAAGATGGCGGTGAGTTGTCGGACTTTCGATTTGCTTTCTCCTTTCTCCAAAACATTTGAAATGGTTGTATCCGTCACATTTCTTACTTAGTTACGGGAGTGACGTACACATCTCCCTCTCTTAAACACTCCATCTCTCACTCTTTCTCAATATCTTTCTCTCTTTATCTCTATCATATATATATATATATATTTATATATATATATGGACGGCGGCACCGGGGGGACAGGGGGAGGGCTCAAGCCCCCCCCCCACACACACACACACTTTTTGACTTGGCCCCTCCACTTTACGGTCATCAATAGTGAAGTTATATATGCATGTGTTTAACCGGGCCCCCCAACTTTTTTAGGAGAGCCCCCCCCCCCCACTTTTATAACTGTCCTGCCGATCCTGATATATATATATATATAAATTCACATTGGTCGTTAGTATAGAGCGGAGGATATTTACTCGACAAGTGACCTCGTTTTAATCAAAAACTAGCTTTAAATATTAGTACGTTATTTTTTTAAGAAATTGCAATTATAAAATATATAGGTAAGCAATAAGAAAAGGCGCGCCGTCATTTTTGACGACACGGTGACTCTACAATAGAATAAATGACACATAATCAACATCTTAGTCCATAAGTGCCACAAAGCCCGTTGATTTATACAGACACGGTGGGTTTACTTGCCTCTCTACAGGGTCAATTATATGGCACAATAATTCTCTACGATGGAAATAGATTGCACGAATCCGCCAACAACGACGATGTCACTCGCCTAAGACAGGTGCAAATATGAATAAATCCCTCGGCATTTCTCAGCTGCCAAACGTATACAGGATAAATATTAATCCTAACTCTTTTAGAACGATGAGAAAGCGGTGACTGTGAAGACAACGATGACTACGTGCCAAATATAAATAACTATAGAGGCGAGAAGTTCTCTGCCTGGTGCTATGCGATTATTTAGAACTTGTTCAGCTGCCTCTCTAAATTCGAGCAAAGTAGAGGGTAATATCACTTGAATAGTATACTTATGTTGAAATGCTGTTGCAATTCAGTTGAAAGTTTCAACGATAACAGGCATATATGTTGAACTGGGTCTCGATTCGAAAGACCGTCAGTTCGATGACGGTTAACAAACATTTGCATTTTAGTTTAACATGTTGAAAAAAGCATGTCTATAATAACAGTGAACATACGTCTGTCCAGCCAGATTCACGGTATACAAAAGAGAAGGTGGGAGGATAGGACCAAATTAGATGAAAAAATGTGTTAGGCAAAGTAGTGGCGGCTGCTATTGCTTTCAAAGCTTGATACCAGTTAACAATTCATAGTTCAGCTTTTAAACTGTCGGCTGCTTCTGTGTCTGCTATGAATACTCAATATTACCTATTTTCTCAATGCTCGATTAATGTTCGTAAAAGAGAGAAGGAGAAGTAAAGTTTGAGGTAGTAGTAGCAGTAGTTTTGTCATCTATTAATCGATTAGTTTTTTTTCATTGATTTCAAGTAGGGAATTCAACTTAAATTCCGAAGCAATAGCGAGCGGGCAAAGCCAGCTTGTAGAATAAGTGATTTTTTCCCCGAGAAACAAAAGAGAATAAATACGTTTCTTTCTTTGCTTTCTCTGGTGTATTCTCGAAGAAATAAAATGTTTCAATTCAGATATTGTTGTAATACTTGAATTAATACCTTTCTATTTTGCTCACGATACTGAAAGAAACGTTGAGCAAATATGATTTCATGAGCAAAATACATGAAGACTACAATCTCACCGCCTCATAAGCATGGTTACCTCAGCACACAAGCATTCCGAAGAAATATCCGCCTTTTAATACTAATTCTTGCTTTCGTCAGCGGACAAGAATATATGTCAAGCCTCTCTCCAATAACCTGCATCCTGAGGTTAGGAAATACATTTAAAACAACTGACTCTTTTTTTTTAAATCTTAGTGTCAACATGGTGCTGTTTCTTGACTGAAATCACGTATGCAAATTAAAATTCTTCCAATTGTCTTTCCCCCTCTTATTTTCAAATAAGAGGATGGGGGCTCAATAATAAAGGTTAACAACAGAACAGAAAGGGATAATTGCTTTACAAACAGTTGTGGCCCTGTTAAAGGGACCGAAATGAAAACACGAACACGGTATAAAGTAGAAACAAGTGTATTAAGAAAATAGAGTACAGAGGGAAGAAATATGCGCCTGGTAAGTAGAGTTCGACTATCTTACTGGATTCCGGCGAGAGTTAATTGCCGTTGGCATTTATTGAGCAAAGAGGAAGAGTCCATGTTGTACATAGGTAAGTCACCATAATACAAACATAAACGTTTCTTGAGCTATAGAGAAAATAACGATAGTTTGTTTTGGAGTACTTTAATGCCCGATTACCTTGTGCAAATAAAATGCTTAAAGTTCGTAGCTCAAACCTGTATGCATATATGTAGCCAAAATGTGTGTATGAATAAATTTAAAAAATAAATACAAGTCTACTTGTTACTGAGCACTATCTCATGAACGCCGTAGCTACATGTGATTAACACCTATGAACTAACAACTCTATAAAAACTATATATGTCATTTATATACTTCAGCTTACTAAATTTTTATCAAAACTCATAAAACTTCACTGTATTTTTTCTTCTGTGATTTTCTTCTGTGTTATGATGTAATATGTTTTTCACAACTCGATTATATCGGCTATTCTCTGATGATTGGCACAGTTTGACTAAACACTATATAGTTTCCTAACTTGCCATGAAACACGTGTAAGAAAAAAATGAATATTAATTTTGGAAAAAAAACTCTTTTTGTGCGTGAGAATAATAATACATACTAATTGAAATACGTAAATAAAGAAATTGAAAGAACAAATAGAAATTATGGTTTTGGCTTGATTTTTTATATAGTCATTTGACTCTAACAATAAAGTACACACACACATATATATATATATATATATATATATATATATATATATATATATATATATATATGAAGAGTTTGAACGTAAAACGCGATAGACCTTAAACGATATAAACATTAATATATTAAATCTAAGCTAAAAATGAAAGCTTATTTTAATTGAAATCTAACAAAAATTATGTCGGTATAATATTATGTAATAAATAGTTTCGGTGTATTGTCGAGTGTTGAAATGCAACACTTTTTGTAGGGACAATTTCATGATTTTGAAAATGGCATTTATCGCGTTTTGCATGCGAACTCTTTATACATATATATATATATATATATATATATATATATATATATATTAGTGCATGGAATGAGAGGATAAGTATATGCACAACTGATTAAAATAAGAGCACAGACATATACCTGTGAAGTCAACCGATATTTCGGTCGTGAATACGCGATTAATCTTTAGTAGAAAGGATTGTATTGACAAAGGACGCCTTTTATAACAAAACAAATGTTGAAGATCCGTCAGAAGATAAACGGTGTTGTGTTAAGAGAAATCAGAAAATGAATCGAGTATGTATAGAAGGCAAGGAATGAATGAGAACAGGATAAGTAGATATTTGATTAGGTGTTCTCACGGCCGTCGTAATAACCCAGGCCAGTTAAATTAGTCTAGTTTTTTCTGGTGACGTCATTAATAGTGGTTAGTATAAACCAGTATCGATGAGGACCGGACTGCTGAAGGCGATTAGGCGCACGCGTGTATCTGTTTTCAGCAAGCCATCACAACGAGCAGACTGCTGCCTAAGGATTATTCATTCACTTGTAAATCATTGTTAACTTGTTACTTTTTTTCAAACAATTTCCGTTTTTATAGATGTCAAGCGCGGAAGAAAATAAAAAAATTACAACATGGCCGCCAACGATTAAGGCATTGCATTGAAATTGGATTTACCAGTCTTTAAAAAATAAATTAGAATTTTATGTCAGGATCAAAAATACAATTTAAGACTAATTAATAAATTTCATCCAAAATGTGTACAAAAAATCCAACGAAATAAGCGAGATATTCAAATAATATATTGTAAAAAAAGTGTTCGTTTTCACAAATTTTAATTTCTTAAAATAGTGTCGGTTTGGATAAAAAAGCCCCCCCCCCCCTAAAAGAAAAACATGACTGTTTTAATTAATTACAATTGTTTTACTATATATTTGTTTAAAGAGATTTCAGTCCACAAGGCAGGACGTCACTGTAGACGTAAGAACCTACTGAGAATTTGGGAGCAGGTTTAGGGTGTTATCCTAAGTTTGGAGCTGTGCAGCGAGATGTCTGTTTACGTTAGTTTAAAACCTCTACATGTCATTAACGCCGGGGAAATAAGGAGCATGGAGGGAGTTCGACAAGCCGGCAGCACGAGGAAAGAAGCTGCTGGAGTAGAAGGCTCTCTGCCATCTGGGGACCCTCACATTAGATGGATGGATGGGACCTAGCTGATTGTCGGGTTGTTCTAGTGTATTTGCGTCGAGGGGGACTAGGGCAGCTAGTTCATCGGAGAACAATTTATTGAAGTATTTGTAAAACAAGCACAACGATGCAACATTGCGGCGATGGGCAGGGGCTGGAGTTTGGTGTATAGTGAGGGACCTATTAAGTTAGCGACTCTGTTTTGGACCTTGTCTTAGAGGGAGAGACTAGTGGATGATGCACCAGCCTAGATGTGACAACAATACTCCATACATGGACGGATCTTGGCTTTGTAGAGATACAGGATAATATCAAGTGTGAAGAGTTTACTAGCACAGTAGCGGAAGCCCACCTTCTTTGCTGCAGCCTTGACAATGTATTCAATGTATTTGTTCAAATCATGTTACCTGTGAATGTTAGGCCGAGAGGTTTGAATGTTGAACTCTCAGGTAGGGTGTTATTTGCCATAGCAATCGGTGGTTGAGGAGGTTACTTGTAGGTATTGTAGGAAAAGAGGGTTGTCTTTGCGGCATTAAAAGTTACCAACCATTTATGCCCCCAATCCACTACAGACTGGAGGTAACTTTCTAAGGAGTCAGTCATTGCCTCGGATATGTACGTGTCCGTTTTTCCCACATGACAAGAGTACAGCGTGGTGTCGTCAGCAAATATACCTATATTGTAAATAAACTGTTCGTTTTTCAGAAAATAAAAAAACACATATCTAATCATTTCAATAAATATTCTATTAATTAATTATTTTTAATCATTGATTTTGTGTTAGTTTAATGAATTCGTAATCGTTCATGTTTGATTTACTTTGTATGCTTGTATTTATTTTTAAGTTAAGAAAATCCAGGAATGTCTAAACTCTTTATTGACCAATTTCTTTTCTTTTTTCGGCGTTTCATGTCGCTAGAGAATTCCATGTTTTTTGGAATTGTTTAATTCTATTTTTACTTGTAAAATTCCCTATCATGTAACTAGAAAATTTCAGGTTTAGTATCATAGAAACAGAAAAATAGTTTAAATGCTAGAAATTGAAATTGCTACTAATTCAGCATTCTGGATTAATAAGGGAATCAATACACATCATTATTTTTTTCGGAAATGATAGCTATTCTTATCAAATTACTCCGTTAAAATTAATTATAATGAAATGTCTATATAAAGAATAAAACTGCCTAAGTATAGGGATTTGTCTTTTTTTTGTGTTCATAAACCAAAAGATATTTCCATGCAGCATAACTGATAGTCT
>OY744523.1:65818287-65863287 GCA_963556195.1 Sepiola atlantica
CATGTATAAAATAGTCGAAATCATTTTCCCTGTACAATTTCTTGAGTAATTTATCTTTTTCTGGCAAATTCTAAACAAAATCTAAACAAATGTTGCAAAAAAAATGTCTTTTTAAAATTTATACATTCTGGAGGATAATACGAACAAAGATCGAGGAAGTCAATGAAAGTGGTTTCGAATGTCTAAGTGCTAAGGGAGCTCTAGTGGCAGAACTACTCTAAAACATAAAAAATATATCTTATGTTGATATCATACGTGTAAGATTATCTGGGAAAGAAAACTGAAGTGGTCCTGAATGTTTACGTAGTCTTCAATGTGTCTGATCTGTATTTGGGTCCCCTATTTTTTTATTTTAATAAAAAAACTGCAATTTTAGCCAGTGAATTGCAGAGGTACACTGTAGATATTGCGATGCTTTCTGAGACCCGTTTTACTGATCAGAATCAACTCGTTAATGGTTATCAAGGCTACACGATTTCCTTTTTGGTAAATCAAAAGAAAGAAGACGTGAGGCTGGTGTGTTATTTGCAGTTAATAATTCCTTAATTGATCAGATTGAACAGCCAGTTAGCATTGATGAGCGTATAATGAAATGTAAAATTCCCATTGCTGCTAATCGATATGTGAATTTGTTTTCCGTCTGCTTAAAACAAACGTAAAAGTGCATACTTTACAAGTTTATTATACTCAGCAAATGTTTAAACAAGCAATAAATTATAGGAATGTCTTTTAACCAATGGATTAAAAAAATAACTTTTATCCTCAGAAGGAAAAACAGAATAAGTAAATAATTATAATTAAATATTAATTTGAAAACTTTACAAAACAATTTTGAATTAGGCTTAAAGTAAAACGAGGATAAGAGTTATTACTTTGAAAGTCCATGGGTTAAGGAGGATTCTCATATTTTAATATTTATTTAAGAATTGCATGATTAAAATAAACTGGTAAAGTATGTAACTTTCCTTTAGTTCTATTTCATTTTATCCTATAATAATGCGTTATCAACTAATAATGAGCAATTCCTATCACGAGAGAATCTAATATACAATCATTATTTTCATAACATTTTAAATACAGAAGTATACATATATATATTATTTTTTATCAAGAGTCATTTATGTTCCAACTTCATTATGAATAACCCTAGTGGCGATATACAACAGCTCCTCTAATCGCATGACTCGAGCCCTAAACCCCCATCACCATTGGCTATCAAGATAAAAACGCCTTAATCCATGCGACTACAGTAAGTGTCGTAGACATTAGAGACTAATATATTATATCTATCCTCATAAAGATAATATTACATATATATATATATATATATATATATATATATATATATATATATATATATATATATATATCACTAGCAGTGTTACCCGGTGTATCCCGAGTTAGAATTTGGGATAACATCATATGCAACATTATATTAAGGTGCATTTACTTTAACGTTGTCAGCTAAATATCTTACCCACTTAGCGATTAAGATATATATATATATATATATATATATATATATATATATATATATATATATATATATATATATATATATATATATATATCTTAAACGAACGCTAATGAATGAATTAATTTCATTGTAAACCGGCTGGAAAAGTGTCACTAGTTTCCTTAAATAGCAGCTAGAAATGCAGAACTACATCCGTTAGATTCACATGCAAATTGTACATGTGAATACACTTAGATGTAATGTCTACTCCCTAGTATATCTTCGTTCTTGGGGACAGCCATGCACGCCGACACGTAGGTGTTGTTCTTTATATATATATATATATATATATATATATATATATATATAAGAGAGAGAGAGATATTTAGGTATGTATATATATAAGAGAGAGAGATATTTAGGTATATATATATATATATAGAGAGAGAGATTTAGGTATATATATAGAGAGAGAGAAAGAGATGTAGGTATATATATAGAGAGAGAGATTTAGGTATATATATATATATATAGAGAGAGAGAGAGAGATTAAGGTATATATATATATATGTATGTGTATATGTGTGTCTGTATGTATGTGCATGTATATGTGTGTGTGCGTGTGTATACATATATCTGTATGTATATGTATATATATATATGTATGTGTGTGTATAGACATACGTGTATAGGGGCATATAGCTGTATATGTTGAGCCTGTATAGACGTATGGATGTATGTATCGAATATATATCTAGAATATTTTTATTTCTTTATTTTTTATTGAATATACATCTAGAATATATTTATAAGCACGTATGTATTCTGAATATATGCTTGATTAATAGTGGAGCTGTGTATGTGTCCATGTTTAGATGTGTATGTATATCAATGTCCGTTTATTAATCTGTTTGTTTATTTAGGTGTGTTTGGGTATGTATTAGAGTTTGTTTATATATGTGTGATTCTTGATATATAGATAAGATATTTATACTTGAGTGAGTCTGTAAAGCTGGGCAGGCCAGAAAGCAGAGAGCAATAAAATGAGAACAGGAAAAGGCAATGGAGACGCCATAAAGGGTAATAAAAAAAGAGACAACCACCGGCAAAAGAAGTCAACTAGTGAAATAGGTAATCCGATACTAATTCATAAGAAATAGAAAATGCTAGATCCCAAAGAGTTATTTAGGATAGAAAATTCTTCAAATCCATCAATTCCTGAAAAATTCTTGGTCTGATGAGGTTGACTTTTTTGGAAAAGTGCAACCGAAACATGTATGCATATATGTAACCAATAATGTTTGTATAAATAAAAATTTATACTTATATATATATATATATAATCTAGAGAGAGGCAGTACTTACTACACACACCAACATTCTTCACTTACATCTTATTATTGAAAAAAAAGAAACACATTTTTTTTATTTCATATAATTTTATTCTTTTTAAATCGGGGGGTTAAATCAAAACCTCACACTCGATATTTTCAGTGTGATATTTTCATAACTAAACAATCTGATATTTGTAAAGTTGACTTTCAAAATAATATTCATGAGAACGATTGGATAACGTATTTTTAGTTTTAAGGAGGTTCTATCCATATTGATCACTTAGAAATAAGGCACCTTGATATACGGCACATAGCTCCAGCCCCTGTCTCAATGTTTATATCACAAATACTTATACTGAATATGCTTCGATGAACTTGCTTCACTGTCCCCTTCCTCGGCGTAAGTACCCTCAACTGAGGTCCCCAGATTCCAGATTACTTTCTACGCTAAGAGTTTCTCTCCTCAACCGGCTAGCATTTGGAATTTCCTTTATTCCTCCCTGTTTCCCTTACTGTACCAACATGCCGAAGTTTAAAAGCAATGTGAACAAACTTCTCACTAGAAAACTCCGTACTTAGGATGGCCCTCTAGGTATGGCCACTAATTCACAGTAGCCCTTTACGTGTCAGTAAGTATTGTCTTGTTTGGGGTGAATGAAGTAAAAAAGGGGGCTGGGAAAATCAATTTTTTATGATGAACAAAACCCCATTTTCCGCCTACGTTAGCAACATGCCTCCGTTTCCGTTTGCCTTCTAAACACTCCCCCTTCACTACTTATAATCTTTTCTCTGCCCCATCCCAAAAGAATACAGACCCGTCATTGTGCTGAGATTGTTTTTCCTTTTCATTGCTTTTTCCCCTTGTCTTTTTCCTTGGTTTTCTCTGTTTCTGGCAAGTTCCCAGTTGGCAGCCTTTTCTGATAAACACGTGTGACTCATTGCCACGTGGCAAAATATGTCAATTCTCACTTACGAAGCGAAATATAAAATGCAACGTTTGCACACACGCACTGAATAAATGTGTGTATATATAGGCAACTTATGAAAATCATGTAAACTTATTTTCAAGACAGAACAACATAAATACGTTAAAGTGTGTGTATGTAACGTTTTCACTTACCGAGGCATGTATGACAAATGTTACACTCGTCGTCGTCGTTGGGAAGCCAGGCTACATCAGCATTTCAAACTTTTGACACAAATGCTGCATTTGATTTTATATACAAATGCATTAAACAAAAAGTAATATTCACAGAAAAAAAGGCTGAGAAATCAACAGTCAAAAGTGACGGTTTACTTACTTACTTACTTACGTACGTGAGTTCGACATATAGCCAGATAGATAGACAACCAGCCTGTGTTGCGTTTCACCTAGCTACATTTCTTATTACGGATAACGAAGTGTCTTGAGTTCCGACGATTACATGGTGATCTCATGTTGACCAACAATTTCCTCAATGGTCATTACGATATACCTCAGGGCTTATTATTCACTCCTGCACCAGAAAGAAGTCTACGCGGATACCACAATAAACTATTTCACCGCCGATTTCGATTTAAAAAGAGGAGTACCGCTTTATCGATTCTTGGATTCTTGGACCTTGGAATAAACTTCTAAGAGAGGTAATAAATACGCCAGCAACAGTAATTCCAGGTGAATTTCGACAGGCGCTGGGCTACTTTATCCTCTTCTCTGTAAATGTCTACCACCCTTTCCTTACATGGCAACTGAAACATGCTTGTTTTAATTTTTGCCAAATTAATTAAATGGAATTGAAGTGTCACCAAGAAGGAACAAAATTGTCTCTCCCCGGAAATCACATGACTTAGTCGACTTCAATTTCTGGCATTATTACTGAGCTATAGGGTAACTTAAACTTTTCTATTCAAATCTTCAACCTTGACTATGTAACATTTATTGACGTTGTTTTTCTCCGAATTATCCTCAGCAAGAACTTTTCTGGCCGGTGCACCCTCTGGCCGTCGTTCGGTGGGTTCTAATTACGGTGATGCTTTGGGATTTTTGAGATGGGGATTGATAATTTTGATTTTTTGGTGATTACTATTCTCATCTTAGATGTTATTATCATAATGTTTAGGTAGATGTAATATTCAACTGTATATTGTCGAACTCTGGATCTGTACGTAATCTTGAGATTGTTCTCGTTTCGCCAGCACAGTCAAGGTTGAAATCATAGGTAATTCTTATTCTGCTAATTTTTAATTATATTCTTAGTACATTAATAACCAACAGAATCTAGGTTTAAATACGGGAAAAAATCACCGTAAATCTGTACAACTGTTCTCACCATATCTACCGGTGGCGCAAAGGATGAACTGCTAAGTAGTACAGAGTTCTGCATGTTTAAGATTCAATCCTCAGTAAATTATTGTCAAACTCTGAAATAAGAATTACTTATAATTTCTGCAGAATAAGGATTACTTCGGTTTCTACACGGTCATGGCTGAACGAACGAGAACAATTTACCTCGATGGATTAAATAAATGATTCAGTTCAAGATTAAGTACATATTTAAAAATTCGGCCTACTGTACTGAGGATTGAATCTTAAACCTAAAAACTAGAACTGTTAAATTAGCACTTTATCCGTTGCGACACGAGTGCATATGGTGAGAAAAGTAGTTAGAACTTAAATAGTACAGATTTATGGTAATTTCCCCCCGCATTTAAATCTTAATGCTATTGGTTACTGGTGCACATTTATTTGTCTTACGTATTGACATCGGCTTCCGGTACGTCAGAAACATCAACTAGTAATCAACAACAATCAAGTTTACGGGTGAAGTTTTTTTGTCAGCCAGCCAGCCTTGTCACTCCTTTCTCTAGTGGTGTCTTCAATGGCTTATCTTTTGGCTCGCCTGTTAAGAGTCCACCGTATTGAACGCTGTATGTGGGATCTCTTTCAGGCTTGGTGTGTCCGATAACTAACAGATAATGAAAGTAGTAAAGTATCCTTGGTCAAGAGACGGGTCATAGTTATTTTCTGTTCGTCACTTTCCCGGGTAATTGTGCAGGAGACCGCACTCAGGGGAAGCTCCTCGGAGTGTTCTAAATCAGCATTCGCTAAATGTCGAGGTATTCACAAATGCCATATTGCGCATGGACGTGTGAACTCAGAGGTGTTTCGGGTGTGGGTGACTAGGTCCGTCACTGCCATTTTACGCTTTCGGCTTAGGTTCGATAATTTTTCCTCTGAATTTATCACCGTAAATTACAAAAAATACCTTCGATTTTCCTTTTTTATTATGTAACCTTATCATTTTTCATGTTTTTATTAGCTCCTGATAGCAAGTGGCTTCATGCTGTGTCTGGAGCGACGTCCATAAAAAATACACGAAAAAAGCCCCTTTCCCATCCGTACAATACGCCTGAAAAAGATCGAAGTAGTGATGCGAATGTCAAAAGTGAGGGCAATAGTCCGAAGACAATGTGTGTAGAACTATTATGAATTAATATTATATATAACATTGATGAGAGTATTGAAAAAGTCTTTATAAACAATTTATATCACAAACATGTTTAGCCAAAGGAAATGGCTTAGCCTAACAAATGGCATTTAATAAAATATATATATATATATATATATATTAGTGATGGGACAATTGCTAAATTTTTCTCGATTTCGATACAATTACTGTTTCTGTTCTAAATTACCGATTCCAATTCTTTTTAAAAGTCTAAATATTTAATTAGAGATGCGCTGCTTCTTAAAAACTTTCAAAGTACTGTACACCCCCGTGTAATGTCCGCGTATGTACACTTGAGCGGGCGTGGATTACACGAGTAGATCTTTCTAAATATTTTTTTTCGAATGTTTTCCTTGCAACTGATTGAAAATTGTGAGACAACTAAAGATTTATATTTCTTTTAACACAAAGCCGATTTGCCTTAATTCGTTGTTAATGCGATTTGATTTTTTCATAAACAATGGAAAATAGTCGCTGATTGGTATGCAAAATGAGAAAACGCTGTAGGAACAGAATAGTTAACAAAGCCACCACCCCATGTTAAGAATGAGTGTCTAAATAATAATGTTCTTATTTAGAAAACATTGTTCACATAAAAAGCGTGGGGTGGGGCCTTTAACTATTCTATCAAAGAATCTTCATATATTTTTATCCTAATTATAAATATTAAGTCGGTTATAAGATTGATTTGTTTTACTGTAAAAAGAAAAGAAAGATACAGATAATAATAATAATAATAATAATAATAATAATAATAATAATAATATCAATAATAATAATATCAATAATAATGATGGCAGATTATTAGATTAACACTTTAAGCTACTGCCCGGCCCCAAATAAGATTCTACTTTTTTAGGTGATTACTTGTTAACACATTGAATAATTTGGCGAAAAGAAAAAAAGACAATTTTATAGAATTTAGAGTGAGCGATCAGTTACATATATAAGTTTAACGTAAGATGAGCATTATTTCCAAGCATTTTAACTTTTTATGGATATTCCCTAAATGTTTTACCACTAACTCTAAGTACGACTGGCACGGCGTACAACCATACGTAATCGCCTAAAAAGTTAGCGCTCCACCAACAAAAAAAACGCACAGAATTTATCTCCCAGTGAATCTTTTTAAAAATAATGATTAATTGCTTTAAAACGCTTAAATGTCTCGGAAATAGAAGTTATTTTTATGTTAAATTTGTGAAACTGATCCCCTAATCTAAATAATTCGATAATTGACTTTTTTTTATCAAAGTGTTCACAAAAACAAGTAGAATTTCGTTTTTATGAGTTGGGGATAATTTGGCGGTAACCAGATAAAAGCCGACCGGACCAAAAAAACAAAAAAACACCAAAATAATTCAAACTCGGGCAAAAGCCTACTAACGTAAAGAATTTTTTTTTTTTAATAATCAAAATAGTCGTTTTATATTTTTTTAATAATTATCAATAAATGTTTATCAGTATTTTTTTCTTGACAAAAATGTTTTATTTCATTTTTAAACATTTTTCCGGTACTTTGTTAATACTGCATTCTTATGAACGCATTGGTGTTTTCTTTAGTTGTTTTCACCAATTCGCAATTATAAGTTTCCGTTGTAAAAAAATAAGGTATTATAAAGGGTCTAAGACCTATGCTTATTCAACAAAAAATAATGAGATCTCCACTTTTAAGCGATTTCATGTTAACAGCCTCAACACTTGGTGATAAAAATAAAAAAAAACAACAAACAATCAGTTTCGCATATACGATTAACGTGAAATCTCGACCCCTTTTGGACCAGACAGTGTTTTAAGAACATGTAACTAATTTTGTTTGTTTTTAATCTTGTGTTCCTGATCACACTTTAGTATCAAATATATTTTTAAAAGCCAGGAAAACCATGCCTCCTCCTTACTAATAACACAAAGTCAGGGTAGTAATACAACAATTTAAGCGATTAGATGTGGTCTTATGATTCTCTAAGATGTGCCATATAGACTTTTAGCAAATAGGTGCGAAAAAAATGTTGAACATTTTAAAAGATTTTCTAAGAGAATAAGCAAATGAACTTTATAATATTTACTTGTTAACCATAATTTACCAATAAATAATCTAAGATTAGACTCGGAGAGTCGATGCTGAATCTGATAATGTGTTTATAAGTCTTATGTTGTAAATAAACAATCTTCTAATAAATAAATACATTGTGGTTGTTTTATTTATAAGAAATGTATCGTTTTTTTAATCGAAAATTTCGATTCTAATACCCCAAAAAGTTCTGATTTTTACGATTCTCATTCCGATTAATCAAACAAACACTATAATATATATATATATATATATATATATATATATATATATATATATATATATATATTAAAAAGTGACTTTTTAAATCAAACATTGTAGCTCAGGTTAGACTGTTATAATAAGGGAAAAGGGGTTTTAAAAACCAGTTAAATTTTAAAAAAATAAAAAACAGCATCCATAACTAGTGTTATTGTTAGTGCGCCACTCTCTCCCTCTTTCTCTCCTTTTCTCTACTTTCTCTCCCTCTTCAGATATGGGTGAAATAGTATTAACGTGTGGTTACATTCAGTATAGTTTATAATGGACTATACCTATCTACTTTTTATTTTTATTTGTATAACCTTTAAGTGGTAAGAGCATATAATTACGGAAGCGAGGTTTATAAGACATGGGTGACTTTGTGAATAAATTACAAATTGCGTTTAATTAGAACAATTAAAATCGATTTTTCCAAACAAAACTCAATCCCAAAACAGGTTGAACGTACTTACACATTCCCAACCCTAAAAATGTATCTGAATCACTTGACTCTACGTGATTAACCGGAATCTAATTATGGCATCAACTTGGCACCCGACTTGTCTCTATTGTCTACCGAATGCTGAGCTGGCAGCGACAAGTTGATAAGGTCAAATCCCGTCTAGTAGCTTCAGTTTAAGTTTTCCTGAGTCAAATAGCAGCAGCAATTATAGACCTACGTATACAGTTTGCTGTTCTTGCCAAATATATAACCCCTGACTCTATTCATAGCGCAACACGGGCGGGGCCAAACCTTGGCGCGAACTTGTTTGTATTTTGAGTGTTTTAGAGCCGAAATGAAAAAATAGACCTATTAATTAAATACAGCTTAAGGAAAAGAATAAACTAAATTTTGTTTCTTAAATAGTCATCAAAATGATAAATTGATAACAGGTCGCTATAAGGTGTTTTAGTGTTCTTCTATTTGCTTGTATTTCTCTCTTTTTCCATTCGTTTCTGTGTGTGTGTGTTTTTTTTAAACAGTCATATTCCGAGATATTTACTTTCGTTGCATTCTCGCCAAAGAGGAAATGTTTCAGCAGCGGAGTTAGTTTTATGACTTGGATTGCACGTGAACTAAAATTACACTCTGATACAGACGATTATAGTGCAGATTTGATGACGTTGATCATTGAAAATTTTGGTGGCAAAAGGGTTACTTTTAATAGTTTTTTAAAATTTATTTTACCTTTTCATATACGAAATAGTTATCTTTAAAAGTTTAGAATTCACTATGTTTATATTATTTTCTTAAATTTTGTTGCGTTATTTGTTCAAGTTAATTTCCCTCCTCCAATGTGCGTGCGATTTCTCCAGTAAAAAACTTTATTTCTCTCAGAAGAAAACTCGTAAACATATCCCTTAAGATATTGTTTTTCTTATAAAACTTGGAAAAGTTCGCTTAAATTTAATTTATTTTCCAATATCTTGAAAATTTATTTCCGTTGTAAGTTGATGTTAACATCATTATAAAAATAACGTTATTTACTTTAGATGTTTATAGTTAAATATAATTTGGGATTATTTATTTTCAGGATATATTCAGCTGTAAATATAGACTGATATTTAAAACTGTCTGAGATCTTCACTTTTAAAAGCATGTTTCCTAAATAAACATTAATTTCAACGTTAAGATCATCCCGAGATATTTTATAAAAAAATGTTTGTTTTACCTTTTAAATAAAGAGATCTTATCACACCATGAATGGCGTCAATTACTGACGTTTTTACCCAGTTACTTGTAGTACATTGGACGTTATTTTTATTTAATATTCTATTTTTTTTTAAACTTAGCTACTTCATTTCCTTTTTAAAGACAGGGGTTCTCAATTTAGAAGTTTACAATGTGCTTCAAATGGTTATGCCTTGCGTTTATTATAATCTTTCTATGTCGCGTAGCCATTATGCTCTTTGATGAGATTCGCCATGTTACTTATGAAGATGCCTCTTTCAAAAAAAATCTCTCAAACTGGACTTACTTGATATCTTTCAGCAGTTGTAGCAGTTTATTGTCTTGTTATATTATGGCAGAACTTTTCTTATGAAGGTTAGAACAACGTGAAAACTGGAACAAAAATTATTGTATATTGCTTAATTTTTTATGTACATCAGACTCATTTCTCTCTATACATCTAAGAAGCAAATTGTTATTGGAGCACCTAACAGCATCTCAGGAAAATACCAGACTACAGCTGTCGACCAGGCGGCTAGAGAATTTCCCTCTGTTACTGACATGGGAAACTATCTTACTGAGGGTTTCCTTCTTAGTTCAGCAGCACCTGGAAAACACTCAACTGCATTAGAAACCTAGTAGAGTTTTAAAAAAACCTAGCAGAGTAGAATAATAATGATAAAAAACTGCGTAAAAACGTGAAACTGTCGTATGACCACATGTTTCAGAAACACGCAAAGAAGAAGCAAATTTACGCTTTGTCTTTTTCCAATTAACTAACCCTACTTGTCAAAATCTGTTTGTAGACATTCCTTTTTAAACAACAAACCCAAATGTTTATTCTATTGAATACATAAAAACTTCCCCACCCCTATAAATTATCGAAACAACACTGCCTTGCGTTTCAGATGCAACCCAAATCTAAATTAAATTCGCTAACCTATTTTCATATAACCAACTTTCGTAACAAAGACAGCTATCATCACCATAGTCATAGTCATTGCTAGTTATTTGTTTGGTGTACTTATTTCTACATTAATTAATTTGTTTATTACGTCTTCACAAAACAAGCAAATTCAGTGTACATATGTCTAAACGTAAAAATCATTCGATATTCGGAGGAGCCACATTTCTAAAATAAAACTATAAGTTGATTTTCCTTATTTTGTAGGTGTTTATATGACAGACACACGTCATCCCTTTGTTTAAGAGAACAACTTAACCGTATTACTTTTATGACTTTTAATTCGAGACATAATTAAACTTATCCTAACTTGCAATTTAAAGATTTAAAATTCGATTCTGAAATGCGACATTGTTAGGCATTTCCTTTCATTAATGTCTGTATCAATGGAATTATCAGATTAACATTTTTGTGTCTGTGTTTCCCGCAAAAATGTAATATGATACATAGGCATTGTTTTTTTTCTATTTACTAGGAACCGAATTCTTATTGAAATCAAAAGTAAAATAAAGAGAAACTAAACCGAAGTTCAAAGAAATACTGTTAAAAACAAATGTAAACATCATTTTATTTTGAAGTATGTTTCTCTAAACATACCACCAGACATTATATCTCTACATGGCTAACTCCGATGTCGTTCTACCTTCGCTATATATTCCTAAAAGGTTCTGTTAAAATTTATATGTTTACTGGTGACCGCCTAACCATAATGTTTGTGTATATTTAGATGTTTAGAAAATGTCTATAAACATCTCCTTTCTTATCATAGTGGGGGCAAAAAGTAATTAAAACAATGTGTTATATTTAATTTTGATCAAAGGGACATAAATGTATAGCGGGGTCAGCATCTGTAAATAAAATCCATTTAAAAAAAAAATAATAAAATAAAATAAATCTACGACGTTTATTTTAGTTAACTTCAAACGTATAGATGCCAATATATCATGCGGTATTATACATCTAGAAATGACCGTTTTCATATATACAGTTAGAGTCGTATAACGTTTTAAATTATATTGTACGGATTCTAGAATATTTCCTATAAGACATCCTGCGAAATTTCTACAGGTTCCGCTTATATATAAATAGAACAAATATATTTATTTTAATATTTAATGTTACCTTTTTAATAAAGACTTTAACAACAAAGAAAATATTAATTTTCATGCCTGCATTTAGTCACGCATTCTTGTTTATTTTATTTTCTAATTTTATTTTATACTTATTTAAATTAAACATAATTAGAGTTTCTGCTATTTAAATTACAGTTAATATAATTATTTGCCTTTATTGTTTGTTTCCATATATATTCAGATAATGGTGAACAATTGTTTGTATTTTCCATTTTAAAATACCATTATATGATAACTATATCTACCCGTAAATGGATTTTTAGAAGCTCCTATATGTATTTTCTATTCTTTATTCATATTGGTATTTATGCTTTCTTATGTGTTACATAATTTGGTACATATTTACCTATAATGGATTATTTTTTATGTTATAATTACATGTATTGGTATTATTCTCACTGCTGATTATATTAGCACTGTTACAACAAGCACAATCGTCGTTGTTATTATTATAGCTACCATTATTATTATTATTATTATTATTATTATTTATTGTTTATTGTTTATTATTGTAAGGATATTTTCAATACAACAATAACTGAGTTTACTATCATTTCGATTGACAATTTTAGATCTTTAGCTCATTATTTCGAGGGACAAATCCGTAATACGAAAAGTACTTTGCCAATACGTGTTTTACTGAATTATTATGAGGTGGATTAAACCAGGTTATATTTCATGTTATTTTCATTATTATTACTTTCATGTATCATTGAATCAATTTTATATATATATATATATATATATATATATATAAAGTATTGATTTATGGTGGCTTTAGACAAAGATCCCAGCCTGCAGAGTCGCAGGTTACTTTGTGTATGCGTCCGAATCTTAAGACCCGCAGTAATTAATGTCCCACACTTATGATTACATATAGCATGAAACACTAGTGTATGTAGGTAAAAAAAATAATCGCGTTACGCATTATTTCTTTTTTTACACTCTCTCAACCACAGCTGCACTCATAGCAGTTTGAAACCTGCCAGAACGCTGGTGACACGTCGCTTATGTACGGCCATTTTAGAATCGGTTGTACCACTCCTTACTTTGTGTTGCACCCATCGCCTCTTCTCCAAACACCTGGTGAATCTAACGCGACGGCGGAGATGAACACAATTCCAAAATAAGACCTACATAGGTGTTTCCGGCAGTGGATGGATCGGTGGACAAAATGTTTGCAATCACAAGGGGCCTACTTTGAAGGGGATACGATTCAAAACCCTGTCATGTATTTAAAATATTTCTCTCAGCTAAGGGCGAATACCTTTAAGACAAGCCTTATATATATATATATATATATATATATATATTAGCATTGCTATCGTGATAGGACGAGTATTCTGCTACTTAACAATAAAATGAATTCAAATAAAGGAGCAATTTTAGATCATTTTAATTTCTCCCTTACAATATAAAAATTGAAGATATACCTGCTAGTAAATCTTGTGTCTAGAATCCTTACTACAATTTTGATCAAAATCTATTAAATTAATTTTATTCTCGAAAAATGTGTAAAACTAAGATTTGGTGGCGTTGAGAATATATAGAAATTCCGGAAATAATGTCTACTTCATGTCTAATAACGATTAATATGAGTTTCTGCACATTTAATTGTCAAATAGGAGATTATTATGGCCCTTAAACTCTTTTAAAATACGCATCAGAAACCAACATTTGGGGTATAGTTTTTAACTCGTGTCTAAAACTTGTTAAAATTTCATCAAAATCGGAGGTATCTTCATTTTCGCAAAAGACTTTCAGCATCCCTGCAGAAAACTAGTAAATATAACATAAGTCACCTTTACGGCTACCAGCTGTGTGCCAAAATGTATACTGATTTGTTAATTAATTTCAAAGTTTACCCCAACACACACAAATATATATATATATATATATATATATATATATATATATGCATATATATATGTACGAGGGGCGTTCAAGGTAGATCATCCAACCACGTCGTAACTTCAGAAATCAAGGCTGCATCATCTAGGAAATGCTTTCCTTTCAAAAACAACTTCATGGCTGGAAAGATGAAAGTCAGAGGGTGAAAGATCAGGAGAGTAATGGGGATGGAGAGGATTGCATATCCACACGCACATGCTTCTGATCTGGCGACATGCGAGATTTGGACCGGAGCGTTGTCTTGCAGGAAGAGGATACCATTGCTGATTTTGCCCAGTCTCTTGATTTTGATAGCTTCTCTTAATTTTATCCAAAGTGAAGCGTAATAGGCTCCTGTAATTGTGGTACGCTTTGCCAGGATATCTGTCATCATTACTCCGTCCTGGTCCCAGAAGACTGTGAGCATTACCTTGCCAGCGGAGAGCTGCACTCTTGTCTTCTTTGGAGATGCTGAGTCTGAGTGCTTTCATTGCATTAACTCGGCTATGGTCTCTAGTTCATCGGGATGGACCCAAGTTTCATCCTGTGTAATCAATGTTTTGAAAAAATTTGACTCATGTTCTTGGCACATCTCCAAATTCATCCTCAAGCACTCGACGCGTTTTTGCTTCTGGAAAGGTGTGGGCAACCTGGGAATCCATCTGGCAGACACCTTATGCATCTGCAAATGGTCATGAATGATAGTTTCCACAGACCCTGTGCACATCTTGACCTTTTGGGCTATTTGGCGAATAGTAATGCGTCGATCTTCCAAAATGATAGCCTCAACTTGACGGACAGATGCCTCATAAATCACAGAAGAGGGACGATCAGGTCTGGGAGCTGTTTCCATAAACTTCCGGCCATGTTTGAATTCGCGATGCCGACGTTTTACAAGGTCATATGATGGGGCATCATCACTGTAAGGTTATTTCATTTCATGAAAAGTCTCCTTTGGTGTGCGTCTTTTAAAATACAAACACCGGATCACTGCGCGACACTCAACTGGCTCCATTTCACACCTGACTCAGTTCAAACACCTGTAAATCAGAAACCACAATTAGTTCAGAGCTGTTTTTTGCAACATCAATCATACAAATATGAATCATTACATATGCAAAATGTCATCTAGATGAGATAACTAGAAGTGAGGCAAGGGTATTACTCATTGAACGCCATACGTATATACAGTATCTACAATAAGTGAGTACACCGAACGAATTTTTTCACTTTTTACTTCATAGAACTGTAACTTTTCGTAGGATTTAAATGAAACTCGATGTGAATATAGCCATGTAGTGGTTAAATAGCTTTATAAACTATGAAGGAACAAATATGTTTTCAATGCAAAAAATTGAACAAAAACATTTGGAACACGTTACAAAAAGTGAGTACACATTAGCATTCTAAACAAATAATCTTATTTCTAATACTTTGTATGGCCTCCATGTTTATCAATAACAGCAGACAACCTCCTAGGCATTGATTCGACTAGTTTATGACATGTGTCCGCCGGAATTGCGTTCCATTCACACCAGTTCGTTATTTCTCGGATTTTTCCCATCAATTTTCCGTTTATTCATGTAAATGGCTCCTATTGGCAATGAATTAGATGAGAAAAACTCGTGAAACTATTGTGAAATTATTCAAGAGTGGTCATTTATATAAGGAAATTAGTGGCAATGTAAATATCAGCCGAAATACGGTAGCAAAAGTTGTTCAACGGTACAAAAAAGCTGGAACCGTCAAAAATGGCCGCCGTCTCGGTCGACCAAATAAGTTTTCTGATCGAACTAAGAGGCACATCAAAAAACTAATAGAGGGAAACAGACGTCGGAGTGCTGCTAGCATCGCAGAAGAAATTTCGCACAGTTTAAACGTAACTGTGAGTGCTCAGACAGTGCGCAACATTCTCCATGAAGAAGGGTTTAAAGGATGCAAGCACCGGAGGAAGCCTCTGCTTAAAACTTCTCACAAAAAGAAGCGCTATGAATTTGCTAATGAACATAAAGACAAAGACATGCAGTTTTGGGACAAAATCCTTTGGTCTGATGAGACAAAAATAAATCTATTCGGATCAGATGGCGTTAAGCGTGTGTGGCGACGAAAATGGGAACCTTACAAGGATAAGTGCGGCGTGCCAACGGTAAAGCATGGAGGTGGGAGCTTAATGATTTGGGGGTGTATGAGTGCCAAAGGAGTTGGACGACTAGCTTTCATCGAAGTAAAAATGTATTCCAAACTCTATTGCCAGATATTCGAGGAAAAAATGTTACCAAGTCTAACAAGTGTTGGCAGACATAGAATTTTTCAAGCAAGATAATGACCCTAAGCACACGTCTCGGGCTACGAAGGCGTTCTTAGACAGTAAACGGGTGAATACCTTACCATGGCCGAGTATGTCACCTGATTTGAACGCAATAGAGCATTGGTGAGAGCATCTGAAACGGAAAATTGAAGGGAAAAATTCGAGAAATAACGAACTGAAGGAGGTCATCAAGTGTGAATGGAACGCAATTCCGGCGGACACATGTCATAAACTAGTCGAATCAATGCCTAGGAGGTTGTCTGCTGTTATTGATAACAATAGAGGCCATACAAAGTATTAAAAAATAAGATTATTTGTTTAAAATGCTCATGTGTACTCACTTTTTGTTACTTGTTCCAAATTCTTTTGTTCGATTTGTTTGCATTGAAAAGATATTTGTTCCTTCATAGTGTATAAAGCTATTAAACCACTACACGGCTATGCTCACGTCGAGTTTCATTTAAATCCTACGAAAAGTTAAAGTTCTATGAAGTAAAAAGTAAAAAATTCGTTCATTTATTGTAGATACTGTATATATATATATATATATATATGTATATATTTACATATATTGCTCCTTAATTAATATATATATATATATATATATATATATATATATAGGTATGCTCCTTAATATATAGATATACATACATACATATAGGTATGCTCCTTAATATATATATATATATATATATATATATATATATATATATATATATTATGTATGCTCCTTAATTAATATATGTGTGAGTGTGTGTGTGTCTGATATACGTGTAATTTTGGCTATATGATTAATTTCAAACCAATTTATCATTCGTGCCCGAGTTAAAAAATTAAAAAAAAAGAAAAATGCTCTGTAATCAGTTCGTTCGGAAATGACTCACTTGGAAAAATTATCCACCAAGCCCCTTAATCTATTTTCTTTTTATGTTTTTTTTTTAATTTATCATTCTAATGTTTTTAATTTTCTTCACAATAATTGTGGTCGCTTCAGTTAGGTGAGGGTTATTTTTACTGCTCCTGTAATAGATGGTGGAAAGGGTGGGGTAAGGTTTCGGTAAACCTGTCGTATCGGATAAGGCAACGTAAAAGAAATATCTAACCTTTGCCTATTCAAGCCGGGATCTGAAATTAGATGTCATTGATCTTAATTATCTGATTGTGTGTGTTTTTTGTTGTCTAAACCATGTCTGACCTCGTAAAGATATAGTGAGGAGTGATTTGATGACGAGTGTACACTTTCAATCAAAAACGACGGAGCAAGAATTATGCTTCGTCAGTGTTCGAACTAATATTTATTTAAGATAACGTCTCAATTGGGTAAGTTAAGAAAAAATGAAATAAGATATAAACAAAACTATCCAACTAAAAAGGTGTTTTTTTTTAATATAATAAAACTTATCAATCGGTATTAAAAAGGAAAAAAGAAAACTGTCTTATTATGGAAATAGAGTAGAGGATTTCTATTCGAATTCATTTCTGACGGCGCGAGTTGTCTAATGTGGAATTTGCTTTCTCTTTCTTTCTCTCTCTCTCTCTCTATCTCTCTCTCTCTCTCTCTCTATATATATATATATATATATATATATACCTTTGTAAACCAAAAGACAATATTCTCGGCTTAATGTCGTTACTATTTTATTACATTTTTTATCCCCCTTTTCCTCGCTATAATACCCATTGCCTTTTTCTCTCTTAATCTTAACCTCGGTCTAGCTATGTTGAGCGAGGTTCGAAACCAGTCACTTTGCTCTTTCATTCTCTGATCTTTTAATTTAATCATGTTTAAAAATAAATACAGTCTGTGTGTGTATATATATATATGTATATATATATATATATTGAAATTGGACGTGAAGGCCACTATATTGTAGTCAACATGGAATCAGTCTGTTATCGTATTTCACAGATGGGAAGCCATTATAGAGAGGCTCTACTTATGAAAGTTCCGTTTGGTTATTAGTGGACATAAGAAGAATTGGAAGTTCGTTGCAATGGCGGTACTTGTTGTGACGTTAGTGTACGTACTAATACAATTTGGGTATGTGTGAACCCAGCTATTGAAAAAATAGCAACTTCTGTATAATTAATCTTATACAAGCAATCTTGTACAATACGCCCTTTTCGGCATTAATTAAATTAAATTTGTTAATATGTCGTGAAATAAACCACCAGTACCCAACAAAATGTGTGTAATAGATGAAAAAAAAATTAGAGATTTGAAAAGATAAAAATATCTTGTCGGATTTTCAAAGTCAGACCTTACTAGTTCTTAAGCTGATAAATCAAACATTGCGTCTCACTAACCATTTTTCATTTGATATTTTTGTAACATATCATTACGTACTTAGCTACAATTTATTTCCAAAATTATTTCATCCGATCAAGACGACTGATAATATGGAAACAAATAAGGAAATAAACAGTCGCCACTTTTGGTGCAATAGGAATAATTCATCTCTAAATAGAGAATACAACATTTATATCGTTTATAAAATAAAAATATATTTACGAAAATATTGTTAGCATATTCTTTAGTTTTGATATTCGGTAATATGAATTAACCGTAATTTGATATTAATTATCTTAGTGACCCATCTCGCATTAAATTTTGTCTATATCCCCTTGTATTACTGATTTGTATCCCTCACTCTTATATTATACGCTCCCTACTCATCTCACACTTCCGTGTCTTTTTTACTTTCTGTGTTTATCAATAAATCTAATTTACGAAATATATTTTACTTTATCTTTTATTGTTTTCATCTGCACAATGTAATTGATTATAAATCCAGTGTATTAATCTCTTCTTCTCACTGTATATTGTTTTACATTCATGCTCTTATGTTTATACGCTCTCTATTCCCTCTCCCTTCCATATCTCTCTCACTGTCTGGGGTTATTAACTGATGTAATCCGTTAAGACTTCTAGAAGTTTTTAGAGAAACATTTATTACTTTATATTTTAGTGTGTTCATTTTAAAAATGTAATTGAATAGCAACACATGAAACGCCGGGATGTTTATAATGAAACTATTTTTTTTAATTTTATGTTTGAAATTTACTCATTATTTGCCCTATTTATACGATATTTACGATGACAACAAGTCTTACGTAAACTGTTTAGATCATTCCACCACCCCAGAAAGCATCTAACTCCTGACGCAATCCTGATATCTGTATAATTCTAAGATTGAGTACTGTTGCGACATCTGCGAAGGTGCCGCTCAAAGCCTATTTTCCTGCCTTGACCGAGTACAAAACCTATTTTGAAATCTAGTGGGATGTGTCATCTTCTCTTCCTTACAGCCTCTTTCTAATACAAGAAAAGTTGCTAGTCTTTCTCTACCTTGTCACCTATCTGAGCTCCAGTCTACGGTCTCTCTGTAAAATATTTATAACGAAACTCGTCTAGCTAGAAACAACTAATTTTCATGTTTACCTCTGTGCAATTAAAAGTAAAAGAAACTTTAATGAGCAAAGTTTATTTCCAAGAACTCCCCCTCTGTGGAACACAATACCACCGGGCTGCTTCTCAGCTGACTACAACATGGTCGTTTTCAGGTTCAATGTTTACAAGCCATTGTTGAGCCGCCCTCTTAAATAGTAAGATTGTGCCCACTTTCAACCATCGTATCACTCTTGTCGGTGTTGTCTCACCGTCTACCTGCCACTCAGTAACCCTTATCCTCGAGTGGCCTTTGTGTCTTGATAAGCTGTGACCCGTCAGTACACAATAAAATCACAACTAAAAGGTTTCCGAATTTGTTCTTTATTTTATCGTAGTAACACGTGGAAAATGTTGATTCGGTTTTTGTTAAAAAGAATAATTGTTGTATTATAACTTACCAATAAATCTTGTATAGCCCGCGCCGACGTTCTTGTCGTATTCATGATGGTTAGTTGAATACAATCACTCTGACACCGGTGTATATATTAAAAATGTATTTTACTGAAAGACAGCCACATAAAACATCAGAAAGACAACTTGTATCCGCATGAGAAAAAGAGAGGTATATACCGCCCGTCTCGCTACATCCGCCATACGCGTGTGCTGCCACCTCCCTCTTTGGGGGAGCCGCTAGACACGTCTTCTCTGCTTAAAATATCGCCGGCTAATAGAGAGAGCTTCATCCGGTAATCGCGAAGTTTGCACTTTCCGCCAGGTTTCACTCTCTGACTGTTGGCCTCTAATCTTCACTCAAACACAGCTTCTATTATGTAACATAATTTCATTGATCTTTATATTAAAGATTAGTTAGGTTTTTGCTTTTCTACTTCAGCAAATATCATTTGTCAAGGATTATTAGTATTTCTCCGTGATTTAATGTATTGCTGACTTCATGAATTATACATTTGAGACCAGAAAGTATTAAAAATAAAGAAAATCGAATTCAAGGGAATTCATTATTTTTTTCGATAGAAAAATAGTTTTCTTTTTAAGGAGTTAATAAGGTTCTCCCTTAATTTAAAATATCATCTGAGAATGTTGAAGAATTCCATAAAACTATTTATGGACTGATAGTTCGCTTCTTTTATTTACTTAAGTTCCTTCATGAGGGAATTTCTGGGCAAGCAAACGTAGCGAAATATTACTCTATACAATGTTTTTCATACAAGTGTGCTATTTATAATTCGTGGTCTGTCCTTTTCGATTTTATCTTGCCCCCCCCTCTCTCTCGCTCTCTCTCTCTCTCTCTATCTCTCTCTCTCTCTCTCTACATATATATATATATATATATATATATATATATAAATAATCGGGTGACTTTTAAGGTCTTGTCAAACAGAGACTCGTCTATGTTCGATCTGGCGAAGATTTCTTAATAAATGGATCCCCTTCAACAAATTCTTTCAATGTTCTAACTTTAATCTATTTCAATATCTATTATAAAATGTGACGTTTCCCATCTGACAGCTGATTAGCTAATCACCTCGACATCTCTCGTGTGTTTACGTAACATGCCCGAACTCTGCCGACGCGAATTTCACTGAAACTGGTTCATATACGATATCAGTACCTGAAAAAGAACATAGAAGTCAATATTTGAAACCCCGTAGTGCACCTATGACGTGAAAGAAAGTTTGTTTCTTCTTTGTTTCCAACGAAATATAAACATAAGTCAAAATATGTCGTGCGTTAATGGAGTGGAAATGTAGTCCGAATAACCAAAATTATACGATTGAGTTTTTTGTTTGTTTGTTTTTACTTATTAATGCCAATGTTATGTACAAAGTTTTGTTTGAAATGTTCGTTTTGTTTAAAAAACAGAACGAAAACATTATTTTCTGCGTCATAGATGTACTATGTCTTTTCAAATATTGACTGCTATGTTTTGTTCGAATCAGTTATCTTGAGAATGTCTTGAAATAAAGACTAAACGTTGATGAATATGCAAACAATTTTCGTTTTTTTGTTGTTTTTTTTCCATTACTAATATATGTGAGTATATAGATATATATATTATTTCATGTATCCACATATAATATTATAAGGAGCTATAATATATTATGTGTTGATTGTCAGTATTAACTTTAACAGCGGGCAATACGTGAGTAGATCCAAGTAGTAAGTTATGAAGATATATTTATGGCAATTAAGCTACACAGAATCGTCCGCGTTTCGTCCTCGAGATGCACTTAAGCCTGTCGCTTCCCTGTGTAAATTAATTGCCATAAATATATTTTCATAACTTTATATATATATATATATATATATATATATATATAATTTACGTAGTATGCTATTCTACAAAATTCTTAGACTATATTTAAAATGTTATTTCAAGTAACATATTTAAATTGTCATATATGGTATATATAACCTCAAATCAAGACAGAAGTAGGGTATATGTATTCGTCAAATTTCATCTAACCATGTTACGAGAGTCAGACGAACCAATTACGTTGAACTCAAAACGTTGTCTTAATGGTGGTTTTCTTTCTTCTAAAATTCTATTCAACTCCGATCAGCATTTTCAAACTGCAATTAAAATAAATATAGATCAGATTTCGTAGCTATTTCTGATACAACCATGGACTTTCAAGAGGTTCTCCGAATTTATATAGCTAAAGATCAATTCAATTTAATATATCCTAAGATTTGCTTTGTAATGAAATCGATAATGGTCGGTTTTCTTATTCAGATTAGGGAATATAAAATATGTAAATGTATCTCTATCAATGCTTATTCTTTTTGTAACTACTTGCTATTTGCAAACGAGACGTACATTTATCGATATATTTATGTTTACAACGTTTCCGCCGCTGTACACATCGGGCTTTTACGAGTGTCTTTAGTTATAGTCTAAGTGAACCGTTTATTACATCTTAATGCGTTTTTCACATCTTGTATGAATAATTCAAATTAAATCCTCTCTCTCTCTCTATCTATATATATATATATTTTTTTTGATTTTATTCCATTAGTTGCGACATATATATAATGTATTTTTATGTAATTATTTGTATTGGTGATTGTAGCGTTCGTTGTTATTTTGCTTACTATTATTTCGATTGTCTCACTTTCCTAAGTGATTAAGATGCAGAAAATTGCATTATTATTAGTCGCCCTTAACTTCATAGGACGTATTTTTTCCGTTAATATATTTTTTATTTATTTTATACGTGCATAAAAGTGTCCATCGATTACTTTTATGTACGTATAAAATACATTTAAAAATATATATATACATGTGTATGTATTTATGTATATGTGTGTATGTGTATATGTGTATGTATATATATGTATATATGGACGGCGGGGCAGGGGGGATCAACCTCCCCCCCCCCACTTTACGGTCATCAATAATGAAGTTATATATGCATGTGTTCAACCGGGCCGCCCAACGTTTTAGGAGAGCTCCCCCTCACTTTTAATAACTGTCCCGCCGGTCCTGATATATATATATATATATATATATATATGTATATATATATATATATATATATATGTATATATAAGATAGCTGAGACAAGAGGGATAAACATGTACGAATGACAAATTTATTTCAACTTCGATTGTTCAATGCAAGGTGTGCTCGGTAAAAACATGTTTATTAATCTTTCCTTAGGCCAAGACTTTTCAAAGGTTTAAATCTTATAGGAATTACATAGATAGATATGTTGGCAGTTGAAAAGCCAAAATTCAAAATTTGAAAAAAATATTAAGTAATGGAGAGTGAGAATGGGCGTGTAAAAAGATATGGGGTCTGTCCAGTTGGTAAATGTGTATATATATATATATATATATATATATATATATATATATATATATATATATATAACTCAATTCATGTTTGTGTGATGCTCGTTTGTTCTTTAGCAAAAGGAAGTTTAGCGAATCTATATAAAATCTAAACGTGTATTCTTATGTAAAATTTACCGGGGAAGACAATGGAAGTAATCCCGAACTTCTACATGTAACACTAAAAACGCTATGAGGGCATAACCTACCTAAAACTTCAAATGTATCCTATTCTTATAGAATTTAAATCATATGCCTATGATTTATTGGAGTAAACAAGTGAAGTGGTCCCGATGTCTACGTTACCCTCAACGTGCCGTATATTTACCTCCCCCACCTCTAAGCGACTAATGGGGACATAACTCCCTCAAAAATTCAAGTAAGTATATCCGATAACACTAATTCGGAGTTTTCCAACATTTCAGTGTCTTCCAATTATTTCAGGGACGAAACGGGAGGAGGATGCAGTTAAAACAAAGAAAGTAATATGATGTTGGGAACATAGTAGAAATGTACATACTAGTGATCGTTAATCCATCTTAAGCAACATCGTTTCTGTTTGTAAACACGTCATAACATTAAACCCCATTTTCTTTCATGTGTAGTGGAATGTTCACGAATCCCGTAAACTATAACCAGTGTACCTCCGATAAGATTACGTTATTTACTTTTTATGAATGCGTAACAGTGTCGCCCGGGATTCTAATTGTCGTAGATTACAGAGAAAATAAAAGTAAAACTATGCAATCTGCTTTATATTGTAATTTTAATTATTTGATTCCGCCCCATAATGGACTTACTAAAGTGCTAAAAATACTTATGCCGCATATGAGGTTAGAACTGATACACTTTGTCACTAATCACAGCGGACCAACGGATTGATCCACTTCGGCAATAAGTAAAACTCGACGCTATTGACTACATCAACCCAAAACAGGCGGCGTTCTTCTTTCTCGCTTTACTCTCCCCTTCTATTTCTTTTCTTGTCCCCTCTCTCTTTTACAGGATATCGAAAAAATGTATGTTATTAAATGTGTCTCGGTGTTATGATTGATAATCTAAGGACTTCCTCTATTTATGAAAAATCTAAAATAAAATATCGAAACAGATTTGATTATGTACATTGTAGAAAAAAGCTATTAATCACAAAGATGCCAGGAAAAAACTGGTTCAAGGTTATATATAAGTAGTTACGGTTATTGTAGGTGCAGGGAGACCATCACTCCAAGCAGTACGGCACCCGTTGCACTAAAATAAAGAGGAGTATGTTGATGCTTTTTACCCGAGGCGCTCTCACTTATGTGGTGGTATTGCCTATTTGTGAAGAAAACCAAAGTAAGCTAAAGAAATGCTTAAAGAAATGTGTCAATGTCATGAACGCACATGTAGTTTTAAGTAATGACCAACCCCCTTAGCAAGCTCTACAAATGAGAAAACCTAGTTGCACGTTACATAAAACATTACGTGTTATTCTCTGAAAATTAAAACGAATAAATAAATAAAAAAATTTGGTTTGACCGATTTCAGCAGTAAACATTGACCAATTTATCGAGACTTTTCAACTTATCAATCTGCATCATAGAAGTCAACTGAGGTCCGGTTAGGGATTTGGGTACGAAATAGCTCGTTTCGTTTAATCCTGTTAAGACTCCGCTCGTATCTTTCAATCATAGACGTGTTTCTTTATTCCTGGCATTCTCATGGATGGCTCTGCTCTTGAGGAGAAATTGACTGAAACTTCATTGTCTTTCTATCTCATAAAATCTTTCTTTGGGTTCATACATTAGACCAATTGCTCTCTTTGCTTTTTGTAAAGTCGTTTCTCTCTATCGCCCCAAACATTTTCTCACACCTCAGGTTATTCACTATCTCTACAAATCTACAACAGATCATGTATTGAGTACTGTTGTCATATTTAGGCTGGTGAATCTCTGTCACATTTTAGGGTTCTTGCTAAGGTGCAGACACGTATCTATAACTTGATTGGCCCACCCTATCTTCGTCTCTGCACCTTCTCTCTTACCGACGTGGTGTTGTTAGCCTCAGTCTTTTCCATAAACACTATTATTGCAGGTCTTCTTCAGAATTGTCTGGTCTATTATCTGCTTCTTTTGTTCCAGCTCTTATGACTCGTTAGTCTAGTAGTTTCTATCAATTCGTCTTTTGATACTGCATTGTAATAATGCTTCCTATTCAAGTAGCTGCTTTCAAAGAACTGAAGGCAGGTGGAACTCTCCTCCTGCTGATTGTTTTCATCTCATCTATTAGCCTCGGTCTTTTTAAGACTAAGGGCAATAAGCATCTCATGTATTTCGGATAATCTTCTTTCGTTCTTCTAAGCTCCTAACATCAAGTGGATTCATGACTTGTCTGAAGCGATTTCCATAAAAAATGGCTTCAGGTATTTCTTTTACACTTTGATGTGGGTTTTGTTTAATTTCTTTCGAATATTATTTTTTAAGATTCTATAGTCGTTCTCTAGATGATTCTTATTAGTATTATGGAATTTCTGAAATACCGCCATACTGTCCAACTATTTGTATTCTTATGCTCTGTCGATATTGGCGGTTGTTTGCGAAGCATTATGATCGAGCATGAACTTCTTCCTTTTTGAATTACAGTCAGTAAAGACTTCTCTGATTCAAGACTGTATTCTGAAATAAATTATTGAGCATTTTGTTAAGGAGATGACATCAGTAATCTATCATGTAGAATGCGGTATAACACACTGCAAGGTTTCGGATTTTTTTTAGATAGGGGTAAATATTTTGTATTATTTAGATTATTCTGACTACTATTCTTATCTTCGTTGTTATTTTCACATCTAGCCTTGTGAGCCCATGTAAACAATTATGAACAGATGGAGAATGGTGAGTAAAATGTCTTAAACAATCAGTACATAGGTTGGATGATAATACCCTGAGTAGACTTAGTATAAAATTAAAAACGATACTGAAACCAATAATTATAAATAGTATATTAAAAAAAACATAAATATAGATTAGCAAATATATGCTTACCTCGGTTACATAGTTTGCTAGCTTGGGAGGATAGTATTATGGTATACAAATATATACTAAATTACGCCCAAAAGGAGAACGTAATGTGTGGGAGGATGGTACCATGACAAATATATACAAAACAGATCCACTAAGGAGGGTTAAAGCCTGGTAGGGTCGTATCATGACAGACAAATAAGTACAACATGTCATCTTCAAAGAAGGAGGTAATGCATGGGAGAATAGTGTTATATCAACGGAAAAGATATGGTGCGCCCCCTCTCTCAGAAGTAGTGTAATACTTGGGATGATATCGTGACCAGAGAACAGACACTACACGACCCCTACCTCACCCAAAAAGTTGGTAATGCGTGGGAGGGTAGTTTAGTATATGTTCGTTCGTCATGATACCATCCTTCCAGGCAGTACCTTTTTCTTTGAGTGAGGATTAGTACATGTAATTTTGCCATGAGACCATTGGAGGCGTTAGCAGCTTATGTCAACAAGAAATTGTTACAATCAGCAGTTAATTAGCAAACTGAGCACTTTCACTATTATATATATTAGAAAACATATGCGATAGAGGTAGCATATTATTGCTGGTGCTTTTCATCTCCCTTCCACTGCGAGAAGATGTGACACAATGGCGGAAAGTGTGGATTGAAACCCCAGCGCCTTAGAGGTAGAGTACTCTGACATAGAAAAAATGACTGAGTAGCCACGGTAGGGGCGCCTCATGCGATCAACAATAAACTAACTCCTTCTCAAAGCGCGGGGAGGTAAAGCCTGGATACTAGTATATCTAGTGTTTTCATTAAAATGATCCGGAAGCTACTAATAAATGTATCATAAACTAGCCTATTTGTGTAATACTATTTACAGAAACCAATATAAAACGCAGAATTGTTTTCATTGCTATGTGATCAATGTTAACGGTGATATATAAATGTAGGGGCGTGTATGTGCGTTTATCTTCAGTGTTTGCCTCTAACAATTTTGCAAGCAGAAATTGGCATTGTTTCAAATGAAGGGTTACCGAAATTTATTTACCTCCGGAACGGGCACCGTTTGTGCATATGGGAGCTAAATCTTGTTATGGCATGTATTGTAAGGTTAGGCTGGACAGGGTGTCGTCTCACTTCCTCAAGCGGTAGACAGATGTTCAGGGGAGGTAATTGAAAATGAATGGTATGCAGGGAAATCAGGGTAAAGGCAATCGGTCAGATGGGTATCATTGAGAGAAGCTTAGTTGCTACTGATGCTGCCGTCGGGAGATGTATGCGGAAGAAGGGGTAGGGGTGACTGAAGATAATCGATAGATATTTTCCGAAAAGAAAAGTAGCGCCAAGTAATTTGCTTTAGGTATATAATCTGAAATTGAAATTAAGTTGTCGTCGGCCTGTAAGAAGAATTAAATGATACAAAGTTATTTCTGCGCTTTGGTGCACATTGACATTGCCTGTCAGCTATTGATGGTGGGTGGAGGTTGCTGAGAAGTTTGATATCATGTTATGGTCAGTAAACAACAGGATGTCAATACGCTCCGTTTTTTTCGTTTTATTCTACTTTTGTTTTGTAAGGAACATAATTATTACAAAAAATCTATACAACCAAAAAATAATACACATCTATATATTTCCGCCATGTAGATATCGTCTAACATTATTGCACGATTAATATATATAAAAATGACTTTATGACCGGTCTAGTTCTGTTGTTGGTAGTCTAGTCGAATTTAAATATTTTAATTAATTCAATAGTCTCAAGTCCACGGTCGACGTTTCTTTTCATAGTGGTAAGCTTTAACTTATATCTAATGTTTCATAGTTAAAAAAAATACATTGTTTTCCAGTCTCGATGATTTTAAATAAATGAAAATTGATAAAACATTGTCTTCTTAAAAATGAATTATAATTAGTAATTTGTATACATGAAAAATGAAATACTGTGAATTTGAGACCATTTTTGGGATTGCCTAGGTTTTTGAACCCAAAATTCACCTTTTAATTTTGTACCGTGCTGTTACCAGAGCACTTTTAACGTTTGAAATTAAATGGTTTAACTAAATACAGTGTCACTGAAATATCAAACGCACTTGATGTCAAGATTTCAACGGTGCGTGAAAGAAAAGGTAATATCAAAGAATTAAAAATACAATGTATACACATAGCTTATTTAACATGTTTGGTATAAATAATATGTAACAATATTAGTAGAGAATGAAGGTTTAAAGTTCCCTGGTGTCAAATGTTGGGCGACTCTACAATTTAGTATATGAATTGGTTAGTTGAAAATCATAAACAATGGGTGTTTAGTCGATGGTTAACTGAAATACTTCGAAGGTTAGTTTGATAGAACGGGTGTAACGTCAAATGGCTAGAGGAAAAAGTGAGAGGGGGAGTAGGCAGTTCGATTTAAAGCCGTGAAGTTCGAACATGCTATTTTAAAATTTCCTGATAAAATACAATTAAGAAGTAATTATCGACCTCGGTCTGTTATCCGTGCCCATCAGTAATTTTGGAAAAAGTGCAAAGAGAATAAACCTCTTATGTCTTCAACAGTGTTGCTTTGACTTGTCTTTTTTCTCGAGGTGTAAAAAGAACTCAATTGTAGGCGGCATTTTCTCAGTCTAGACAGAGGATTACAGTAAAGGCACGTACTGGAGCAAGAAGCACATAAGATTATGAACTCCATGTATAATACAAGGTTTAAACGCAGCATCGGTTTCCACTAATATTCTATAGGACCAGGTATATACTGGATGAACCGCATGAAATTTGTAAACATCGATACTGAAAGTGGTGCTATGAAGCGGAAAGTATTTGAAGTTGACACGCACAAGTCGTCTGTCGACGTTGATATCAACTTCACTACAGCCCCTCCAACGAATAATATTAACGAACCGTAGATGAAGGGTATTCTAAGCTAACACAGAACGTTGCAAATATGTTGCATTTTTTCTCAGCTGATAGACTTTAGAGTATTTGCTTTAAATACAGTGATCATCGCGTTGACACATAGGTTCCCCTTAGAAAACCGAAGTTAAGTCACCTTTTAGCCTAGAATGTACTACACTCAACAATGCTTGATATGCCGTAAACTCCAACGACACCTATTTTCCCGACTCAACCGACTCTACATCCCCAAAATGTGTTAAATATTATAGTAACGTTGCAAAGTGTATGTCACTGAAAAACCCACCCTGTTATATAACGTATGGATAATTCTGTTCAGTTAAAATATATGGAAAATATACTATGTACATTTCGGTAAAAAGAAACTGGTTACTCAATTTCCCGGTTTTCATTAGTTTTGTTTTTAAATCCCTGCTTAATTTTCTGCTTTGAGAGGTCTAAAATGGATGTCAGACTTATCTTGCAAGTTAACATATTTTCAACGTTACGAGGTAACGTCTCTGACACGTAGAGGAGAGTCTACAAAAACATTAATTCAACGTGTTTCCGACGTTATTTTGTTAAGTATTACAGTCAAAGTTCTGTTACAATATTAAACCTGATAATCAGTAGGATACGCAAAACAGTCACGTGGTTGGGAAACAAGTAGTGACTAGGAGGTCGCTTTTCGGAACTGACGTAATTAGTGAGGCGTGACATGAATAAATATAAGTGAATCTTTTTTCCCTTCTGCCTGCACTCTTCCCGAGAATTCAGCGTTCACACTCCTTGGACTGACATTCTCAGGCAACATAAGCTAAAATAAGTACATGGAAGATGGTGCCAAGTCTGTTTTAAAGAATGTAGGCTCCCTCTACCTGGATAGAAAACTTCTGACATCTGTCAGTATTCTATATCTCTATAATGCCACCATTCGTTCGTACATAGAGTATTGTTGCCACATCTTGGCTGTTGTACTAACCACTAGCTTATCCCTCTTTGACGGAGTTAAAAAGAAGAATTTTTAACCAAATAGATTTTTCACTGTCTGCAAAGCTCTAGCAATGTTGCATCGCTGTGCCCGTTTGACAAGTACTTCCACAGGACTTACTCTGATAAATCCGCTGCACTTTACAACCCTAATGTAAATAATCCCGATCCACCTGACTAACAGCAAAATCTCAATCCTTCATTGTAAGAGGTCACATACCAGAAGATGTTCTACTCTGATAGCTTTTTTTCTAGGACCGCTTGTCTTTGTAATTCGATCCGTGCTCCCTGTTTTCTCGACTGTACTTACATTCAAACATTTAAATATAATCTGAACAAACATGTTGCTGCCCAGGTGCCCAGCAAGATTACCACTCAATTACATCTGACTCCTATCACAAAACCTGATAAATTAATGAAAATAAAAATGACTCTTTATAAGGTGTCACGGCTTGTAGAAGGATAACATAGCTGTACTCATTGATTATTTGGTACGTCTCGAGAGAATAAAGACTAAATTTGCGGAAAATTATTTCAATCAATATTACTATACTTACATTGCCTACAACCCAATTAATGCTAAATACATCATCCAACCTCAACTCTCTGTTATTATAAATTGTGAAAAATAAAAAGAATAAAAATATGATATACTCTTATGAGCTGGAGTATGGGGTTCCTCATTCCCTCCCGAGCTACGCCGCGTTTTCCTGCTAGTTTTTTTAAAAACTGTTTTATACTTTCAGAGTTCAATATAATGTATGTGGAAATTATATATATATATATATATAGCAAGTTCGCTACACAAAAAGGTCCATGATTTATTCCCGTAGGAGATCATCAGGCTAATGCATTTAGCCTGCTTATTCCCTGCTGTAATGAAAACATGGCCGTGTCTGTGTAGCTTATTTCCTCTAGATGTATTTTCATACTACTACTACTAAGTTCTACTCATTTTTGAGCACTGTTGAAATAAATACGGAACACACACACACACACATATATATATATATATATATATATATATATATATACACATTAGTGCTTTTGTAAATAAAATTTTGGAAATATAATTCTTGTGAAAATATCTATATGTTTGTATATATGTAATATATATATATATATACACACATTAGTGCTTTTGTAAATAAAATTGTAAAAATATAATGCTTGTGAAAATATGTATATGTTTGTATATATGTAATGTATATATATATATATATATATATATATATATATTCACAGAGAGAAATAATGCATATAATATATATATATATATATATGTGTGTGTGTGTATTTGTGTGTATGAAAAAGACATATTTTCATATATATACATATATGCAAACTTAAACACATCATATACTGCAATGTATCCATGATGATAAATCAACTCCAAATCGTTCCGTCTTCATAACTACCCTTCTTTTTCTGGAAGTCATTCAACCATAAATGAATTCCATTGGGATTGCTTAAGTATGTGCTTTTCTTCCAGCGCTCTTTCTGGATTGATCATCACCGCTGCCATTTTGGGAACCTTTTCAATTCATGGCTGCTGCTGCTGCTTAATTTCCTGAAGGTAAACATATCTTACAAGATACTCTAATTGTCGATATTACAGAGCCACGCTTCACTTACTTTTTTCATCCAACTCATCGCTTTGGCCAATGTGCCCTCTTCAGCTGTCAGTGTATACACGCACTATAACATCGGAATTGTTGAACAGATGCCTGATATATCGAACATAGAACGAATCGTGTGTGTCAGACCCACACAGATACACATATTAGTTTTCTGATCCACCAAATCGCCATAATAAAATAGGGACAAAATGTAAATCCAGTACCCATTTCTTTCGACCTGTGAAAAGAACGAGCTTAGAATGACAGCGTATTTGTGTCTGAATGAAGAGCCTAAATGTGAAAATGTAAGCTAAGAATCCTGGTCTTGGCTGGCACGGTTGATGGGTTGAGATGTTATATCTGGTTCTATAACAACAATTATAACAACTCAGTTAGATGTTGATCGTAACTAATGAAAAGCTCTCTCGTCTCCCGATATTGCTTTATATATATATATATATATATATTTATATATATAACAAATACTAAATTATATTTACCTACAGACGACGTCGTTTCGAGCGTATTGCTCTCTTCAGTGTAAGGGAGTGATAATTTCAGACGGTCATGAGGCGCGAGCCCGGTTCACAGAGCCACCTTTTGATCTGCACGCTTTCACTCTATCCGAACGGCCATTTAAAATTACGTTATATGTATGCACATTACATCGTAAAGACAGATTAGAGGATTTGACGAACTTACTCGTGGGCTTGCTTTGTAGCTAAGTGAATGTCTATTTTTCAATATCTTCTGACAGAGCTCAACTTTAAGGAGTATAATAATAATATTTATAAAAAAATATTAAATTATATTTACCCACAGACGATGTATATATATATATATACACAATAAATCACCCAATAACATAAATAAATTAAACTTACAACATACTTCACTAAATGTAAAACCTCTAACCTTATAATCCATAACACTAATCTTCCCCCCCTAAAATGTTCATAAACAAAACAAATGTTGTATAAAGGTTCACCTATCAATTTTAAGAGTGTAGCTAGCATAACAACTACACTACATATATCGGTTATAAAACAATAAAAACCGCCTCAAGTCGACTCACATTGCATCTTAACGATATTATCGCCATAAAAATATTCACATCAAAACCCACAGTCAGCACAAATGCAAATCTTCAGAAATACAAAACTAAATGCAAATAAGGACTTTACTATCCACGAGAATATTAATATTAAAACCAAAAACCTAACATAAATAAAATCAGATGTAATACCAGCACTAGCATACTACATCTTGTCAATAACTATTGAGATCATAAACAGCTTCCTCTGACATTGTAGACTGTGTAGTGAAATGATTTCCCTCTATTTACTAGCTGTTCGCAGGTTTCGACCGTTGTAGTCTACGGCTTTATTAAGTTGCTTTTTGTTGTAGTTAGTTACTTTAAGATGATTTCAAATTGGTAGAATACCAAAAGGTGCTCAATAAACCGTTTACATTATTTTACTTCTGTCGAAGTTCGCAGTAATCAAGGTGCCCCTTTCTGATGCTTACACTTGATCTCTATATGAGATACATAGATATTCGAATATTCCATTAAAGTTTTATTTTACTGCTCAAACGTTGAGTCAGTAAAAAAGTTAAGAACATTAATGTTCCTCTCTTCAATTGACCAGTTAAGTATGTTATAGTATATCTTTCTTGTGGTCTCTTGGTCTTACCGCATTCCACGACAAGAATTCATCAAGACTGGTGGAGTATCAAGTTTAATGCTGTTATCTGATATAAGAGCATCTGAAGAAAGGTCACCATTCGTCGTATAATCCGAGGTGACCTTATTTGGTCTTCGAATACTGTTATTTTGAATATTTGATCAGGTTTACTTGTTATGTGAAGCATCCTCATTGCAGGTTGTCCTGAAAAACACTTATGAACACGTAGCATGAAAAGTATAACTTACAAAAACTATTAAACATTTAAATTAAAATTGATATTTAGTAGTAGTATTAATCTAAAAATTGTTAAAATAATTTCATTCATAAAAGCGACGAAGCGGATAGTTAATGTCTGTTTGCCTAAATTTCTGGAGTAAAATTCTGGCTGTAAGAATTGTATAGTCTATAAGATTAGTAATATCTTGTTTCATGAAAGTTTATTTGAATACTTATTTATACCCGCTCGTTATTGGTACAGTACCTGGCTATATTAATACCCATCTTTACGACGCTTCTACCGCTTCACAACTAGTATTAAAACAATATTTATGAAATCCAGTGAGAAAAACGCTATTTAATATGAGCATGATGAATATGTTTACGTATTCTTTTACTGGTAAAAGAACATTAGAAATTGTTTCTAAGGAAAAATTATTCGCTTTGAACTAATGCAGCACACTATCATGTCCACTTTTTGCAAATTATAAAAAAAAATAGTCGCTTATATTGAAAAAAATATTCATGTAATATTTACAATGTAATTAATGTATGTTAATTTCTTTACATTTATAAAACACGTATCTAGTTAACAGATCCTTCGTACATACGTGAGATTTGAACTCGGATACTGATATCGTAAAACTCTGGGTTTAGTAATGTGTACTCTACTTATGTTTTGGCAACCAATCACATGTTTCAATTGCGTACGAACAGACAAACTCCAAAAATGACATTACTTTCTAATCTGGTATACATTATATTGAAAACAATAAATAAACTTAACTAAGAATTTTTTTTTCTAAATTCATTCATACTCATTCGTAACTTAAGACAAAACAACCCGCAGCAGCGACAGCAGCAGCTTAACCGATCCACACGAGTTACGATATGTCGGATCTAAAACCAATGTTTCCAATAGGTATTTTTCCGGTATTAAAAAACCTAAAATGGTTGATATATCATGTTTTAACATAACGAATCTTAGACTTAGGAACTCCCACGTTCTGAGACGCATGAGACAGTTAAAGTGTTCCATCGCGTTCGATTTGTAGCCAGATCCACAGCGTCCCTCCAGCTTTTGCCCGTTGCTTGAAAATCTCTCTCGATTATTTGCTTCCAATTCATTTTCGGTCGTCCTCTTTTTCTATTCTCATCAGGAGTTCAATCTTAGAGCATATCTGAGCCAGCCAAGACGTCGTTTACATATTTACAAGAGGATGGTTAGCGTGGTCTCTGACTTCCTGGTTCGTAATTCGATCGCTCAATTTGATCCCTGAAATTTTTCTAAGACTTTCGAAATAAACGCACCTATTCATTCCTATTGACTGATTTCGAGATGCCACGTTTCACTTCCATGTAGCACTGTAGACATAACGTCGCTGATGTAGAATCTTAATTTAGTTCTCGGGTGATCTTGAAAAGCTGATTAAATGCTGCTGAGTCTTTTCCTATCATGAATTGCAACTCGTAGTTAATATTATCTTCCTTGTTTATGGAGATTCCTAGGTAGGTGAAGTTGTCAACTATTGTTATTTCATTTTAGTCGAGAAAGACGCTTGCACATTGTTGGTATACCCTGGATTGCATGTTTTGAGTTACTTGATTCTGAATCTTTGCCATGTACAAAAATCTGACCGGTGCGTATCGACAAGTTTTGTGTCATCATAATGTGACGTTTAGTGTTAATCGTACTAGGAGTTTTGGCATGGTAGCTCTATCCGTAGTAATCAGCAATTGGTAGCAGTCTCAGCATGCGTTTTGACAGAGAGTATATAATAACACAACACATTATTATTTTGAGTGATAACATTCTTATTTTTATTTAATTCCTATGCAGGTGGGGGCGAAGAAGTCCCCCCAAAACACCTCAGCCTCGCCCCGCAAATACAACCAAAGATAACTGACTACTCTTGTCTTTTTACATTAATCCCAGTGATTGACTTCTGCTGTTTTACTAAGCCACGTCGCCCCCATCATATTAAACTAAACGAGACAAATCAAATCGCTACAATGTCCCCTATCTTTTAATACGCTGTATCTCTTAAGCTGCCTTAATATCGTGCAAGTTTCTTCGCTCTTTGACGTCATTTCTTTTCTCCATCAAATCCAGTTTCTTGGATTAATACGATAGAAAAATTAGATAACGCGAGAGGGTTAATAAGCTAAGAAAACGAATTAACTGATACTATATAGACCCTCCCAAATGTGTCGAATATTCATTGAGAAAGATCTACACCTGGAGATTAAAAACGGTTTCAGATCAAAATACCTTTAAAGAAAAGGACAGTTGTTGAAATGTTGCGAATAAAAAACAGATGAGAAGCACCAACGCTTCTGTATGTCTCTTCAATGAACGGATTTAGCATGGCACTGACACTAACATAATTTAATTACTACAGTGTTCCAAACAAAAATAAAGCATGAACCCGTGTTTTCAAATTAACGGTTTCAGAATAACATGATTCATGAAAAATAGTTTATATTTAGTTTTATTAGTCTAATTATGTTCATTCCATGCCTTCAATCCTCTTATAAACGTCATCATTTAACTGAAAATCTATCCATCACTTTAACCGTTATCCCTGAGACGCTTTTAGCCTTGCTAAGCATTGACTCATTACTAAAAAATATAGATTTGAAAAAGTGAAATACGGATAAAAGCTATTGTGTGTCAGGTCAGTGCAGATCACAACAAATGGCCTAGATCTGTGTTTATTATGGTTGTCGGTCGGCAGTCGGTCCTCAGTTCGCAGTGCCTTTACAACTGAGTGAAATGTTTTGCATAGAGCATCTGTTATTGCCCAGGCTCATCTTTGCTTAAATTCGGTGAGTTTACCAGAACAGGTGTCTCAGCATATTTATAGCCGTTAATGAAATGCCAAGAAGTAATCCCTAAATTATATTAGACTATATATATATATATATATATATATATATATATATATATATATATATTAAAGAAAGAGGAAAAATGCCCTAAACAAACATGTGTTAGATGCAGATATTTTTATTAAAATCAAAATAAAAAATCAGAACAATATTTTGTTTCTTCATCTTGACTATTTATCTAATATTTCGCTTGGGATAACAAGCCTCATCAGAGCTTTAGACAAATAAAAGGTATTAACCTTATTTTTTTTGTAATAATCCTTCCTGGTCTTCTAGAAGTGACGCCCGATGTTGTGTGGACTAACGGTGTAAATGTATCTTTTAAATTGAACTGAAATCGCGCATGGTCGCTGGTAGGTATACATTTGGGAAAGTTCATTTTTTTAAGCATCTTTAGAATTTTAAACTTAAAGAAAGAGGCAAAATGCCCTTAAAACATGTTAGATGTAGATATTTTCCTTAAAATCAAAATAAAAAATCAAAACAATATGTTTGTTTCTTTTTCATATATATATATATGTATGGAAAATGAAAAATCAAAGCCAAAAACTATATGGTTTATGTATTCATCAACGTTTCGTTTTTATTGAAACACTTCCTCAGGATGAACAAACAATAGTTATCCATTTCAACTTTGTGCGTCTTCATTTCTATAGAGACTATTTCTGGTGGAGGTTCTTTTGATTGAGCCGCACTTTTGAAGAGAGCACATTTACCATCTGGTTGTATTGGAGCGTACTAGAAAAAGTGCATCAATAACCATCTGCCATACAAGTTTATTTCTTACGGATAATTATATTTTGACAGTAGATAAACAGCGATCATCTATGAAAATTCAGCGACTCATCATCGTATATTTCTTACTTACATTATGAAGAAGTTCGTTCATCTGAGAAAATTAATGCTGAAATGTCAATTTATTCGGAAGTACAAAGAGAACCAAGATATCTAAGAGGAATTCCTATTTACATTCATTATCTTCTATTTTTATATGTTTGTTAATGTCCACGATACACATGAGGAATTAAATGGCTAAACTAATCACAAAAAAATTATCAACAATTTATTTAGCGACACAAATAAAACGAATAGATTGTTCGGTTTTGCGATTTCCTAAGAGTAAATAATACAATATTTTCAAATGACCCCGATATATGATCAGTACGTTTAGATAAACCCGTACGAATACTTATCTGACGTCTCTTGATTAGATAATGAGGAGGCCTAAGTGATGCACAAGGCTCTGATTGTGTTAAACGAGATCACACATTAGGAGAGAACAGTCCTATTTTAATTAATTGATGTTTAATAGCTCTGGTTTACATAATACTTCTATGAGTCTGACATAATTTTATGATCATGTACAGAGTGGGTACGAGTTATCTATTCACCACTGTGTAAGAGGAAGGTGGCGTCATGAGTCAGGTTACTTCCGTTTTGCTCATACTTTTTAGATCAGTTTTTTGTCAAGGTCTGATGAGTCAATCAGCAGCTTGTGTCTCGGCCGCTGGGGGGGGGGGGGGGCGCTACTCTTTTAACATAAGCACGGTTAGCTATAAACTGAGTGAATTTATTTGTGTTGTTTCGTGACAGTTTTCCTTTCTTGCTTGGTTTAGAAACACCCTTCGAATTAAAGATGGCGGACTGGAAAACCGTCGGTGCCGCCGTCGTCACACAATAACTTAGTCCGATTAGGGTATGGGGTCAATTAGTTGGCGAGCGGCTCCTATACAACATCATGACCAAACTAGAAAAAGTACGTTAATTCAAAGATGTTGGGAGTTTATATGCAACTAGTTCGACTGAGCTCCATCTATGCCCCCTGTAAAACATTCACAACATAAACTGGTCTCCCTACAACATATGTAAATAATTTTCACTTTCTTCCCATGAGTACTTATATCTAAACGGAACTTTCATGAGCCAATTTCTTTCCAAGAACTACCCGTCTCTGAAACACAATACCACGGGCCTGTTTCCCGACTAACTACAACATAGTCGTTTTCAAGACCAATGTTAACAAGTTTTTGTTGAACCGTCCTCTTTAATAATCATATTCTAACCAGTTTCAACCATCGTTACCAATCCTCACGATGGTGTGGCACCGTCCATCTGACACTTATTGATCCTTGTTCTCGAATTGCCTTTGGGACTTGATAATTGATGACTCTTTAGTACATAAAAAATAATAACTCAGTCGGTGAAATTTCTTCTTGCGCAATGTAATTTATATGTAAAAAATGAAATATTGTCTGCGTATGCAAGATCTCCGACGTTGCTATGAGAAAAAATTCTATCTCGTGGAGCAAGACGGCAGACGAACGCACAGCAACGGAGTTTCCATGGCGACATCTGATCTGTGTTTCTCATTCAATATCGCGGGGCGAAGCGATGAACGACTGTTCGTTAATTTAATATCGTTATTAAATGTTGTGAATATTAAGTATATTCGTGTTAATTCAGTCATCCCAATGCAGCTTAGAGTATTAAAATCGAAAAGTTCTTCATAGTCACATGTGAGAATTACACAAAACAGCTGAAAACGAGTTTTATTATATAATTGAAATGTAATTTCAATTATAAAAGTTGTATATGGATTTGGTTTTGATTTTTAATATTGCGGCAAAGAAGTGTTACATTAGCTCCCCTCCGATGGAAAGGTTTAAATGTGAAACAACCAAATAAAATGTATTAGTTGTTTCCAATGCAATCATAACAGCACAATTAAACCCTACAACCACTCCTCCTGCGGCCGGGGCACCTGAAATTAATGTATCACAACAGCACGAAGACACGAAAAGATCATCGAATTTGAACAAATTACCCTTTATTGAGATGATGTCGTTGCCTTCTCTATTATTAGTAGCATAGGGGAGTATTTCGTGCTACGGATATTTGCGGCTCTTGGCCTCTTTGTTTATTGTTGATCCGAAGTCATTCTCTAATCGTGCGGTTCGCTCCCAGACTAACAACCAACTGCTAATCCTCTTTCACTCACCTCATTTTTTAGCCATGCACACAATAGGTCAAGTTAACTTCCGAGTACACTAAGCTTACCCCGATAAACCAAACTGCTATAATCCTTAACTAACAAAAGTATACTCGCCCAATATTTAACAGATGAAAAAGAAACATTTTATGCGTTTGAAATATTCACATATTATACTAAGCTGACATAGTTTTAGAAAATGTTTGTACGTGTCGGGGGTATGTCCTTAACAATCAGTCCGACAGTTACTTTGTTGCTGAGAAATAGTTTTGTTCAGTCCTAGGAGATTAACCCTTGAAGACTTTACATTATCTCTAAGAAAAAAGTGTGTTTTTAATCGCCTCAGGCGCCACTACCGTGGAATTCTAGAAAATGTCAAAAATGTGAGGCTTACGCGTAATGAGGCTTTCAAAGAAATTTAAATTAAGCGAATCTTGCATAATTTGTGTGCAGCATGACTATAGATAAAATTACATGCCAATCTGAAATATTTGAATCTTCAAATCGGAGGTTGTGCCCATATGCCCCATAAAACCCCTCTAAAGTTTCACAAAGAAACTCAAATTTGAGGGATATCTATTTAATAATTAATTAATAGATAATACTTATGGTAAACATGTCACAACATTGTGGATATCTGAATTTTCACGAAAGGCTTTCACCCTCTTTTTACTCTCTTTGTATAAAACTAAATTTAGCCCACAATACCCTCACTTCCGTCTATAAATATATATAAATATATATAAATATATACACATTGGTATTTTCTATAGAGTAGATGTTAGTCATCTACTGACAGATGTTTCGTCGTTTCACTTTACTGTGTCAATATAATAGTGTTCATATAATAAATACAGCTGTTTACTTGTAACAAAGATTTATTTATGCAAACATAATTTAGCTACACATTCAAAACCTTTTTTAGTCTCAGATTTAACAAGTTCGACATTCTCAGGCCAGCATGTTTGTTCTTTACGTTTTAATTCTGTGGAATAAAGAAAATTCCATCCGTAAAGGTCACGTGACTAAATTCAAAATATTGTTTACATAATTACCGTTCAATTTTGATATATTTAGATGTTAATCTAAAACGTCGTCAAATCGATATTAAGTCAATTAACATGCAATTCGAACTGTCTTGTTTGTTTGACTATAAATTGTTCAGACGATGCACGGTTGACGCGCTGACTTAATGTGGCCGAAGTAATGATTTCATTAAAGCTGCGCCTGAAAATGTTTTAAATGTGTAGCCAAATAATGTTTGTATAAATAATACTTCTATTACCAGTATGTAAGTAGTTGTATTAATAGTTTGAATAAACTTGCGAGTAAAAATAAGAGATGCCTAAGGAAGCATATTAAAAAAAGTAAAGAATGAAAAAAAAAACTTATTGGTTAAAAAAAATATTCTAAAATAATAACAAGGTCTCTGCGGAAGAATAAACTTTCTATTCGAAAATAGAAATGCACTCAACTGGGATTTTTTCCAGAACCGAACAAAACAACGTTATCGAAAGTAGAAGACACGTGGATGATACGGTTCGGCGAGATACGGAAATACAATTGCATGGCTCGGTTTGAAGTTCGATGTTGTCGATGATGAAGATAGAATTAGAAAAGCCGATCACGGATATTCTTAAGATGCGTCCATTCAATCGATGCGTTGAAAAGATAAAACAAAAATGTATACAGGTCGTCGTCGACTTGCGATTGCTTCCGACTATCCAGTTGTAAAGCGATCTGAACGTAAGACGGTTCATGTTTAATTAATCTGAAAATCATAAGTTAACAACACCATCTTAAGTCTGATCATAAAAATAATGAACTTTTATTAGTTTCTCTCAATTTACTTTAAAACATGTATTCCACTGTCCTACTTAATGTAATACCGGAATTAGAATCCCAGCTCGGTATTTTGCAAGCATTTATACAAAACAGTATATATATATATATATATATATATATATATATATATATATATATATATATATATGTGTGTGTGTGTTAGCCCAAGAAAAGGGGGCCCTTGATTTGTGAGAACTTACTTACTGAAGTAAAATGAAAACAATGTGCATATATATATATATATATAGATAGATGGACGGCGGCACCGAGGGGGGAGGGGGGCTCAAGCCCCCCCCCCACTTTTTCACTTGGCCCCCCCACTTTACCGTCATCAATAATGAAGTTATATATGCATGTGTTTAACCAGGCACCCCACACTTTTTAGGAGAGCCCCCCTCACTTTTATAACTGTGCCGCCGGTCCTGATATATATATATATATATATATATATATATATTTTGTTGATGATTTTATTGCATTAATTACGACAAAATATATTCTGTTTCATGAACACTCGCTAAGAGCGTCAACTTCTCAGGCTATAATGGAATCAGATTCCATTATAGCCTGAGAAGTTGACGCTCATTTCGAGTGTTAATGAAACAGAATATATTTTGTCGCAATTAATGGAATAAAATCATCAACAAAATAATATATTTTGCTCTGAATTTTAATTGAGCACTCTCATAAACCCGGTTTCAACTTCGTTCGGATTCATACCCCCTGGATATTTGTAACAAGTTAATTATATATATATATATATATATATATATATATATATATATATATGTGTGTTAGTTTTCTGAGGCTAACACTTGATTAATATATGAGATACATAGATATCCGAGTGTTCAATCAAAATTGTTCTCTTTCTCTTAAACTTCGAGAGTTAGTAAAGCACTGACGAACACGAATTATACTTCTCCCCAAATTGGACACTTAATTATGTTATAGTTTATTCTTATTGCTATCTTTTGTGAATTTTGCTGGATTCCAGGACAATAATTTAGCTGATCTGATGGAGTATTCAGCTTAGTGCGGTTACATCACTAGAAGGTGCACCATTTCTTGTACGGCTTCGAATATTATGTTATTTAGAATAATTGATCAGGGTTTACGTGTATGTTGAAGTATCTTCATGTAAGGTTGCCCTGACAAATCTTTGTACAGATAGACCAAAGACACTCTAAAAGACTCGTTAATAATTTAAACTCTCTTGTGTGTGGACGATCGAAATTAATTATTAGGATCTTTCCTTTATCGTCTAGTCCCCAACACCCGAAAACTTGCACGACAACAAGAGAATACATTACGAAACATTATGAAAAGACAAGATCTGTTGTCTTTATTACAACATGTATCAATATAATATATATATATATATATACATATATATAAATTTTTAAATATATATTATTCAAAAAATAAATATGATTATTATTTCAAAGGTATCAAGATAGTATCCCATATAGCGAAGGGAATCCTAATACGATAATTGAGTCCAAGTACTATAAATAGAGTATAAATATAGTTAGGAAATATATAAACAATATATATATATATATATATATATATGTGTGTATATATATATATATATATATATATATGTGTATATATATATATATATATATATATATATATATATGTAACATACATTGTCAGAGTGTCAAGCTTATATTCGAGCATTTCAAAATAATAAAATATAATTTTCATCAGAAAAAAATAATTTGTAAATTACGTAAAAGCAAAAATAACACTATCAATCATAATTTGAAAAACCTATTTTGATACAAAAATACCAGATAATAATCCACTGCTTATCTTTCCAGATTTATATAATCACTTTTAATTAATAGCGTACATTCTAAACAAAGGCTAATTTTCAACCTCATTTCATCAGCTTATGATGGTATTCCTTTAGATACGCTCTTAGATATTTTCATAGGTTAAGTTTTTTTAGTTTAAAAAAATACCCTTTACAATTGTAAGTTTCTAATTGTTGTAGATTTAATTATTATTCATTAGTTTTGTACTTTGTATCCTATTTAATTTTCAGTTAATCCGCATTTTATAAACTTTACTCATTTTTATTAATTCTAGTAATTTTCTACAATATTAGATCGGCAACTGAAATCATTTAAATTAGGAAAAAAGATTCGGCTGTTGCTTTTTATAAAAAAAAACCTGTTCCTTATTAGGTGGAATCTGTAATTTAAACTATTACACTTGAAATCATATATATAATATTAAACCTTTATCTCATGTACTCTTAATTAATAACTTTGAATCCCATAGACTAAATTATTTCCAGTTAAATGAAAAATGTTTTAAATTGTGATACGAAGTTACCTACCTTAAACAATCTATTTCGAACCATTTCGATTAACTGCAGATTGCTTCCCTTTATTTTGTTAATTATATAAGGTGACAGTTGTTTGGTGTATAAACGGCGCGTTTCGCAATGAAAACGCTTTGTATTATCGGGCTACTATTATGAACATGCATGAATGCGTTCACTGCACTGTCCGCGATTGTCCCACTCGTTGTGCCGGTCCAAAGTTGTTTAATTCAGTGAGTGCTGCCACAAAGAACTCTCACCCCAAGTAGAATGACAAATTAAGTTTTAAAACAACAGCTTTATTGTTGGAGGTTACAAATGATATATCTGTTCCCAGGTTTAATAGCAAACTTGCAAGAGATTTTAGCCCGACCAAATCGAAACATGCACCCAATGAACACAATGCTTAAGCTAGCAGCCCAAAGACTTGTTTTGCTTGGGGAGGCACCCGGACTAACCGAATTCCAGTCCTCAGAAAACCAAATTGCTTCTGTAACGCCCAGAGGGCTAAGTTTCCATTTCACCCTTCTCATCCCCTAGAATCCTTTCATCCTGACATCTTGGATTCTAGTATTTCTCAGTAGTCACTATTCGACCACTCAAAAGCTGACTGCTAGTAATAGCCACTAGAAATAATTGCTAAACAGTCCACTCAAGGGGTTTATCATAGAGCCCGTCAAGGAACACGGGTTTTCTCAAGTGGGTCAGTGAAAGCATGACTTTCTGTT
>OY744523.1:65868287-65890787 GCA_963556195.1 Sepiola atlantica
AAGGGCCTTAGTATAATATTTATAAATGAATATTAAATTATTAATATATATATATATATAAATATATATATGATCATTTTATTGTTGTTTTTACAACATATGAACGTATTCAAATATCGTTTTTTACGGGGAAGCATTCAAGCATCCATCTAAATTCTAAGAGGGAAACATTGTTCTCTTTTCACCAATATAATTTCCTTCGTAGGGGGGGGGGGGATGATGTATTTAAATACGTTAATTTGTCAATAAAATTTAACAGTGGGTATTCTCATCAATTAATAAAGATTCCCCAGGTGGAGTATTTTAAAGCGTTTTAGGGGGCATTTAAAAATGCAAATACGTCAACCTTGCATTACATGTAATTCATAGTCATTTGGCACCAATTAAGCAAGACTCCCTAAATTTCAATTTCCTTTTAAGACATTAAATTTGACAGATTTTCTAGAATCAAAATTATGAGTTAAACAATATTTGTTTTTCCAGGTGTTCGCTTCTTTTTTCCTGTGCACGATTCTTTATTTGTCTGTCTTTTTAAAAATTGTCTTGCTAATATTCTGCGAGCTTTTAGAAGGATCAACGCGTTTGAGGTTAAAGGAATTCACTATGATATGTAGTTTAAAAAAGAAGCCCAACCCAAACCCACTAGCCTGACGTTAGTAACGAGCCACAGGTTGAGATATTTATATCTGCCACCGATAAGGAATGGAGACCTCAATTCAACTAAAGCTTGTGGGCAACATAAAATAAAAACAGCTAAGTTATTAATTTTTTTTTTTAACTGTCCCTGTCTTAAATAATGCATGTATTTACGTTGTAATTATTAATTAGTTAAACAATATTTGTTTTTTCAGGTTTTAGTTTTTTTTTCTTTGTGCACGATTCTTTATTTGTCTGTCTTTTAAAAATGTTCTTGCTAATATTCTGCGAGGTTTTAGAAGGGTCAACGCGTTCGAGTTTAAAAGGGGGAAGGAATCCACTATCAAATGTAGTTTAAAAAGAAGTCCCACCCAAAATCACTAGCCTGACGTTAGTAAAGAGCCCGGGTTGATATATTGATATCTGCCACCGACAAGGAATGGAGATCTCAACTAAAGCTTATCGGCAAAATAAAAAAATAAAGATAAATAAATAAATAAAATTAATAATAACCTAAGTTCTTAATTTCTTATTTCTGAACTGTCTCTGTCTTAAATAATCCATCTACTTACGTTGCAATGACTACTTAGTTAAACAATATTTTTTCCAGCTAGTTCAACTACAAAATAGCCTTTTTATTCTGTAACGTCATAGGTAAAATGCCACTTCGTTGGACTTACTCAATAGTAGATTAAACCCTCCCACACACACAAAATAGCCGGTGAAATGTCCCCACCATATATTTTGCTGATAATAGAGTTAAAGCGGAACGTATCTTTAGGCCTTCATTATCTGTAGAAGGCAGTGAATAGACTTCTATTTACACACATATATATATATATGTGTGTGTTTTTTTTTTAATCATACTTGCGGGGGCTCAGAAATACTCAGCTGGTACACGGGCGCAGGCTATCCCCTCTCGGAGTGTTTTACGCGTAGACCTTGTAAGGCCATCCAACTAAGAAAACGAAAACTCTGAAAATAAAACCTTGTTACACACATCTTACGTCTTGGCAGAAAACCTTTGAGGAGGGAGGCCTTATTATCCTGATCGACAGCCTTTCGAGAGCTGGAATCTCGAACATAATATCCAGTTTGCAAACCTAAAATTGCTTAAAGAGTAGATGAGCTCTGCCTATCGCCACGCCGTTGCACTCATTTTCTGTCTATTAGCCAGGCGCAGACGTACCAGCGGTGGAACGCATCAAAGACACCTAGTGAAGTGCCTTGTTTCCTGACTAAGAACATGAATGTCGTCTCTCTTTCTCTCTATCTGGGCAACCTGGGGAAAGTTTTTTCGTCACTAACTCTTACATGCCCGGTATGGGTCGCTCTTGTTCCGACTTGTTGAGGGTACAGGTGAGACAGCTTGTCTGGCTGCTGTTTCCGACTGACAGGACAGGAGCCCTAACTCTTAAGTAGCGCTAAGAACGGCTGCATCATCATGTTGTATGATACCGTGAGTAGCTGTACGTGCCATATCGGTCATGGAAAGGGACCCTACATTTATCCCCGGTTGGCTTTCCCGAGGTCACAACCCTCATGGACTAAGTCGCAACTAATCGACTGGTTGTGTGAGCTTATTAGCAACTAACATAGAACCAACTTTGTCCACCCCCACTCTATAAAAAATGACATTGCAAAATAAAAAAAAGAAAACATAAACCAGACACCCAACAAAAAACTTAATGCTCGAATTCACTAATATCCGGGGACTTAGAACCAACATCAACGACGTAGAAAGCTCCTCTCACCACTTTGACATGACTGACTACCTCCTAATCTACAGTAAAGACTATGACAAACATATGCACGGGCTAGGAGTTTATATTCGGAAAATGCTACCCCTTACTAGAGACAAAGGTTATAATCAGATGACCAAGCTTACATGTGCTTTAGATTGACTTTACACCACAGCGTTAGTTACTTATATTTCTTATACCGTTCACATTCGACCCAGGTCTGTACCCTGCTAAACTCTGTTTCTGAAAGCATAGAGGGACCACTCTCACTTGACTCGAATGCCCAGATACATGTATTTAGGGATTTTAATACACACCACCGTGACTGGCTGGGATTCTCCAGCCTTACCGATGCAGCCGGTAAATCTACGTATAATTTCTCCTTAGCTCACTCCTTCTCACAGACTGTCGCTTTCATGACCCGCCCCTTGATCGAGTAGACCATCAAGCCTCACTTCCAGACCTGTTCCTTACCTCACTGCCCGGGGACTGTATGACTGAAGCCCATAGCCCACCAGGGAACGCTGATCACGTCGTCGTTATGATTGCTATCACACTAAAAACTTGTTCAAAAGCTGATGAGCCATTGCTCAAAACAACTTGATACTACAAGCAGGCTGATGTTGAGTCCATCAGAGATCACCCATGGACTAAAGCCTTCTCACTCCTTGCTGATCACTGTGCACATGAGTTAACCGAATGGGTCAGAACAAGCATTAAAACCTATGTCCCCATGCGAATATTCTTCAGCAAACCCCACTCCCCTAAATGGGTGACCTCGAAATGTGCAGTTGCCATTGCTGAGAGGCAGCAAGCATTCCGTAAGTTCGGCTTCCATAAGTCAACTGCGAATAGACAGAAGTTTATAGAATCAAGAAATAATTGTAAGGCGGTGATAGGTGAAGCAATAAAAAGGTATACAGAGAGAACCAAAAAGCGCATTCAGTCACAGAAATAGGCACTCGCGATTTCTGGAAAATCTATAATAGTGTGGTGAACAATGGACAATCAACGATTCCCCCGCTATCAAACCACAATTATGTCGTTTGCACGACAGCTGATAAGGCTAAAATACTTGCCCAGCGTTTCGCCATGAACCTCACTTTTGACTGGGCAAACCAACATCTCCTTAAATTCTTATTGCGGACTGAAGCAACACTTGAAAACCTGGTCATTACCCCATCTCAGGTCAGGGTTATCATAAAAAACCTCGACACCTACAAAGCTTTTGGGCCTGAACGTATACCTGTAATAGTAATGAAGTAATGCTCTGCAGAACTGGCCCCTATCCCCTTCAAACTCTACAGCAAATACCTTGTTGAATCTCGCTTCTCTGAAAGCTGGAAAATTGCCTCTGCGGTGCAGGCTTCATAAATTCTTGAGATAGAATAGATCCTCAGAACTAATGCCGAATCAGCCTACTCTTGAACTTTGCTAAAATCTTTGAATTCTTAATCAATCTAGCCATAATCCGGCACCTAGTTGATGCTACAATTCTTTCTGATCATTAGTATGGATTTAGACAAGCACGATCTTATCAGGATAGTTTAACGGTTATCTCTGGACGCATATATAATACACTGGACAAGGTAGGTGAAGCTAGGGCAGTAGCGCTTGGTGTATCCAAGGCCTTTGACAAGGTATGGCATAGAGGCTCTAATTAAAAATTCACTCATATTGTATTACTGAATGAATATTAAATATAATTAGATCCTTCCTAACCAAAAGATAGATTCAGGTTGTCCTCGATGGCCGTTTATCTAAGCAACATGACATAAATGCTGGTGTACCCGAGGTATCTATCATCGGACCTTCGTTTTTCCTGATTTTCATAAACGACCTCCCCGATGATATTGAGTCTGAGATAGGTACATTTGCTAACGACACCACGCTGTACTCTCGTCATGTGGGCAAAATGTACGCATAAATATCCGAAGCAATGGTTAGATCCTTAGAAAATGATCTTCAGGCTGTAGTGGATGTGCATCATAAATGGTTGGTAACTGTTAATGCCGCAAAGACAAGGCTCCTTTCCTTCAATAACTACAAGAAACCTCTCCAACCACCGATTGTCATGGCAAACAACACCCTACGTAAGAGTTCAACATTCACACTACTCGGTCTAATATTCACACGGAACATGAATTGGCACAAATACATTGAAGACATTGCCAAGGCTGCTGCAAAGAAGGTTGGCTCCCTCTACCGTGCTAGTAAACTCCTCACAGCTGACATTTTCCTGTATCTCTACAAAGCCACCATCCACCCATGTATGGAATATTGTTGTCACATCTGGGTTGGTTACATAATCCACAAGTCTCTCTCTCTTAGACAAGGTCCAAAAAGTGTCGTTAACTTAATATATTAACCTAGCTCCAGCCCCTGTCCCATCGCCGCAATGATGCATCCTTTTGATTGTTTTACAAATACTTCAATGGATTATGCTCCGATGAACTAGCTGCTCTCGTGCCCTCTCAACGAAATTACACTAGGCCAACCCGACAATCAGCCAAATCCCATCCATTCACTGTGGATGTCCCCAGATACGAGAGAGCTTTCTATTCCAGCAGCTTCTTTCCTCGTGCTACCGGCCTCCGGAACTCAATCCCTGCTCCCTGTTTCCTCGACGGTACTGACATGCAGAGGTTTAAAACTAATGTAAACAAGCATGTCGCTGCACAGCTCTCAACTTGGGATGAAACCCTAAACATAGTCCTTAATTCTCAGTAACCCCTTACGTCTACAGTGTGTGTGTGTGTGTGTGTGTTAAATTTCATGTATGTTAACATATAATACTGGCTGGCTTCTCTCGCTTGTTATCGGTTAGTAATTTAATTCAAATTCACTACTTAAACTCAATGTATCGATAAGAAAAAAACTGCTATTTGAAAATTAATATATCTCTCACTTTCTCACTCACTCACGAGCGTGTATGCTTCTCTCTGTCCTACAAAAAAAAACACTGCATTGCCATCGGGAGATTTAGTGATCTTCTATCGGTCTGGCTGATCGGTAGATCTCGACAATGAAAAAGAAAAAAGAAAAATGCCAGTAAACACTGAAGAAAATATGTTTATGTCGACATATTTGGTTAAAATAAAAAAACGAATGTTTCATTGATTGAAAAAAATTTCGCACCGCTTGTTTGGTTTTAAATCTGATTACACACATACACACGCATATATATATATATTATTTCATACTATCTATCTCTATCTCTCTCTCTCTCTCTCTCTCTCTCTATATATATATATATATATATATATATATATATATATATAATGACATAGAACGGCAAAAACGTGGTTTCACCGCGTGTGTTATCTGAGAGACAAAAAGAAAACAAGTGAAAGTTGTTTTCGTGAACCATACCTGAAAGTATGTTTCAGGTTTTCATTGAATCTGAGAATTCGTTTATTTTAAACTCATGATGATGTAAATAGATGATGAAACGCCCGTAATTCTTTGCGTTATAAATTTTTTAAACATTTTATGAGGTGTTGTTCTGTCGGAAAATATTTTGATATATAATAAGGAAAAGTAAAAATAAATACCTTTTGAAGCATTAATGATGCGATATCAATTTTAAAAGAAAAATAAATCGAAACCGATTTTTTTTTCTTTTATAAACTTCCATTTTGTTGTTAGTTTAAAGGGATACAGATATTTCGCCAATAACTTGGCCTTTTCAGTGTTTCATATATCCTGACGTTATCGGATTTGTATTTTTTTCTCCTCCCGGCTTCTGTTGTTGCAGCCGGGTCAAAGGGGTTTGTTGTTGTTTCCCACTTTCAAATATGAAATCGTGAATGCACACGTGATCGGTATAAAGTGTTTTAAGGTTCATATTTTTTTTTTAAGAAGCATCTATTTGAAATTTAATAAGGAATAGGTATTGGGTTTGCCAAAAAGTACGTTCGCTTTTTTAATGTCATCTTTTTGGTCTGCTAAAGATCGTTTTATATTCCTATTCTTCACATCCTGTATTTTGTTTAGGGAGTGTGTTAACAGTATGTAATAAGCCTCCGAGCAGAAGAGTTCTTACGTTTTTCTTGTAGTTTAGGCGTTGAAATTGAAGATCAAGGAAAACACTACCGACATTTGATACTTTTTCTACTACACAAAATAGAAGAAACGCTACAGAAATATGCATATGGATATGACATGTGTATGGGGAGAATGTTGTTACAGAACGGGTGTGCCAGAAATGGATTTTTTTCAGTGAGAGATGCTCTTCGCTCTGACCGGCGAAAGCTAATCGACAATCACTAAGTGAAAGCCGTAGTTAAACAAGATTGCCGTTTGAAAAACCAGATAAATCGTAGTCTCAAGATTTCCAAAACGAGCGTGAAAAATAAATTTCATAAACTCGGTAATGTTTTTAAACTTAGTGTTTTGGGGACCTCCTTCCTAAAAACAAACGAACCGACTGTTTGCCAACTCAATACATTATATATATATATATATATATATATATATATATATATATATATATATATTCAAGATGGCTCCACTTATTTTATTTAAATGTATAATATATATATATATATATATATAATGAGCTATTTATTTTGCGTGTAAGTGCTGTTTGTAAACAAAACAACCGTTGTTTCCAATTGACTTAAATAAAAAAAAGAATTGTATAAATTTGAGGAAGAAATTACAAATTGTATGTCATTATTGTTGATGCCACGGACACGCTGGTTATTAAATAAATATCATTTTAGTTGTATCAATCAAATTCTAATGAAGTAACCCCGAAGCAGATCAAACTACATTTGTGATGTGTCGGTTTCTCTTTCCGGATTGCAATTGAAAATTAAACACACTTTTACGATCACAATTTTACGAGGATTGCAATGCTGATATTACTTTAGTTTGTTTTCTCTTGCAATAAACACGCGGGTCAGCGTTTACGCAGGACATAGGCATACATAGCAAAGACAACGATTCTAATCACTATTAATAATGTTCCTCTTTGAAGCTGAAGCTAAACGGAAGTTCCATGTATAGAGTTTCTTTCTAATAACTTGGCATCTATGGAGCACAACAATACCACGGGGCTGCTTCCTAGCTGAATACAAAATGCTCGTGTTTAAGTCTAATGTAAACAAGATCTTGTCAAACTGTCCTTTTAAATAATCAACGTTTGCCCAGTTTCAACTATCGTTACCAAATCTCACGGTGCTGTTTCAACGTCCACCTGAACACCTCATTAACTCTTATACTTAACTGGTCTTTTGGGCCTTGTAAAGCGATCACTAATTCTTACAAAAGCCCCCACAAGAATCAAGTTATGTTTAAAAGAAACCATTGTTTTAGCCTTTGAACGTTTAATTGTTAAAATAACAAATTTAAATACGTGTTTTATTTTCCTCTTCTAATATATAAGAACAATCATTCCCTGGCAACGCCAGGTACGTCTCCTAGTAAACCATATATTCGTACTTTGTTAATATTAAATATTAAATAAACGCGTGTATATTCTACAAGCGGTATTGACCTGGCGTTTCGCGTGTGGAGATATATTCTTGATTGGAAGATTTCTTAGAAAATATCTTGTTTATAATTTTTGCCTTACAAAGAAAAGTTAAAAAATGACATTTCTGATATAAGGTAATGTAATTAATAAACTGTCAGCGCGGTCATGTTCTTACAAAACCTGTTGTTGATATTATATTTAAGTTATTTAATGAACCTAACTGATAATTACCTCAAGTGATCCTAGATTGAACGTTTTTTAAGCCTAATTTAAACCTTTTATTAAATACACTCTTCGCTGAGATATTCTTAGTATTATTTTATTTTTCTTATATGAAACGAAGAACAGCTATTCTTTTTAAATGGTTTTTTGCTTCACGTACTAATGAATATCAGTTATTTTATGGATCGAACCTATAATTGCCCTTAGTGACCCGAAGTTGAATCGAAAAATACCTTCATTGTTGTCTTTATTTTCCTTGAAAAATGTAACCCTTATTGAAAATTAGTTGAATGTTCTTAGTGTTAACATATATAGGTCTATAAGGCAAAAACAAACATATATATATATATATATATATATATATATATATTCCATCAATTTGATTCACAAGAGTAACCACTTAACTAAAGTTTAGAGATTATTTGCCCCTCTCTTTTTCACTTACTCTCTTCCCACTGACTTCTTTCTGACTATCTATCTTCTCCTTTTTCCTCTTTTCTCTTACCTCATCTTTCATATCCCTCTTTCATTTACCCCATTCGCCGTCTGTGACATTGTTCAGTGTGCAAGGTGACAATAAAAAATTCAAGCAAGAGTTCTAATAGACTTTATTGATAGAATAAATAAATGAATTATTTGTAAAAAATGATAAAAGTGCGGACTTATCTTCTACTGTCTGGGCGATAAATCTTTCTCGAATAATCGATAAACGGAAAACACCGTTTGTGATTGCATTTTTAGACTTGTAAACAGTGTCCGACTCTAAAGATATATATATATATATACATATATATATATATATATATGAGAGAGAGAGACAATAGGAAACGTAAAAAGTAATTAAATCAAGTGTAGTTCCAGGCAATATACTTAAACACCCGACGCCAACTCGATTTCATCACCCGAAATTAATGTTTCTCTCGCTTTTTTACCGTTTCTATTAAGAAAGAAACATTCTACCATGCTTTCAAACCCTATCAACTACTCACACTCGAATTTCCCTCAACCAGATCCGTTGTATATTTCCTAGAGAAAATGCAATACTTAGACTAGTATGATACTATAGTTGCGCGCGGATGTACCCCTGTGTCGAATCTTAATTTGCGGCACCATTGTGACAAGTTCATGTCACTGTCTCGACGCTATTGTCGCGATATACGAGAATCATATTCGCTCTGACCAGTTCTTTGGCAATAGTTATGTGCATATGTTGTATGTTTAGAACAACAAAACTCTTATATTAACGGCAATGGTCGATCGAGGGATAAGTGTCTTTTTCAGAGATGAAGAATGGTTTAATCTGCAAGCTAGAAGAAATTAACTGGGTAAGAATAAATAAGGCAGTTTTTAGTCTTTAAAAAATATATAACTTCTAAAGTTACATTCATTTCAGCCAGGCGCTGAGGTATTAATTATATTCTATGAAGCTTGTAGCAATAACTAAGCCTCTCTATGCAGCTGTGTCGGTTTTCAGACTGAATTCTCCAACTAAAGAAAATAAAAATATGAAAGGCTATCACTGAGAAGAACCCCTTCCCAATTCTTAACAACCCGGCACTCGCACACACCGATGGTTAACGTTTTTGTTGGGGGAGCTGTCAACTTATCGAACTGTTTGGGTCATCCCTTTTACCTCTGTTCACTCTGCGACTCTCAGAGTAATTTCAAAACAGAGGCCGTGGTTTCTTACTGATTAACTTTAATTAGTTTGGGGGATATATTTGGGGATATTTTAATGCACTAATTTGAGAAAATAGATTGTAATTAAATGTGATCACGTCTGACGCAAGGTCATCTAATATGATGTGCATTATAATGTCATTGTACCACACTAGTACATGAGAATTACAAATGCGTGTATAAATACTGTTATGATTAATGTCAGATGTTAGACTAGTCAATACACTTCTGAGGATTCTTTATGTCGTGAAACTGCATTAAACAGTATCATTTAACATTTATATATAATACATGAATTATAATATATAGATATATAAATCTCATATTATATATATATATATATATATATATATATATATATATATATATATATATATATATAATTTCTGTTGATTCTGAAAAGTTTCTCAATTATCCAACAAGAACATGTGAATCTGCTTGGGGAAATTATAATTTTAAAAAAATTATTACAGATTAATTTTAGCCCTTTCGTAAAATATCGGTGAAATTAAACCAATTCTAATACTATATTATCTTTAAAACTGTCCTCTCTCTTTCTCTCTCTATCTCCTGTAGATAAATAATATACATATAGTTGTAGTATGAAAATATGTCTATCGCAAGTGAGCTACACAGAAAAATTACGTTTAATTCCAACAGGAAATCATTAGGCTAAATGTGTGGATGTATTGTTTTCGATTCTTTTTTATATCTAAGTAGTTTTCACTCAAGCTTACTAGCCAATCGGATTCGTTGGTATAAGTATTCTCTCTCTCCCTCTCTCTCTCTCCCCCTCTCTCTCTCTCTCCCCCTCTCTCTAGCTATTATTTTTATTAGCCCATGGCCAAACTCCTCTCAGACAAAGGCTTAGCATTTTTATGTTTGACAGACCTTAATTTGAGAAAGGTTATATATATATATATATATATATATATATATATATATATGTATATATGTATGTATACACACATATATATATATATTTACATATTATATCTACAGACACGTGTTTCATCTGATAAAGTATCGCCTTTTGCAAACAATTGTTGAACAAAGTCCGTATCCACCATTAACTTCTGCCCAGGAGCTAAGTGTAGCATCTATTCTGATACTAAACTTCATATTTTCTGTCCTCAGTCAGTGAAAGAGAAATTATCTAGACTGTGACATTTTTTAAATTTTTTATCTGAATTCAGAGTGCCCATTTGGGCCAGTTGGATTTGCTTCACATTGAAAATCGACCCTGAGGCAAATAAATAGGGAGTACGGCACGGAATGTCAGTATTTCAACAGTATCTTACCATCTGAAATAAATTAGTTAGTTGAAAAGTCTCAAGGAATGTGCTTCACGTCAGCTCAATAAATAAATAGTATTTTTTTCGGAAATCGGCCACTATTTTCCGAACAACTGAATACTTTAAAAATGTTCTGCTTTTGTTTCGAGATATGGGCAAAAATTTTAGATTTAACGGACACTTAATTCTCGTTATATATACGAATATTTAATTTACTTTGACAAACATTTTTTATGTGTCTCAAAAATAATTATTAATGGTTACAGATTTTTTCAGATGAGAATTGATCATTTGTATTATTATCCTTATCTTAACTTCTATTCGCATATTGGTTGTCATATTCACAACGTTTCAGCCGACGTAACTTCTAACCTTTTCATGCATCTATTTGAATTTGAGAACGTAATAGTCGAAATTAGGAATCTTTATGCCAAACTCCTGAACTTATACGGAATTTCAAACTGAACACAACTTTTTTTTTGCATTCCATCATCCAATGGAAGTGTTAATCTGAATAAATGAATGCGAAAGTGGTTTTCATTTATCACCCCTATATAACCATCACAACAGATTATCATTATTTACATCAATAAAACAACATAGTCGTTTAAAATACTATTTGTATGTCTAATTTACATGATTATTTTTAATCAGTTAATAATAAATATTTTTTGTGTTATTCATTTATAATTTTATTGTCCTATTTCCATATTTATATATGCAGTAATGTTATCGATATTAACAGTAAATACTCAGTGATTCAAGGAAAGAATATAAATTACCAAAACCTTTCTTAAAATAATATGTTAATTAATTTGCCAGAGAGAGGATTTAAATGAAAACTATTAGTTTTTCAAATTACAATATAGTTCTATTAAAGATACAAGTTATAGATTTTTAAAAATACTTAGAGCTAGATTAATGGCCACCGGATGGCTGGTAGTATTTTGCACTTCTCCCCGACAACATTTATCCAAAAAAGCCACTACACCCCAGACCCCTGCTCTCTAGCTAGTTGCCCCATCCTCAACTCTGGCCTCTGCCTCCGCAACTATACAGTATACAACCTACAATGCGCTAAGTGTCAAAAGTTCTACATCGGTAGTACCGTTAGGCCTCTACACCAACGCATTAAAGAGCATCTAAACACCCACATGTCTTCCTTCCATAAACACTTAATATCATGTGGCAACACACATCGCTCCATTAATGTCCGCATCTTCAACTCCGTCCGCAATATAGGTCAGCTTCGAATTTCGGAAGCTATTCTAATTTCTAAATTTCGTTTAACCCTGAATAACAGATTCGAGTTGTCTTCCCCTTTCATCCTCTGATTCTTACATCCTCACACTCCCACCCCCAACTTACTTGCCTTTGTCTCCTCGGTATTTGCCAGCGCCACCCATCCCACATTTTTACACTTTACATATTATAATTGTGGAATGGAATTATATGCACTTTATTTACATGTATTTAGACCTAGTGTATGTGTATGCATATATACATGTATGTGAATATGGGTGTATTCTCATGTGTGTGCATGTGTATGCTCAATAAAATAAAATATTAGTAAAAGAAAAGTTAAGATAAGAGAAGTAAAAAAATTAAAATAAATAAAAAAAATTTATTATATTATTATATATTATTATTATATTATAAATAAATTATAGTAATAAAAGAATAAATTAAATAAATGAATAGATCATAATAACAAAGGAAAATTAAAGAAAGAATAATAAATGTAAAATAAATAAATTTATTTATCAATAAATAGAATAAATTTATATAAATTTACTTCTAGGGGTATTATACCCTTGGAATACTCTTAAATTAACTTTAGAAGGAAAAAAATGAATGGATGAATGAATGAATGAATAAATAAATATGTATTTAGATATTTACACTTTATGTGTGTATGTATATATATATATATATATATTTTTTTTTTTTTTATCACTAGTTCCGCCCTTCCCCAACGTCTCTTCTTATCCCCCCTTCCCCTGTTCCAACGGTTCCCTCCTTGGGTTTGATCCATTCCATAATTCAAATTCCTTCTCAAATTTAAAATCTCTTTTCTAAATATATTTTTTCCATGAGTTATCCCCCTTTTGATGACGCATATTACAATAATAACAGCCCACACGTAAATTTAAATTTAAATTTGAATGGAATAAAGAAAAAAGAAAGAAAAAATTAATTAATGAATCATATAAAATAAAATATAATAAAATTATAATAATTAGTATATTAATAAACAAGTGTTTATAATATTTTAAATTTAGTTGATTTTGACATTCTCTGCGTTCCTACTTCCAATTGTCTGCTGCCGTATTTCGATGTTTGGACACCGGTTTTCCCCGTTTTTCGACCCACTCGGTCTTTTATTGTTGTCTTCTGAAAATGAAAGTTTTTCTTTCGAAAATGTAAGATTACCCTTTGCCGAACTGTTACTTACCAGACAGTATTCACTATTTTGGTATTTAATCAGTTTTTCGTGAAATTATTAATAAATCGTTTTGAGTTTCACTTTCTCTCTTCGTTTATTTCTTTTCACTTTTCCATCTTACGGCAACTACATCGCATTGCTATAGCCTCGGACGACTAATCTGCACTTATATATATATATATATATATATATATATATATATATTACTCCAATCTACCCGAAACAAGGCAATGCCATTGAGATGTAATGGGTTACTTTGAATTAGGAGAATCTAAATTTCTGCATGTAAGTACAGTCGAGGAAAAAAGGAACATGGAAGAATTCCAAAGGAAACCGACTCGAGAAAAAAAGCTTCCGGCATGTTGGGACCATCTACAGTGAAGGGTGTGATTTTGCTGCTGTTTGAGTTTACTATTGAGGAAGCACAATTACAGCAAATCTCTCCGAGCACATTCTATTGACGTTGTTGTAAAACAAGCACCGGATGCAATATTGCGGCGATGGGGCAGTGGCTGGAGGTTAATTTTACGAATTTCGCTATTAAGTTGTTTAACATACGTCGAATCTTTCATACCGTCGCCAAATCAGCCTAATTTAGTCTACTTGTTTTGCATATATAAGTTACAAACATAATTGAAAAACAAACATTATTTTAAAATCTATCATATTGTCATTTGTATGGAATTTGTCCAGCTTTGTGAATGACTTTCTTTTTATCAAGATGTTTAAGATATCTGTTTTAAAATGCCAAAAGTTATCTCCAAACACATCTTCGAATTCAACATCTGAAAGAAGATATGATTAAACTTAATGAATAATTAACTAGTAATCATAAAGTAAATTATTAAATTTCATTAATTCATCATTAGAAGATTTTTCGTCGGCATTTTTTCTTTTCATATTTCTAAACGTGTAGCACTACCAGATGAGGTATTAATTGTCCTGATATAGTAAATCAATAAGGGTGTAATGGAGACAACCCGATTCGTACTTTCGTTTGTTTGCTGCCAAGTTTCTCTCCGTGTATAGCTTCTTTCGTCGGCTTCTTCAACGGCCGACAAAGTAAAATGCACAAGGTTTGATAAGTTGTAAAAGAAATCATGTTATTATTTTGTTTATTTCATATTCGGTATCACGGCAATATATCCAGTCTTTTGCGTCAACTATGAGATCTCGCGTACCCCTCCCTGTCTCTTTTTGTATCTCATACCCCGTCTGATATTTTATTTTTCCAAGTTTATATAAGAAAACAATCTATTAAATCTACATCAGTCCTTTTATCTTCAATTTCCGAAACAATATTTTTGAGTCATGATTTGACCCCGTTTTAGACTTACAGGTTTGAATTTGAATTTTATAACTAATTATTATTGGCTTAATTTTCCTCAAATTCCGATTGTTCCATTGTTCGCCCGGTAGTCCGGACAACGCTAGAAGTTGTCACCTAATTTAGTCAGAATTCTTGATCGAATTTCGTTTGAAATGAATTTTAGAAATTCATATTAATCATTGTTCATTGTACACCTTATTGACGTTAAGTCAAAGGAATGTTACGATTTCCAATTTTTATTAACTAATAATTTCGGATATTATATTATTTTTTGTATTACGTAGCGTCGAGTTGAGACGACTTTGTCCGTTTTTCTGACTAAAGATGTCCGTCATCAACGCAATATTATTACAAGCATTGGTCTTCTTTTGTATGAACACAACTTAAAATTACTATCAATACAAGGATAAACAAATAATTTACAAAAGTTTAAATGAAATAACTATATAACTCAGCATTATCCATGTGTTATTGCGTTTAATTTTACGACAAATTAAAACCTATTAGGGCATTTTAAAGACGCTCAAAAGCTTGATGTATTAAAGTAACAAATTGCGATTAATTTTATTTACATTTTGTTTAAGCTCGTTCGATCAGTGAAATAGGTGAAAATGTGACTTTATTTTATAAGGCAACTTGTAAAAATTAGTATAGCAACTTGTAAAAATTAGTATAGCAACTTGTAAACATTATTATAGCTACTTTTCAAAATTATTATAGCAACTTGTAAAAATTATTATAGCAACTTGTAAAAATTATTATAGCTACTTGTAAAAATTATTATAGCTACTTGTAAAAATTATTATAGCAACTTTAAAAAATTATTATAGCAACTTTAAAAAATTATTATAGCAACTTTAAAAAATTATTATAGAAACTTTTAAAAATTATTATAGAAACTTTTAAAAATTATTATAGAAACTTGTAAAAATTATTATAGCAACTTTTAAAAATTATTATAGCAACTTTTAAAAATTATTATAGAAACTTTTAAAAATTATTATAGAAACTTGTAAAAATTATTATAGCAACTTTAAAAAATTATTATAGCAACTTTAAAAAATTATTATAGCAACTTTAAAAAATTATTATAGCAACTTTAAAAAATTATTATAGAAACTTTTAAAAATTATTATAGCAACTTTAAAAAATTATTATAGCAACTTTTAAAAATTATTATAGAAACTTTTAAAAATTATTATAGAAACTTGTAAAAATTATTATAGCAACTTGTATAAATTATTATGGAAATTAGCATTCACATTTTGCTTTTGAATTTTGAAAAAATATTTAAGAAGAACTGCCAACATTGTTTACTGTTTAATATTCATTACTATTCATATGTTTGAAGTAAATAGATTAGACAAATCCTGCATTTTGCTGCTATTTCATGTTTGCCAAGTATAAAGCATAGTAGTAAAAATGATCAATCAAAATAATTCTAAAATGAATCGATTGAAGTTTAAAATTATAATATACAGCAATTATACCTTTGTCTTGTTTAGGATTATTTTCTCGTTCTGTTACATGATTGTCCTATTTGGACATAAACGTGAGACCCAGCATTGAAAAACACCTGCCGCTTGATCAGTTATTGCCTGAAGCCTACCAACCTGAACAACCTGCATCTGATCACTTGTATTGTCCCTGCGGATGTGACACGAGAAATTGCCAGCTGAGTAGAGATCACAAAGGCTACAAGTGATAAACGCCATCTCTTTCATGGACGTAAACTAACGGCTCAACGACTGAAGTTAAAGAGAAACTTCCTCAGCTATGTTGACCTCCTAACCTCAGAAAGAGACCAGACTACAACTGCAGACCAGACGGCAAGAAAATAGTTCTCCTTTTACTGACATGGGGATCCCCTCTTTTGAGGCCCTCCATTCTGCCTCAGAAGCAGCCTTCGTCCAGCGGAAGACACCCAATCGCATAAGAACTAGAATGGGGAGATCAAAGGGTGCTATAATTATATGGAGCTACTAAACGGACCGAACCATCTGCGAATGTGGAGAGAAAGACTATATGACGTAACACTACTTTGTCTACTCTCTACTGCCAAACCGATGCAGCTTGAAAGAGCTTGCAAAGTACAACAATAATGCAAAGGAGTGCGTAAAAAAGTTAGAAACTGTCGTATAAGCACATGTTTCAAAGACATGCAAATTAGAGACGTTTTAGTCATAAAAATTAAATTAATATATTTGTAAAAAGTTGCATAAAAAATCAAGGAGTCGAGTTAGGATACATAGAAGTTGGGAAGTAAGCGCTTACATCCTACCTCTTGAATAGCCCTATGACTGTAAGCTACATGCACATATCTGTCCAGGACGTTGCCAAACTTAGAAAGGACCTTGATACCAGAAAGGGGACCAGCCCTGACAACATTCCAATCATGGTGAATAAAAAAAACTGCAACCGGAACTAGCTCCTATTCTTACAAAGCTGTTCTAGCGTTGCTTAACGGAGAAATGCTTTCTATCATCTTCGCATTAGTTTGCCCAGTATTTAAAAATACTGTGCATCAATCTTTTGCATCTAGGTATCAACCAATCAGTCTCCGATGCGTCATGATTAAGTTGTTTGAATATTTAATAAATCAAGAAGTTGTCAACCACCCCAGCAAAAACAATTTCAGTGACAAACAATATGAATTCCGTCATGCACGATAAACAGCTGACGTGCCAACTGGGATATGCACAAAATCATCAAATCTATTGATGGGGGCTTTATTTGTAGAATAATAGCTCTTGATATATCAAACGCTTTTTATAGGGTTAAATATAGGGTGGGCAAAAATAAGGGTCCTATTTTTAAAAATTCATAACTTTTTTATTTATTGATTTTTTTAATTTTTTTTTTAATTTTTTTTTTAGAATAAGTAAAGGACCCCTTCCGAAGCAAGCATGAGCCGTATTAGCCCTAAGGAACGTACCCTCATTTAGAAAACATTATTTTTGCTTAAAAAACTCAAAACAGTGTAAAAAACAATACTTTAGTTTTTGTAAGTTTTAAGAAGTGTTTTTCGGCTAAGATTTGTTTTGTTTATTTCAAAAAATCTCGGAAGGGTCAGTCTACACACACATAAAGTTTGGTGAGTTTAACTTTTATTTTGTGGAAGTTATTCAAATTCAAGTTATTCAAATTTAAAGATAGGACCCTTATTTTGGCTCACCCTGTAGAAAGGTCTTATTACCAAGATTGCTAGATATAGCATAACTAGAAATCTCTATTCTTAACAATTAACTTTTTTTTCTCTCGAAAACTAGTCGTTGGTGGGCAGAAGTCTGAAGCACATTGTATCAACGCCGGCGTGCCTCAAAGATTCAATTTGAACTCAACCCTCTTCCTGATATTGATAAATGATCTCCAAAATAAGATTCTAATATTATTCGTTGACATCTATACAGATAGCACAACTATCTATGGTAACACTTCAAAGTTGTTGTTTTTATTCTCTCGCTTGCGACCGGCTACACGTTGTGCAGTGAGGAAAAAATGTGGCTGTTTATTCTTAATGCATCTAAAACCAAGCTTATTACTTTTCAGAACAACGCTTGGATCCTCACTTTGCCACAAGTGAAATAAATGAGCTCCTCTTCAGGAGGCATTCTGTTTTGATAAGCTTCTATGGCTGACTTTCACTCCAGACTTAAACTGGAAGAATTACATCAGATTTCTTGCTAAGGTCGCTGGAAAAATGAATAGATAATTCTATTGCTCTATAAATTATTTAATTCCTGACACAATCCTCTATCCATATAAGAGCCAGATATGTCTTAAGATGGAGTAATGTTCTTATATATGGAGAGATTCCGATCAAAACACCTTCTCCTGAATTGTAAAAATAAAAATCGACTTCGAAATCTAGGAAAAAAGGCTGCTAGTCTAACTCTACTCTATCGTTATTTTCATGATATGTGCACGACTGAGCTCAAATCTCTGGTTACCTTGTAAAACATTCACAAGAACTCGTCTGGCTACAACCACTGTAAATAATTTTCCTTTCTTCGTCTATGTATCGAAGACAAAACGGAACTTTCATGAGCAAAGTTTATTTCCAAGAACTACCCGTCTGTGGAACGCAATACCGCCGGCTGCTTCCCAGCTGTCTACAACATGATCGTTTTTTCAATCTAATGTAAAAAAAATTTATTGAGCCGTCTTAAGTAATCAAAGTGTGCCCAGATCCACCCATCGACTGTAATCCTCAAGGTGTTTGTCTTACTATTAACCTGAAACAAACTCTTAAAATTTGTCTCTAGCGACCTTTAAGCCTTGATAAATGGTGGCTTGTAGTAAAACAAAAAAATATGCAATTTCCAAGTGAGAAGGTTATACACTGTATTATAACAAATATTGTAAAATATACTCGAAAGGAAAAACAAATAAATCAATAAAAATACATTTTTGAAGGTCCGGATTGATAAGTGTGTGATGTAGTTTTTAATTACTACAGTGGAGAATAACTATACCTGTTACTAGTACAATGAGCACGCAACCGCTTTTATTAAAGAGTGTATGACGAAAAAGAGTCCTCAATTGTATGAGTAAAGAGATGTTGTATAGATATCCATCCTCTAGGGTTGCCATGGTTTGGTCATAAAAACAGACTTCTTCATTACAATTTAAATCAATTTTATTCATACAGTTTCATAAACACGATTTGTATAGTTCGCGAAGAGTTACGTAGACAAAAATATCAAAATATGTCGAGTCGGTAGATGCGCATGTACTAAAAACGTGTGGTTGAGTCTGAGTCGTTAATCTTACCTAACCTAAAGCAGGGCTATACAGCGAGACCGGAATCTGCGCCTTGTCATCTTGACGCTTAAACACCAACAATTTAAAAAGAGTGGAAGAATGGAAAAGTTCCGCGGAAGTTCTCTCACACAAAGTGTTCTGACTGGACAATGTATCAATCACTCCGCGAGGGCAAATAGACTAGTACATAAAAATATATCGTAATTATATAACTGCTACAAGAGACAGACAACTCCACAGTCCCTTCTACACTGTTGCTTACAAAAGAGAAAGAGAGAGACAATACTGTTGATATAAACTGTAAGAAATCTTCTATAGTAATCTGAAAAAGAATCGTCAAAGAAAAGAAAACAAGGTCCTTCTACAAATAACATTATATATATTTATTTTAGTGACCAAAATTCTTAAGTGTAGGTTGCCAGAAGTCTAAAACAGTCAAAAAAGGAATAATAATAATAATGATAATAATAATAATAATAATAATAATAATAATAATAATAATAATAATAATAACAATACGGGTCGGCTGCCGAAAGTCTTTTTTCAGAGCAATATACCTTTAAGTGAAGATAGCTTTGCTCTGTGTCAATTGAGCAGGGGTAAGAGAGAAGACGTCTATATTCGTGGGGGACTAGAAGCTCTTGGCCTGCCCTGCAATTCTCTAAGGGTCAGGGTGTAAACATGAAAAGGCCCGGTCAAAATTAATACGCCCTGGAGTCTGATTGGTCCTCGTGTTACCAAACAACATGGCAACGGCTGCTCCCTGCAAGAAAAAAAAGAAATGTCTATGTTCATGACTGGTACAGCGTAATTCTGTGTAGTCTACGTCTTTATCACTGCTACTAGTAACGTGTCAATAAAACACAGCTGTTTGCGCTATTGCAGCCCAAAGAAGATTTGCGGTCGTAATGCTACATACAGACACTATGTACTTCTTAAAGGTCTATAATTTTCTATGTTAGCTTAACGTCGATTTGGCTACGTCTGTCTCGAACTCTTGTTAAGTCGTTTCGATTACTAACCGCCAGAAAATGGTTGATTGCTTTTTACTGAAAATTGAATACATTTTTTCATGCAATATAAAAGAAAACTGGCAAATATATTGCAATAATACATTTTCCTTAAATAAGGCAACATTGTCGTGTGAAGTGTCTGAAAGATGGTGATAACATAGTGGCTGTCGTGCGTATGCAAGAGGGAATACACTGTTTTATATTGGGTTTTTTTTCTCATTAATTTATATAAGAACGTGATACACATGGTAAGTCTGATATTTATATTATTGATGGATGATATATTCTCTTTTCTAGAGCCTCTTTGGCATAGAAAAGATGTTGTGAGCATCTCTTTACTGTATCGTTATGTTCATGGTAGGTGTTCGACTGAGTTCCAATCCCTGTCCCGCCAAGAAAATATTAACAAGAACTCGGCAAGCTATAATAGCAGCAATGAACGGAAATTCAATTAACAATGCTTATTTCCTAGAACATCACATATGTGTAAGTAAATACAGTGAGGCTGCTTCCCAACCATATAAAACATAGTCATCTGAAATTCTAATGTAAACCAATACTTGTGTAGCTGTTCTCTAGCATAACCAATTGTCTTTAAGTAATATTTTGCTTATTCCCCTCACTGATTCTAATACTCTCACTGTGGCGTTTATTGTCCAACTGAAAATCTCTTTAACCCTTATGCTGAAGTGGCCCCTGGGCCTTGATACGCGGTGCCTCATTAGTAAAAACAACTACAGCTATGAAGTCCCATGGGATGAGAGGTACCAATTCTGATTGAGAAAAAGAGAATAGAACATTGTGGCAATTACTATAGTGTGTTAGTATACGGACGGTCTCCTGGTATTCTGTGCTAATGTTCGACCGTGCATAAATTCTAAGATGGCATGTTGTTAAACGAAGAGAAACTCATTAATTCAATTTATTTTTTATTTTCTCATTCGTTGTGGTTAAAAATTTCTGTTGAGTCAATAAACACCAGGCAATATTCCAACGCTAGAGCCGTTAGCCGATTTATGGCGTTTTGGGAAATGCGAAACATCTGAAAAAAATATTCCACCAGGAGGTATTTTATTTCATTTGTCATTAATTTAAATGTACACAAAGTATATCTGGATGGCAAAGCTGTTCAGGTTGTACAGAAGTGTTGTTACATTAATTGTATCATTGCAACACAGGGTAGATCAGGTGCTAGTGTGGTGGAAAGAATTAGGATTGGGGGAGTAGGTTCAAGGATTGTATGTCATTACTAACCAGCAGAGCGTTACGAATGTCTACCAAGGTGAGCCGTTTGGGCATGTGTACGCAGTGGATATGATATATGGAAGTGAAACCTGGTCAGTGGAGTTTAAAGACATGTATTGCATGGGGGGAAATGATATGAGTATAGTACGATGAGTCGTAAAGACAGGCTAAGTCCTGATGACCTCAGAGCAAGATCAAATCTGGACGGTATAAGATGGGTGCAGAAGCGGAGACTTCGATCGTATAGCCTCGTCGAAGAATTGATGAAAGTTTATGGGTTACTAGATGTAGAACAATTAAGGTATCATGTCCAATCTACAGGAGAAGGTCAAGGAAAACATGATAGGAACTAATGCAAAATGAACCTGAGGGATAAATAAAGGTCTGATCAGAGATAGGTTACTTTAGAAGTCAATTTCTTGAAGGTATTCAGCGCATGCGGGTATGTAAAATCGGTGTGACACCGAATATAATGATGACAATGATACAGGAGGTGCGTGATTCGTTTAATAGGTGCCGTCGGGGTCTAGAGAATCGAAATTCCCAAACGGATACAGACTATGCAAACGTTTACTTGAAGAATTCCGGATTGTACAACATAAGAAACGTTGTGAAATTAACAACAAGTAAAATGAGTTCGACAGT
>OY744523.1:65898287-65920787 GCA_963556195.1 Sepiola atlantica
CGTTGGCAGGAATCGGAGTTATAACTTCAAAGCCCAGACATTAACACATTGCAACCACCAAGATAGACATATAGCAACATTTCGTTTGTAATCTATCAACCCTCTTAGTGTTACGCATATATTTATACATTTAGATATTCAAACAGATCAAGAACTCGTATTATAACAGAGATGGTTTTATTTTAGTTATTTTTAATTAATCAATGTGGTGGATACTCTTCAAATATAGAGTTTGTCATGAAATAAAATTTTGTAAGAATAAATAAACTAAACGGGTGCTTAATCAAAATTGCAACGTGCTCGTTTCTGGTTCCGTCTTGTAAGACATTCGAAGCGAGAAGTCGTCTTCCTATCACATCGGAAAAAACCTTTCCTTGCTTCCCCATGTGCCTAGCGTCAGGTGAAATTTCCGTGAACAGTTTTTTTCCGATGGATTAATGTCTGTGGAACGCAATTAACACGATACTGATTCCGTGATGACTACAAATAGTCGTTCTCAAATCAGACGTCAACAAATACGTGTGATAAACCTTTCTCATAATTTATCGACCTTCGTCCGTTCCAATAATCATTTTTAATCCTCTAAAAATTGTATTCAGCATTCAAATGACAATTTATCCATCTCATTAACCTTCATCCACGAGTTGCTTTAAGCCTTGATAAGTGGTTGCTCATAAGTAAAAAGAATTACCGTTTTTCTACCGTCAATAATGACAAGATTTTATAAATCTATTATATCAATGGAAGTTGTCATTATGCGTGTCTGTATGTTCATCTAAGACTGTCAAACTACAGAACAAATACCATAAAAATTGATATTTTCTTGATCAACGTTGTCCAAAATGAATAATATCTGAATTTAGAAAAAATAACTATTTTTTACTCTAAACTGCCGCCAATTTCTTCAGGGGTGTCCGTTGTCTAGTAATTTTAATGGGTTAACTATAGGGAAGTTACTCTGATTTTTTCAAAGATTTATTTCCCTTACGCCGACTCGAGTAATCTATATGTGCCCGGAAAGAGGAATGGGAAGAGCGGAGAAAAAGGGGGATAGGGAGAGGGAGGCGAAACTGGGGAAAAGAGAGATAGAAGTTTTAATAATGTGTTACACTTTAGCGCCGGGCAACGCTGAGTAGCCCTGCTAGTATATAATATTTCAACTTTGTCGTCAGTGCGTGATTGATTTAATGGATAATGTCATAGACTGTGTAATCGGTTACAGCACGTTCAAATCACATCGGGTATATTGTTCATTGAATTCTAATACGCTAGATTTGTGTATGAATCCAAAATTGAGAAGACCGTTCCTTGCTTCACCATGTGCCAAGCGTCATGCGAAGTTTCCATGGGCATAGTCTTTTTGCAAGGATGTATGTCTTAGAACGCATTACCACCGTACTACTCCCCTCATGACTACAATATAGTCGTAATCAAATCTAATGTACACAAATATCTGTCATAAACCGTCTCCATATGTTATCAAACATCGTTCCTTCCATTCATCATTTTTAATTCTCTAAAAATATATATCATTCAACTGACAACTAATTTTTCTCATTAACTTTTATCTACGAGTGGCTTTTAGCATTGATAAGTGGTTGCTCATCAGGAATACATCAATAACCGCTGTTCTTTCGTTAAGAATGACAAGATCTCGTACATATAGAATATTTCAACTTTGTTGTCAGTGCGTACCTGATTTAATGGATAATGCCATAAACTCTGAAATTGGTTATATCACATTCAAATCTCATCAGATATATTGCTGACTGAATTCGCTAGGGATGTGTATTAACTCAAAAATTGTGAAGAAAAAATGCAAAGTAAGTTTAATGAATCGTTTACAACACATTGTAATCGTTAAGTAACCCTCAAATAGTGAATATGCAAAACCAAGCCAGTTTTACTTGAAAGTAGCCCCGACTCTATGCTACAATATTTTGCATCAGTATCAACCAACGTATTGCGGCGTGCCCGGAAGTGTATAGATGTCAACGTAGAGCGCATCCCTACAGCATATTTCGCACATCAGACTTTCGGAAGTTAATGTTGCTTTAATCTCTATTTATAAAATTATTGAATGTAAATATCTTCCAAAACTTTCAATCTTTAAATACATGATGATTTGCTAAGAATTCCGAAGTCGGTTGAAATGACTTTCTATTCGACAATGGTAATGCCTTCAAATTCCGAAGGGTGACGTTGCAATTCCATTCTTTTTTACTATGGAAACATTAATATCGCTAAGTTGTTTACGAAGTAGCCGAAATGCATTGTAAGTCTTCCTATATCTTTGCATAGATGGCGCAAGCGTATCAGTGGGTAACTGAGGAGGTGTGCAAAAGTACTTGTGTAAGCTCTCAAATCTACAAATGGTCGCACTTCAACGGTTGAATCGCGATTTACTAACCACATCTTGCAACCACGATTAGGGCTGCCATGGTAAGGATGTGGTGTAGGTCAGGATTAAACCTGACCAGAGTGAATGCCGTTGTAACTACAAGACGCTAAAATTTGGGAGCTCGGGGAATGTACAGTCACACCTTAATTTCAATTACGCCCAGGTCTATTCTGATCCGGGATGGTGGTACCAGAGTCCGACCTCTAGGTTGAATATAATGAATGTTTACAGACTATACGCTTACAAAATAAATTAATCTTGAAGCTTTAAACTATTCGTATACAAAACACTCCCGCTGTTGCGGCACAAAATAACTTTGCATGCCATACACTCCAACAACAAACTAAAGCAAAGTGTATTGGTAACAAACGATATTTTCTTTTAATATCTTTGAATAATTAGGATATATTACAGTGTCCCACTTCCTTACAGCCATTTTCATTATTATTATTGAACGCTGCGAGATCGTTCGAGTTACAACAATGCACGACTGCATCATGGGGTTATCGTCTTCACAATCAAAGATGATTGGATCGATTTTGCAGGCCCATCTTATTATGCCGACTTTGGTCGTCTTATTGCTACTCTCAGTCGGTCGAGCCTCCTCCACTAGAACCACAGCGCATCTGGACAAAATGGGAAGATTCTAAAATGAGTGATTCCCATGTAATTAGAAGGAAGTTTATTCTACAGCTCTCTGGTTCACATTGCTATCTGGTCTTTTCTTGGAGTGTTGTTAGGGTTAAGACTAATAAACCTCTCATTGATTTTAGACGCTGGTTTTAATCACTGGTAGCCTTTTCTGATCTCTAATTGGCTGACAATTTCAGATGAGGCAATGCATTTTTAGGCAGGTGTTGTTCAAAGCTGGATCTAATTTATTGACATAGGTTTATCTCAACTAGGCAGCACACGGGAAAAAATATTATAGAGTATGTGTCGCCGTAGGGGAAATTAGTTACTCTAAAAATAAACTTTCCAGCAAGTCCTCGGGTTACAAAACCTTTTGTTACGACAATTTCTAGTTGCGTCGGACTTATAAAATCTATAAGATATGAAATGCATGAGAGAATGCATATAAATAATGTTCCTATTCTTTTACCATATCGTAATCTATATTTATATAAAGTTAAGTACATGTATATGTTTTATATTTATGTGTAGAGGCTCAACTCTTAAACTAATTAATCGACCATTATGAATTTTCGAGGAGAGCTCCTAGGTGCAAGGGTGGGTAATGTGGACTATTTTTCGTTTAATTTTGTTTCATACAAATCGGGTAAAGGCGTTCCGTGAAAATCTATGCACATCGATTTTTGTAAAATATTTACATAGTTATTAAACATGAATTAATAAATATTCAAAAAATTAGATTCATTGCAGTATTTTAAAGGGGTTTTAGAAGATATAATATTGACAAAACCTCTCATTTGAAAATTTAAATATTTCAGATTTGCATTATACTGTATGCATAATAATTAGCCAACAATTAAGCAAGATTCACTGAATTTCAATTTATTTTTTCTGATCCGTTAATTTAAGACTTTTTGTAGAATAAAAACGATTTAATGAATGTTGAGGAAAATTGGAATAAGCATTGTAGACATAAGGTTTAGTGGTATTATATCTTGTGTTTAATCTCTGTAAGGGGTCATTAAGAAGATAGATAATTTTAATAGATTATATTAATATGCAGTAATAATAGTCGATTATATGTGTACGAGTGTACACTCTACTTCAAGAATGACGGCAAAAGTTATGTTTTGCTCGTGTCCGCACTTATAATAAATGATAAGAAAAAAGAAAACTTCTCAAACTATAGAAATAGTTAAGGATTCCTTTCCGAATTCATTTTAGATTGTAGAAGGTTTGTCGGATTTCTATTTGCTTTTTCTTGTCCACGAAATACTAGGAATAGTTTCCCCTCGGCAGGTTTTCTTCATCGCTACGTTTTGTGTGACGTACGGATATATATTCATCGACAATTACACATTGGTCTTTATTATAGAGTGGGGTTCCTGAATCTCCTGTACTTACATTTAATAAAGAAATATTACATAATTACCGTATAGCATGTAAAACCGCTACGCTACGTATATGACACAATATCTGTTTTTAATGCTACTACTCCTCCTACCTTATTGTTTCTGAATATTTTGTGTAATCCGATTGTCTTCTGTAACTCGTAGGCTTATTTCAATTTCCTATTTGTAACGTTTTAATGGCGCAAAAAAGAATGCAGCACAAAAACTGATTATTACTTAGCAGTAAATGTAAATTTTGTCACTGAATTTTTCTTTGTGATTATTTACGAATGTGTGAATATTACCACACTGTTAGACCAGGGTAAGTGTATGTTTTAAAAACATGTAGCGAATTACGTTAGTTTATTTGCAAATAACATGGTACAAAAATATAAAAAATTAAAATTGGCTACTAAGAATTTACGTTACATTTGTCCGCTAATATGCTGTTTAGGTTCAAGATTAAAAATCCGGGCAACATACTTTCATATTTTAGATACTCACTACAGGTCATTTCCTTATAGAGTAGCTTAGTCATGTAATTATTTACGTATAGTAGATGTTTTGACTTATGTGTTTTAGAAACAAAAATCTGATGTAAATCGCAGACTGCCTGTATTTTGTAAAAAAAAACGAAAACCTTTACTCGCTGTTTGTTTTCTTTCGAGCATACAGTATTCATGATAAGCACCCCCTCCCCAAAAAGTCTATGGAACCATTGAAGGTCGTGAAAAGTTAACGAGAAAATAAGAGAGGATCCGAAAATAGCCAGACGAAACCGAGGCTCTGAAATGGCGAGACAACGATGAAGCGTGTTCAGCATTCTTTCTCCGGAACGTCTTTATTGATTCACAACTACTTACCTTTTTTGTCCATTTAACTTAAAAAAATATATGTTAGTGTACGCTCAAGAACTGTTTTGTTCTTTTGCCCACAACGAGATAAGTGCACTCGGAAATGCATTGAAACTAATGCATCGTCTGGGTCACATTTACTCATGAGACAAACGAGATAAAAATTATTGTCGACAAATCGATTTGTTTTATTAAGTATCATTATTATTTGTAGTAGTAGCAGTAGTAGTATTTTATGTATCTATTTATTAAATGGAGTCCTTTTCTGAATGTCCATTTCATATATCTACTAGCAAGAAGACCCGGTGTTGTCTGGGATTGAATGAGGAAACCTATGTCCTTTCGCACCTATTCGATGGCACTATATTATCTATTTTATTCTTATTCTTCGAGGCGGAACCGAAAATTAACCCAGCGTTGATTCGGTGTGAATTTAGTGACATTAAGATAAATACATTTTAGTAGATTCGCGGGCATGATACACATCAGTCCGAATAGTGGATTTGCTGCTGCTGGGCTGCTATTCTGTTTAATCCTAGGAGGTCCACCCTCCCAGGCTTTGCCTTCTCTCCGACGAGTTTGTTTATATTTAATCGTCTAAAGCGGCCCTACCGGCTAATGCTGACGGAGCTGCTCAGTTATTTTTATAGGCCATAGTGTGCTAATACAAGTGTACATGCTTCTTAAAACCACACCTGACTTGAGGCACCCCCGGCGTTTCCAAGGAATGAAAGAATAAGAAAGCTCGAGAACTCCTGCCCCAGGACCGAAATCGCTAATTAACATGTTAACCTTTTTGTTCTCATATCTTTTATATTCTAATTATAAATAAAATAAAGAAAGCCGTCTCATTTCCTTTTCATGGATGTCAAGCACGAGCGCAGACCTAACGCTAATGTGTTATTCTCGTTGATTAAAATGTAATATAGCATGCTGGGTAATAGACATTTATGAGGGAAACCTTATGACAGACTAGAAATACGATTTTCTATGTACAATAATTGAGTGTCGTTTCTCATACTTGTTGTCTGGTATTTTCAAACTACTGGTCAAAATTACACAAAATTTGGCATGAACTAACATTAAGACAACGAGTTTAGTAATAAATGTGAATTGTATTTCTAATACTAAATCAATGAAAAATATAGGTTCCAAATCTATAGGTAAGAATTGCAAAACAATGTGGTATAAAAAATCCTTAGGATGCTGAGTGTGTCATAAGGAATCCTTGGTTCTTTTTTCCTTATTTCTTGATATTACTTTATTGGTATCTTTCCTCCTTATTTTGCTTTTCTAATTCCTTACATTCTGCTTTTTCTCTTCAGCCCTTCCTTCTTTCTCTCTTTCTCTCTCTCTCTCTTTCCCTTTCTCTCTCTCTCTTTCCCTTTCTCTCTCTCTCTCTTTCCCTCTCTCTTTCCCTTTCTCTCTTTTTCTCTCTCTCTCATATATATATATATATATATATATATATATATATATATCAACAGCAATGTTGCCAATTCTTTTAAATCATTAAGTGTTCTTAAAGATAAAAAGTATCTATTTCGCCAAATCAAACATGGAACTATGTTTTCGCGAGCCGCTCAGAATTTATCCAAGACTATAAAATTATAAGCAATCAAGAAATCAGACAGTGAGGACTTAGGCGACATGGTGACCCGGTTTCATTGTTAAACCGTTGTTTTCAGTTGTGCATGCTCTACCAAGTAACCTACTCGACCCAACATGTCGTAACCTACAAAGAACCCTCGTCATCAACGCTCGTTCACTTGACTCTTACTTTTTTTTACTTGATAGATTTGGATAGCTGAACCGTTGTTAGAATTCGTAAAACCTAGTGAGATATGAAAATATACTCGCTCCATGGGATAGGATATTTACCCATCTATTCGACACTCTCATGTATTGATTCTATTGCAAATACGCATAAATATTACTACAAACTACTTATTAAAGCAAACACCGAATTAAACAAATAAATCCTCTAAAAATCTTTATGAATGTATATTTTCTCAATTGCACTTAAATGAATAAATCTTATTTTGATATCATCAAACATGTCTTGTCGTCTCCTTCCGCATTTCAATTTCCTTCGATTCCATCTCTCTCCAAATCTTCTATTCCCTACAGACTCATTCTCACAGAAAAGGGGTTAATAGAGAGAGATTGCAAGTTTTTCTCTACTCTCTCCTTTTTTATTGTAGGTGCTCGACTCAGTTCCGATATATGCCTCTCTCGAATCTCTGGTTGCCTCCAGTAAACCATTCATAACAAACCACGTCTAGCCACAACCACTGTAAATAATTTCCCTTTCCCCCCTGTGTGCCTAAAACTAAATGAAACGATGAACAAAGTTTCTTTCTAAGAACAACCTGCCTTTAGAACACAATACCGAGAGGCTGCTTCCGCTTGTTGAGCGTCCTCTTAAATAATCAAATTCTGACCAGTTTCAACAATCGTTACCAGCTCTCACGATTTATTCTAATTTCTGAAAGTGACAAAATACCCACCTTTTCAATTTACGAAACGTGGACAGCAAGACGACCACCATAGAACCCCCACATAAGCACCATAGTTATCGGTGAATACTGCCATTTTCTCTTTGTAAACAAAGAAGACATTCTATAGTATTTTTCGACCAAATCAAATTAAAGAACTTCAGGTTTTATTATGAAAAGACAAAGAGGTCGGAATATGTAAATTAACTTAGAATCAAGTTCAGCGAAGTCGTTCCAGACAGGTCCAAAAAAGTGATGCCATAAATGCCATTGTCTCCATTGCAAATCGTTTCTATTTCAAAGAAAATCATCCCTCACCCCTTTATCTGATATCTTCAAGAAATAATAATTTTTTAAAGTTGCAAAAATCCTAAACCAGATTTGGCCGCCCCTTTGTATCCCATGTGCTATACAAACTTTTTCTCCTCTTTTTAGCTACTAATTATGATGAACAGAACTTATTTGGAAGATATGACACACTTATTATATATACATATATATACATAAATACATATATATATGTATGTATATATATATGTATGTTTATGTATATATATATATATATATATATGTTTATGTATATATATGTTTATGTATATATATGTTTATGTATATATATGTTTATGTATATATATGTTTATGTATATATATGTTTATGTATATATATGTTTATGTATATATGTATATATGTTTATGTATATATATGTTTATGTATATATATGTTTATGTATATATGTATATATGTATATATATGTTTATGTATATATATATGTTTATGTATATATGTATATATATATATGTTTATGTATATATGTATATATATATATGTTTATGTATATATGTATATATATATATGTTTATGTATATATGTATATATATATATGTATATATATATATGTATATATATATATGTATATATATATATGTATATATATATATGTATATATATATATGTATATATATATATATGTTTATGTATATATATGTTTATGTATATATATGTATATGTGTATGTATGTATATGTTTATGTATATATATATATATATGTATATATGTATATATATATATAGAGAGAGGGGATGTTGATAGTCTTTCTTTGCTCTATCGTGATTTTCATGGTAGCTGCTTGACTGAGCATCAATCTCTGGTTTCCCTGTATAAAAAATATTCAGAAAGAAAATGTGTCTAGCTATAACCACTGTCAATAATTTCCCTTTCTTACGTGTATCCAAAACTAAACGGGGCTTCTATGGACACAGTTACTTTTCTAGAACTAGCCGTTAGTGGAACACAAACCGCGGTACTGCTACGTTGTTTTCAAGTCTAATGTAAATACATTCTTGTTGAGCCCTCCTCTTTAATAATCCAAACTGCCACATGACACCTATGTACCCTTATCATCGAGAGCCTTTCTGGCTTTGATAAGTGTTGACTGTTTAGTAAATAAAAACACCATATTTCTTTCATTTTTTTTACTGACTCCCTCTCCTCTTGTTTCACTCCATAATACAGTCGACAGAAGCTGAAATGTTGGAAAACACTCTTAATTAGTGTCTTATCTACATTGGTTTTAATGCCATTAAAATCGGATATAGGTATTTGGAGTTTTAAGCGGGTTCTGTCCTATGGGTTACTTAGAGGTGTAGGCACATAAATATTCGGCGCATTGAGGGTAACTTTGAGATCCTTGACCACTTCCACTGTCTTCCCCGGAGAATAGTATACATATAATATATAATTTCTTCAAAATAGAATATATTTGAAGTTTTAAAAGAAGGGCTGGTCCCTATAGCTCCCTTAGGTTAGGAGAGTATTTACAGACTTGGGATCACTTACATGTTCTTCCCTAGAAAATGTTATGCATATGATTTAAATTTCATGAAATTAAGATATATTTAAAGGTTTAGGGGTGCACTAAGAAATTCAAGAACACTTCAATTATTTTCTCTGATGAATTTTACGTGAGAATACGCTGTTATGTTGTATGTAGATTCTCTAACCTTTTTTTCTATAGGAAACCCACAAACATCACACACACATAAATTCATGCATTGAATTTTATAGATATAGGAGATAGATAAAATATATATTTTACAGTACATACACACATTTAAAAACTCATATCTGTATCGACATATCGGGTTAGAACTATAAATTGTTTAATATTGAGAGGTAACTAATGTATGTCTTCAACAGTTATTATTCCATTCTGGAGCGTATTTGCACAACGAAAAGACTATATTCTGTACTATTTTTTCTTAGAAACAGTTATATAGTTATCGACAAAAGCACTTGCTGTCAGATATTTAAGTAAAACGATATCAAATAGCAACGATAATGGCATGGGCAGGGAAAGAATAAACAAATCGTTCGGGACGAGTCGATGGTAAATAAACCGGATATGGATGGGAAATGAGTTTGATATTTCACTGTCAAATTGACGTGGCTGCTGATCGCCATCATCTGTTCAACAATGAGGAAACAGCACGGTTCTGAGAGCTGTACTTGCAGACGACTCGAGCTAACATGATGAATATTGACCAATAATGGTAGACGGCATTGAAGAGACCGGACAAATCGCAAACATCGGAAACAAAGAGAGAATCAATCAAATATATAGAGAGGAACTCAGGAATTTTTTCTTTTATGTTTGCTGAATGTCCGACGGAATACGCAATCGATGTTTAAATAATAGTTTATATATATATAAACTATATATGTATATATATATATAAACTATATATGTATATATATATATAAACTATATATGTATATATATATATAACTATATATGTATATATTATATATATATATTATATATATGTATATATTATATATATATATATTATATATATGTATATATTATATATGTATATATTATATATATGTATATATTATATATATATATATATTATATATATATGTATATATATATATATTATATATATATATTATATATATATGTATATATTATATATATATATTATATATACATTATATATGTATATATTATATATATATATTATATATATATATATATATTAGTATGTGCCTCGTATTAGCAGAAAAAAGAATTCACTAAAGTGCTTGATCGTAAAAATTACAAGAGTAACATATGTATTTTCTTGTTTAAATACTGTAAATTTAGGTATTCAGTAAACGTACCCAAGTTTCCTCACCCGGATCAGCCGCATTTCCGAATGGACGCAACCTGGATATCTTAAATAAAAATCCGAATGTACATTATTTAAATATAAATATGTGTGTATATTATTATATTATATTATATTAAAGAATGGGTTAACCTCGGATGTGTTTTATAAGTGTACGCGTTTGAAACGACACATTAACTTTAAACAGGTCTTCTCATTTCGAAGTGTGACGGTGGAAGGAGTGATATATATATAATATATATATATATATATATATATATATTTATATATATATATATATATATATATACATGTGTGTGTGTGTGTGGGGGGTGTATGTATGTATATACTAGCAAAAACTACCCGCCCTCCAGACAGCAATTAATCTAGATGTAGCTTTGTCTGCATAAAAACAAAACAATGTTCTTTTAACATTTTGATAATTTTAAGAAAAACAACAAAAAGGTGATTGTATTGGTGTTATTTGATATATCCCAATCGTGAGATTTGTATTTTGTATAGCTATAAAAATTAATTATCTATAATAAAATGATTAAACGAAATATCGAGGTGATTGTCAAGAATAACCAGCACCAAAAACATTGGGTGAAAAATATCAACAAATAACTGCTACCAAAGGTAATAAAGTTACTATTCTACCTGCATGCCTATGTTTTTTGTGTTTTATAGTTTTTTAAAGCGTTGTTATTGCATTTTAATAATTTGTCCAAATCTGATCGCGTTACCTTTCCATTTTCGTTATGTCGTATGCGGATATCCCCTAAGTTTATTTTTCGTTTCTCTTTTTTTTTGGGGGGGGGGGTGAAAAACAAACAAATGATAAAAATAAGTGTCCCAAACATCTTAAAATTGACTTTTCTACGTAATTGAAGTGAAACAAATACCAAAATAAACATCAGACTCCATAGACGGTCGGCGAACAACTGTCACACATTTTGTTTTTTCAGTATAACGTTATATATTTGCCTGAACGTTTTAATTTAGATAGAAAAAAAACGCTTTAAAGTACTTTTAAACACAAAAGATTTTAGGCATATAGGTACAAAAGTGACTTTATTGCCTTTGGTAACAGTTATTTGTTTTCCATTTATGTTTTCGCCCTTTGTCGTTCTATTGTGTATTCTTAAAAATCACAAAATGCGGGACGTCAATTGGTCAAATAAAACAAGTATTCTTGAGTAATGTAAAATGGGTACTTTGAGTATTTCGCCTTTATCATTACAGACAAAAATGTGAAACTAAACTTAATGATTTTTTTTAATATGATTCTACTTTTTCTTATGTAATTTAGAAAGGTGAGAGTAGGTTTTTAATCTTCATTTTTTTATGCCAAATGTAATACTTATCTTCATAATCATCATCGTCGTCACCAACAACAAAGAAACCGAAAGTTATCTTTCGAATTTCAAATGAATCAATTTAATGTTAAACATTTTTCATTACATAGTTGTAATTAATATTACTAGCAATAATAATGTTTATATTAATATGAAGAAACGTATTACATTTATGTTAGTAAAGTGGAGTACTAAATAAGAACGGAATTGTGCAGACAATTTGTTTATTTGAGAGAGTTTATAAAAGCATTATTCAAATAAAACATACTAGTCAGTGTGTGTTTGGCAGTGTTCTCTTGGGTATATATAACATGTCTGAAAATATTTCAATGTAAACCAATAAAATGGAGAGAAAGAAAGCTAAGCTGGAAAATCAAGACTTCCTTTTTTTCACTGAGGAAATTATCTTATTAAATTAATACCTTTTGATGTGGGTAGCAGTATGAGGACTTATATCTTTGATAGATGAGAACTTATCAGCCTTCGTTTATTTATGACTAGCAGGGCCACCCGACGTTGCCCAGGGAAACATTTTAACATATTTCTTTTTAAACTTCTATCTCTCTACCTATCTCTACTCGTCTTTCTATCCTCCTCCCTCTCCCCCTTCTCCACCCCGTCCAACCCCTCTAGCTGGATATACAAACAGACGACTTCTTTTTATATAATAGATTCCCCGGGGAAAAACTCGGCATTTTGTTTCATAATTCGCACATAATAACATTGAGCATGGCTGAAAAAGACAGTTGACCTAACTAAAACAATGAATAATTTCTTTAAAATTTTTAGATATTATTTCATCGGCGCAATGCCAATGAAGCATATACCAACTTTGTAGGTGCTTATTTTGTAGTTTGACTTTTACTTTTAGATGACAAGTATAATATATTATCAAAAATAAATAATTGATTAGCCTTAAATAATCTAGTAAATCGATTAAAACATTTTATTTTTTTGTAGCTTTTAGTAGAAATGTGATTAATCAGAAAAGCTTGGATTATTTGGACTAATATTGTTATTTAGTTGTAAGTTCTAAGTTACAGACTTATGAATGCTGAAGGTTTTAATCAGGCGATATTAAGAATAACATAAAAATTACTTAACACTTCTGCCCGGTCATGGCTGACGGAACGAGAAGAGTCTACCCCATGTATAAAATGAAGGGTTCAGTTTGAAATTTTTTATAGATTCCTGAGTTCGACATAAAGATTTCTGAATACGAAAAGATGCATCTGAAGAAGGTCGAACGTTACTTCGGCTGAAACTTTGTGAAAATAATAATCAAGATAAGAATCGTAGTCTGAATAATCCAAATACAAATTTGTTTTCTATTATTAAATAAGGCGGTTAATTTTTCTACTGAGCGAGGAAGAAAAAAATACAAATAAAAAAATGAGCATACTATAGGATTCGACCCTGTGCTGAGAAAGATTATCTCATTTAGTGAAGTCTCTATGTTCTCAGCTTCGTTGATAATTTACGTTAACAATGATGTGTCTTAGATAAACACGTAATATCTACCCAAAGTTAAGTTATATATCATATTGTCGGAAATATATTGAATTGTTTAATTATACATACATACATTGTGGTCTGGTTTAGTGTATGCCTATAATAACACATCAAGCGCTCAAATCCAAAGATTTTGCTGGCGATTCAACCGATATTCGACATTCAATCCATTTGGAAATTTCATGCAGATTCGCAAAATGTGATGAAGTCCCAATCCTGTTGAAAGCACATATATCGCACAATTGCTAATAGTATGTTACGTAGGCGAAATGATTAATAAAATTTAGATATATATGATCTAAATTATGTTAAAAATAAAAAGAATCTTCATAGTAGCTTGCTTGTCTATTATTCGAGACTTTTGCACCACCCTGTATTTATATTGTAACAGGTACTTGTTCAGAGTGTGGTAAAGTTTGTCTTGCTAATAATGTTCCTTAGGTTGTGTGTATTGTATAATAGACAGCTATACTGTCATATCTGGGAAAGTGCTGCCTAGGGCCAACATTTCTTGCCATAACAAAGTACAAAACTAACTTCGTGATCAGTAGGGGTGATCTCTTCTCTTCCCTATCGCCTCTTTCACGCAAAAAGATGTGACTCTACTCTATATTTGAGTTCATTGTAGGTGCTCGACTGAGCTCCACTTCCTGCTCTCCTCTTGTAAAGCATTCACAGCAAGAATCTTCCTAGCTACAACCGCAGCTAAAAACTCTCTTTCTCTTTCTCGCTCTCGCTCTCTCTCTCTCTCGCTCTCTCTCTCTCTCTATTCTCATGTACTGGAAAAACAGTATTTTTCCTGAAAACTGGAACAAAATACCACGACTACAACGTAGTTGTTTTTACGTCTAATGTAAACAAATACTTCTTGAGCCGTGTTTTTGCATAAGCAATTCATTTAAAGTAATATTTTGTCGATTCACGCCATTGTTTCCCATCCTCTCGTGGTGGCGATCAACGCCGAACCGGCAATCTCTTTAATCCCTATCCTAAGGCGGCACCAAGTTCTGGACAAATACTAACCCATTAGTAAAGATATGTTCAATTCTCAATACTTGGCAGGATTAATTGTATTTAAATACTGGAAATGTTGACATGAATTCATTACCATTTCAATTAAATGTTAAGAAAAGGAAACCATCTCATATCTATCCTGTACCCTAAAGACAAATGGTATTATATATATATATATATATATATATATATATATATATATATATATATGTCTCGTTACACAAACGTTAATGAGTAAGAAAAAACTGCCGGATGAATCTATTTCCAGTATTTAGATGAATTTAGAAAGCAAATATACAAATAAAACAACTATTAGCTTCAATTTATTTTCATGTAACGTTTTCTTGCATTTTTTTCTTTGCGCTTTCTATACCGAGTTATACGCTTTTTTCTTTCCGTTATTCTTTATTTAAACTTTCTATTTTCCTTGTTTACTTTACCGATTGAAACGTTATTTTATAAGAATAATTATGCGAACACTTGAGAAGCATAATTGTTGAGTATACACCCATTTCTGAGGTTACGTGTATAGACCTCGCCCTGTTGGCGCGGCAAAAATCCCCTCCCCGAAAAGGGGACCAACTGTAAGCAATCGATAGCGACCCATGATGCCTTAGGTCGGGATCCTGGTGGCTAAGCCATTCTTTCACTTTGGTCCTACTTCTGCAAGACGGGAGATCAGAGAAACCTTATTCGATCGATCGGTTGGGCACGTCATGCTCTAGTATATATTCCAAACTGTATTATTCCATCTCGAACTGTATTATTCAATCTGATTCTGATTGTTGAGAACATAGAAGATTACTAATGCCAAAGATTATGCTTTCAGACAGTGGTGCATTCTGGGAGGAATGTATTCTAAGAATATAAATAATTATCTTTCCTATAGAATTATGTGATAAGTTTATTCGGCATAAATAATCTATAGATGGTTGACATGCCGTAAAATAAACCTAACCAAACTCGTATGTACTTCCGTTATGAAAGTGATAGAACTACCTGAAACGGAAACTTGACATTCAATTCTATTAGTACTGATGTTCATCTCATGCTGAGGAAAAAGAACACGTATTCGAGCAAAAGCAGAATTTTACATTTGGACGAAACAGTATTACCGAATAGAATTTAAGAGCTATAGAAAGGTTTCTTCGCAGATGAAGTAAGGACCAATGTAAGTATGATTGATTTTCATGAGAATAAATAAAGCATATGGTAATAGATACGAAGATATGTGTTCAGGGGTGTGTTGAATGCAATCCAAAGATCGTAACTGGCACTCATGATTATAGGAAAGATATGATGAAAAATGGTCTGTGTTTTATTTTTAGGTGCGGAAATGCGATGATATTAATGCGTTCACCACGAATAGTGAATGATTGGTTTGGTGTAGATATGCGTATAAAAATGGTGTTCTTTAAAACTAATCAACATCTAAATCATCACACACACAAACATATATATATATATATATATATATATGATATGAAGAAAGTAAATAGACATTCTTATTATCATTAATAATAAAGACGGCTGCCAGAATGTTCTGATGGACTAAGGCAAGATAATATTAATAATTTTCAATCGTTGATGGAATAGACAATCACTCGATTAACAGTTGAAATGTGAAATCCCAGGGTTTGCGGCGACTTGACGCTGTTTAATTTCACTTTCATATTAACCTATATTAGTGCTCCTCTGAAACCCTAAGAAGTCGCATGCTTCTTTAGTCGATGTCAGTTTTAAATGATAATATAGGATTTATATATTTCTATCTGAAACCCAAATAATGGCAATTAGAATAAATATCGATATTTAAAACGTTTACTTATGCTTTGTACAGTTCTTAGTGATCGCTGTCGGCGAAGAAAGCAAACACTTTAAAAGTGTATAAATTATTTCACGGAGTAACTATTTAATTATTTCATATCTGTATATATATATATATATATATATATATATATATATATATATATATATATATATATATATATATACGTTCCGCTGCGGGTGAAGCACTCTGGTAGAGAAAGTGATGATTTCCATTTAGCGTACGTAAAGAGAACAAAATATTTTCGGTTATCAGTATCAAGAAATATAAATTAATTAATAGCTACACACACACACATATATATATATATTGGGAAATGAAAAAGGAAAAACTAAGATATATTTTTTATATATTCATCAACGTTTCGTCTGTATTGTAAGACTTCCTCAGGATGATAATTTTAAGAAAAATGTCATGCAAGTACATCGAAATATTGGGTTGACATGATGGGTTGATAAGGAAAAGTAGTAGCCGTGGCTACTAAGTGCGCTGGACGAGGATCTAGGTTGCGAGAAGTCAATAGTGGCAAAGAGTGAACTGAATATGGAAAGCTTTGAGTGGATACTATTAAGACAGCAGTGAAAAGGTGGAGGGTGAGAGTATTAGTGAATTTGCCTTAAGGTGGGTGAGTGGAAAGGGGGATTGAGTGTTTGTTGTGGTAAGATGTGGCATAGATGTTAAGGGGTTGTGGGAAAAGGAGGGAAGGGGGGAACTTTGTGTGTTTGGTATGTAGGTGGAATCATAGTTTAAGAAAAAGATTTGAAGAAATGAAGATAACTTGAAACTGGGCGGGGGTGGGTAAAAGTATTAAAAAAATCGAATAGGTGAGATAAGTGAGAGGAGACAGAGGGGATTTTGTTGTGGTCAAGTGTTAAATTTTTAGAGGGTAGGTGTATTGTCTAGCTGGCTATGTAAGGAATGTGTGAATATAAATGAGTTTGAAAGAAAGTGTGCTGTAAACATGACAATAAAGAAAAGAAAAAGAAAAATGATTTTAATTTTGAGGAGAGATAAGTGAAATGTAGTTTCGTTCAAGATGTGTTGATGGTTTGAGATTAAATTGAGGGCAAAATGGGTTTAAATATTTAATATTTGTGAAGATGTGTAGTTTGTGTTCATTGGTAAAGCTGGTATTTGTGGTTAAGTAGTTTTGATTCGTAGTGGGTAATTCATGAGTATGTGAATGAATATATATGTGAGAAGGAGTTAGTACGTGAGTGTGTACGCGGGGAGTTGTGTATAAGTACAATTGAGAACGATGAGAAGAATTGTTAGCCATGATCTACGTTCAGTTTTTGTTCGGTCAGGATATTTTTGCTTATTAAGGGGGATAGATTGTAGAAACCATTTCATTAGTTTTAAAGTTTTGCATGTCAGTACCGTCGAGGAAACAGGGGGTAGCGAGGGGGTTATAGAAGTCAGCAGCACGAGGAAAGATACTATTTAAGTAGAAAGCCCTCCGGCATCTGGGGACATCCACAGTGAATGGATGGGATTAAATCGATTGAAGTGAACTTACGACGAGGGGGTACCAGAGTAGCCAATTCATCGGAGCACAATCCATTGTAGTATTTGTAAAACAAGCACAAGGATGCTACATTGCGGCGATGGGACAGGGACGAGCTTGGTTGACAGTGAGGGACCTATTAGGTTTGCGACTCTTTTTGGACTTGTCGAGGAGGGAGAGACTAGTAGATGATGCACCAGCCCAGATGTGGCAACAATACTCCATGCATGGGCGGATGGTGGCTTTGTAGAGATACAGGATAATGTCAGGTGTGAGAAGATTACTAACACGGTAGAGGGAGCCAACCTTCTTTGCGACAGCCTTGGCAATGTCTTCAATGTATTTGTTCCAATTCAAGTTACCTGTGAAGGTTAGACCGAGGAGTTTGAATTATGAACTCTCAGGTAAGGTGTTATTTGCTATGACAATCGGTGGTTGGAGCGGTGTCTTTTAGTTATACGAAAAAAAGGAGCTTTGTCTTGGCGGTATTAAAAGTTACCAACCATTTATGACCCCAATCCACTACAGTCTGGAGGTCATTTTCTAAGTATTCAGCCATTGCCTCGGATATGATCGCGTCTGTTTTGCAAACATGGCGAGAGTAAAGCGTGGTGTCGTCAGCAAATAAACCAATCTCAGACTCTGTTATCAGGTAGATCGTTTATATAGATTAGGAACAATAAAGGTTCAAGGATAGATCACTAGGGTACACCAGTATTTATGTCGCGTTGCTTAGATGAACGGCCATCGATTACAACCTGGATTGTTCGTTTGGTTAGGAAGGATCTAATTATATTAAGTAATTGCCCAGTAATACCGTATGAGCGTATTTTCAGTAGAAGCCCTTTGTGCCATACCTTGTCAAAGGCCTTAGATATATCAAGCGCTACTGCCCTAGCTTCACCTGCCTTGTTGAGTGTATGATACATGTGTTCAGAGATGACGGTCAGGATGTCTGCAGTAGATCGTGCTTGTCTAAATCCATACTGGCCGTCAAATAGAAGTTTAGCATCAACTAAGTGCCGCACTATCGCTAGATTGATTAAGGATTCAAATATTTTAGCAAAGATCGGCAGTAGGCTGATTGGGCGGTAGTTCAGAGGATCGGTTCGATTCCCAGAATTCTTGTAGATTGGTACCACAGAGGAAATTTTCCAGCTATCGGGGAAGCATGATTCAGCTAGGCATTTATTGTAGAGTTTGGAGAGGACAGAGGTCATTTCAGCAGAGCATTTCTTTATTACTATTACAGGTATAAGATCAGGCCCACAAGTTTTGGAGGTGTCAAGGATTTTTATGATGTACCTGACCTGGGATGGGATGATGACCAGGTTATCAAGTGTGACTTCGGTCCGCAAAGGGAATTAGGGAGAGGGTATCTGAGTCCAAAGTGGAGTTAGAAGCGAAACGCTGGGCAAGTAGTTCGGCTTTATCAGTGGCCGTACAAACGACATCATTGTGGTTTGATAGTGGGGGAATCGTTGATTGACCATTGTTTACTGCACTATTGTAGATTTCCCAGAAATCACGAGTGCCTAGTTTCTTTGACTGAATGCGTTTTTTGGGTTAACTCATTGAACCTTCTCTTTGCTTCACCAATAACGGCCTTGCAATTATGTCTTGACTCTATAAATGTATGTCTATTAGTAGCTGACTTATGGTTATCGAATTTACAAAATGCTTGTTGCCTCTCAGCAATGGCAGCTGCACATTCCGAGGTGAACCATTCGAGGAGAGTGGGGCTTGCTAAAGAATTTTCGTATGGGAGCATAGGCTTCAATGCCTGCTTTGACCCATTCAGTTTATTCATTTGCACGCTGGTCGGCAAGGAGTAAGGTTTCCCTCCATTGGGCGTTGCTGATGTGATCTCTGATTGACTCAAAAGCAGTCTGCACGTAGTATCTCGTTGTTTTGAGCAACGGTTCATCAGCTTTTGAGCGACTTTTTAGGGGGATATGTATCATTAGCACAATATGATCAGCATCCCCGAGTGGACTGTGATCTTTTGTCATACAAGCCTCAAGAAAAGGTCTAGAAGTGAGGCTTGTTAGTTTACTCGATCGGGGATGCGGGTCGGAAAATCGACAGTCTGAAAGAGGGAAATTGTACGTAGAGTTGCCGGCTGCGTCAGTAAGGCTGGAGAATTTTAAGCAGTCGCGGTTGTGGGCATTAAAATCTCCAAATACATGTATTTGGGCATTCGAGTCAATTAAGAGTGCTCTATCTATGCTTTCAGAGACAAAGTTCAGCAGAGTACAGTCCTGGGTCGAAAGGGGACGGTATAAGAAATATAAGTAATGAACGCTGTGATGTAAAGCAAATCTAAAGCATATGTAGTCTTCGTGATCTGATTCTAACCTATATTCTCTAGTCAGGGGGAGGGTGTTTCGAACATAAACCCCTAGCCCGTGCATAATTTTGTCAGAGTCTTTGCGGTAGAGAAGGAGGTAGTCAGTCATGTCAAAATGGTGAGATGAGATTGAGGATTGAATGTTAGTTTCACTTAGAGCTAGGATATCCGGAGAGTTTGTCAGGAGAAAGGTTTCTACGTCGTTGACGTTGGTTCTAAGTCCCCGGATATTTGTGAATGCGAACCTCAAGGGCGGAGGCGAAAGTGTTTTTTGTTGGGTATCTGCTTTAGGTTTGATTTGATTTGATTTTTTTGTAATGACATGTTTTTTATCATAGAGTAGGTTTGCCAAGGTGGGTTCTTGTTTAGTGCCAATAAGCTCACACAACCAGTCCATTAGTTACGACCTGGTCGATGAGGGTTGTGGCCTCGGGAAAGCCCACCGGAGATAATTGCAGGGTCCCTTTCCATGCGCGACATGGCACATACAACTACCCACAGTAGTATGCAACTGATGATGGAGTAGCCGTTCTTGGTGTCACCCAAGAGTTTGGGCTCCTTCCTGTCAGTCGGAAATAGCAGCCAGACAAGCTGTCTAACCTGTACTCTCAACCTGTCGAAACAAGAGAGACCCAGACTGGTCATGTAAGACTTAGTGACGAAGAAACTTTCCCCAAGTTGCCAAAATAGAGAGAATGAGAACGGCGTTCATTGTCCTAGTAAGGAAACAAGGCTAGGCAGTGAGTTTTTAGAGGCGGCACAGCGCTGGTACCTCTGAGCCTGGCTAATAGACAGAGACGGAGTGCAAGGGCCGGCGATAGGCAAAACCTATCTACTCCTTAGGCCATTGTAAGTTTGCAAACCGGATATTTTGTTAGAGATTCCAACTCTAGAAAGGTTATCGATCAGGACTAAGGTTTATTGCCGCGGCGTAGGTAGTTAGTAGCAAGGTTTTATTGTCAGAGATTTCTTTCTCTTAGATGGATGGTCTTACAGGTCCAACACTGTGAGAAAGGTAAAAATAGCATGCGCCCGTGTACTGGTCGAGTATTTCGTAGCCCCCGCAGGTTTTAAAAAAAAATTCCATATATATATATATATATATATATATATATATATATATGTAGATAGAATAAGTTCATTGTATGCTAAAGAGGGAACAGAAAGTCGGAGATAGGTTTCCCTCTCACAAGGAAGTACAAATAAGAGAAATAAGAAAGAGAGGCAAAACTTCAGGCCAGCATGCAAGTTCAAGAATTTCATCAGTTGGAACTCGATATTCAGGCAATAGGACAGTTAATATCAATAACTAAACACATTTAAGTCAAACAGAGTAAATACTAGTAAGTTTACGATATAATTCATCCCACTGCCACATAAAGTGTGTTTTACTCAGTTAGTAGAGCATTGGACTCAAACCACTAAGTCCGGTTTTTAATCACGCTAGGTCTAGCCACACTCATGGGACTTAAACTCAAAGACACACTAGTTTGGGGATAAATATATATAGACATTATACTGATCTGTAATTAATCAATCCTTGTTTCCTTAACGCCTTTTCTTATATACTTTAATAACATAAAATACATGCTAAATATGTCTTAGTTCTTCGATTGAGTTAAGTTTTAGAACAACTATTTGTTAGTGTAATTATATGTAATTTGTAATTTACTTAACAAGTCATATATCTCTATTAGCTATCAATGTATTTCTCTCAGAATCTGTTACAGTTGATTCAACAACTCTCTGCTATTTTAATCTCTCTGTTAGCATATAAAGGTGTAATGGTGCTTTCTCTTTCTAGCTAATTTGCAGTGTGTTCGTAAACACGTATGTAAATTAGATAGCAAAGTAATATGTCACATTATGTTTATATTATCTTCAAGTATGATATAGAATTACAGACACTTATGTTTAGTGTGCAAGAATTACTGAAAAAGATCAGTTTATTTTTTTAAATTAAATTAAAGTTGAACAAATAGTGGTAGTAGATGTAACCTA
>OY744523.1:65925787-65975787 GCA_963556195.1 Sepiola atlantica
CTGATGACATTGAGTCTGAGATAGCTATATTTACTGACGACACCACTCTTTACTCTCGTCATGTGGGCAAAACGGATGTGCTCATATCCGAGGCAATGGCTGAAGCTTTAGAAAATTACCTCCAAACTGTAGTGGATTAGGGTCATAAATGGTTGGTAACTTTTAATTCCGCAAAGACAAAGCTCTTTTCCTTCAATAACTACAAGAAACGTCTTCAACCACTGATTGTCATAGCAAATAACACCATACCTAAGAATTCAACATTCAAACTCTTCGGCCAAACCTTCACAGGCAACATGAATTGGAACAAATACATTGAAGACATTGCCAAGGCTGCAGCAAAGAACGTACAGCTGACATTATCCTGTATCTCTACAAAGCCACCATCCGTCCATACATGGAGTATTGTTGTCACATCTTGACTGGTGCATCATCCACTAGTCTCTCCCTCTTAGACAAGGTCCAAAAAAGAGTCGCAAACTTAATAGGTCCCTCACTATTCACCAGGCTCCAGCCTCTGTGCCATCGCCGCAATGATGCATATGTGTGCTTGTTTCACAAATACTTCAATGGGGTGTGCTCCGATGAATTGGCTGCTCTGTTGCCTTCTCGACGTAAATACACTAGACCATTCGACGATCAGCTAAATCCCATCCATCCCCTGAAATAATCATAAAAAATAGTGTTGGGAAGATTAATGGAACTGAGATTTATAAAAATTGAAACTGTTTGTAGTATCGCAATCAGAAAATTTTAGCCTAATTTTTTATTCCAAAAAACATTCTATATATTTTTTCAAACTTAATTTTCAATTGCTGTACTAATGATAAAATGATAAATATTCATCCTTTTTAAATCTATTTGTAAAACTAAAATCTACCGACTACAATAACATCAAAATACGATGCAAGTTTATTTTACTTGTGTAAAAACAACTAACACCTTATATAAATTCGCTAGGTACCCTTAAGAAATGCAGTTAATTTACGATTTTAAAATGTTTGAAACAATTTTTTTAAATTGTTTTAAAAAATATTAACATACATCATTAATAATTACATTTTTAAAAAGTATAAAAAATGTTTTTAATTAGTATTTAACTCATTTATTTTATTCTGTCGGGCTTTTTTATTTTTTCAAATTATATCATGGGTTTTTTCCAGTAGGATATTTTCCGGTTCCTCAACATTGGAAACCCTTACAAGAGATAGCTGAAAAGTGTGAAAAAGAAACTTTGAACATTTTGTGAGGCTTGGTATGGAGTTGAATTTAATGAATTTAAAGTTGTCATAGCTCTGTGCGACAACACACTTTGCCCTTAGTTCTCCTTTGATTTTGAGTTTCCATGTCTGAACTAGTTGTAAAACAAAATTGTTAATAATGTAAAAGGAAATCGAAGGCAATAAAATCAATAAGTAATAATAAAAATGATTCTTGGTTCTTAATTTCATTAAAACTGTTTGGCAATTCAGTTGTTACATTTTCCTTCCATTAACAAGAACACAAATACACCCCAGACTACTTGAAAGGCAGTGAAAAATTTGTCAACATTTAAAGTTAAATAGCTATATATATATATATATATATATATTTTTAAAACTATTTTAAAGTAATGCGAAATATGTTCTATACATTAAAAATAATTACTAACATGGTTATATTAAATGTTGTTTCATATTTAAACGTATATGTTAATGTAATGTGAAAGTTTGAATTGTTTTGTTTAAAAAATTTAAGTAGATTTTTTTTTACTATATACGAACTTATAAGTATTTTTATTATGGAATTGTAGATTAATACCCTCAGCCAAATAAGCCCCGCCCTCCACAAAAGAGAGATTCTACTTTTTTAGGCGATTACGTGTGAACACCCTGAAAGACTTAACGGGGAGAAAAATCAGAAAAATTAATAGTTTGAGAATTTAGGGTGTAGAATCTGTTTCTCATGTACATTTAACGTAAAATGTGTCCCCGTTTCCGGACCATTGTAGCGTTTTAGGATAATTAATTAAAAAATATTGTTGCTATGGGAGATAAATTCCGTTATTTTTTTTTTAGCTTTTACATGTGGTTTTATGAACTTACCTGTCAAATTTAAAGTTAGGGCTATAAAACAATTAATGGACAGCCCGAAAAATTTAGAATGGCCCAGAATTGAGAATCATTTTATGTTAAATCTTTATACGAACTGATCCCTATAATCTAAATTCTAAAATAATTACTTTTTTTTGTCCTGCCAAGTTTTTCAGGGTGTTCACACGTAAATACTTTTCATGCCGTTGTTGTGTTATTTTAAGTGCTTTCGTTATTGGATTCAGTAATTGTATCAGAAGCGAAGATTTAGAACAGAATAAGCAATTGTATTGAAATCCGGGAAAAATACTGGAATCATCCCACCACTAATATATATAGACTATAAATTTTTTTTTATTCGAACATTTTGGCTACATATGTACATACATGTTTCAGATACGACTTTATTCAAAGTTTACATTCTTCAGGCAACTAACAAAGAAAAATCTCTATCAGTGGCCTGAAGAAGCTGGACTATGAATAAGGTCGTAGTCGAAACATATATGCAAATATGTGATTATAATGTTTTTGTAAATAAAAATTGATACTAAAATACTGCGTTACTTGTTGTTGAGCACTATCTTATAAACACTGTAGCTTCATAGAATTAACAACTATGAACTAACAACACTACATACACACATGTGTGTGTGTTATAGTTCCTGTCTCATTATTTGGTCACAAACTCCTAGACTTTTGAAAGTAGACACACATAACCATATATATTCTTAAACAACAAAAGCTAAAGTACTCAAAGATATATTTTTCAATTTGATCAAAGCCAGTACAATAATATCGGGGAATCTGCGTTTAGTCTTGGACAGCGATCTTATTTGACCTCCATAAAAATGAAGTATGACTGATTTGATTTATTTATGATTTGAAAATAATATCATTTTTATGTTTTAATTGATAATACTGGGTTCCCGGCTTGGAGAAGGCGGAAGAATCAAATGAGCTACAAAATATTGAATTTTGATGTCAGATCGACTGACTTGGGTTTGAGAGAATTAAAAAAATGTAGAAGCAAGACAGTGAAAAATATCAATTTCGGTTCTTAAATTGAAAATTTAAATAACATTTAGCTTCTTTACTAGTCATACCAGGTCATGGATACGTCTACGACAATCGTTCCGACAATCTGTGCTATTTTTAAGCTGGTGGCTGATGTATGGTTCTATGCAGTTCTATAATGTCTATTCTCCCAGGCTTTATATCCTCACGCTTTGAGAAGGGCTTAAGTTATTGCTAATCGTCTGAGGCTTCTTACCAAGGAATACCGCTCCTTTTGTAGGCAAGGGTGCACTTCCTCTTGTGCCCTGACTTTTCAATCTTCTCTTTGTGACCTTGAGCCATCGTTTCCTGCAATAAGAGGTAAGTAAATAAAAACTTGAAAGAGAATGGTTTGGTATGTCACGATTTTCTTTTGGTCAACCAGACATAAGCTAGAAATAACACATTCGTCTCTAACCGCAAATGGACTAATTCTGGGATTATTTGTTAACATTAACGCAAATGGCTGTCTATAGCAATATTTCAAACATCATTGGTAATTAAGATATAGCTGCTTTCCTCTTCTATCTGAAGCACGTGATGCAATGGTGAAAAAACTGTTTGTTACTTGTAACAATTCTTAAACCAAGCTTCTCTTCTTTCACTGGTAATGCTTAGATTCTTGTTTTAACCCACTTAGAAGACAATGACTCACTAAATTCTGAAATGGAAGACATATCCAATATGTTGTTTAAGTTGCTAGCTATGTATGAACATTTCTCTGGAATGGGGACATGCGACAAGTGTAGTATCTTTTTTTATTCATAATCCCTAAAGATGATAAAAACAGCAAACAAATCGTAAACGTATCACTCATTCATTTATATATACACATATTACAATGATTGTCCCTAACATACATCAATGGGAATCTCCCTTTCCAAAAGGAGTTTTTTAGTAGAAAAAAAAACTTAAGTGGTGAAAAAAAGTTCAGTAAGTATTTAAATGGTTACTATTTTTTATCAAATGAATGCATTAACAGTGTAAACAATTCAGAAACTTACGTCTTTCTGGCTTTTTTGTTGGCATCAAGCTAACATTTTTCTCATGGTTCTTTCTTTTTCTTGAGATGTTCTTACTATTTCCTGGGGTGTTCTTTCTATTTCTTGGTTATTCATTTCTAGTAGTGGTTAATGTGCAAAGGTAGCTGTTTCTATTAAAGGTCCTTGATTGAGATAGGTTCAATTCCCCTTGCATTGCATTGATAGACTTTTTTGATTGTGTATGTCCAGGGCAGATTTAGTCAGCTTTATAGGTGTTCTTGTGTCGATCTTTTCTGTGATTGCTACTGGTGGCATATTTTTTATTTGTTGTAAAATGCGGTGAAATTGTTCAGGTTTCTTCTATTTCTCAGAGTGATTCGTTTTGTGCCATCTATTTTGATCGTATATTGCTAGAATGGTCTAATTACAGCCAATATTCAAGTTCTTGCCCATCTAAGAGGCTTGTTTCCTCGAAGGTTTGTGAAATAAACATGGTGATCTTTCCACTTGTCGCTTTCTGTTGTGCCCTTTTGCTAGTGTTTTTTCTATGTTAATGGTAATTTCTGACCAGATTGGGTGAGGACAGTATATTTCTAGTGGTGTGGGGTTGGATACCTGATTGCGCGTCTGAATAGTATCACCGCTATTTTTTTTTTGTTCGTGGACCAATGCTATTTTTGCAAATACGCATTGCCCTTTTGTATTTTTCTATATTTATGGATCTTGTAGGACTTGTTTGTCGTTAGCATTCTATTGACACTTGTCACTTTAGTCTCTGCCCTTCCGTTTACATGGGGCTTTCTGATTGTATTACTGGCTGATTTACTATGTTCTTTTTTGTACCAGAAATGATATAACTTCTAGGTTGCTATAGGTTTTTGCATCGCCAAAGAGGTCTGCTAGTATTTCTGGGTCTGAAATTACTCATATCAAATTATCCTTTATGATGTCGGTAAAATGTATGAGTGCAGCCTGGTACTGTACACATTGTTGTTAAATTACATAGTGATCTTTGCCCGCAAAAGTTAGCAAGGAATGTTCTAATACCCATACCAAAAATATGCGTCATATCACTCAGTGCAGAATGGTGCTTTCTTCCTTCAGCGTCAAATGTTTGATTTCAGAAGGTGGTCGATTTCAAGCATTATGGCAATGTTCGTCAGGGGGGTCTCATTACGTCTTGTTTCTATTCATCACTACAGCAATGGAAAAGTGCAATTCTTATTTTGGTTTCTGCTATGTCTGTGCCAGTTTCGAACATCTCCCATTGTCTTTAAAGGATTTCTATTCTTCTGCTAAAACACGTATGCTCATTTTAAGTGGGTCTGTTTTTAGTTCATGTGATTCCACCAGTGATGTGTAGTTTGTATGCACTGCTTTCTCATGCATATATATTAGCTGACCTATTATGGCTGCAAAGAGCATCTGGCATGTCGTCTGACCACCGTTGGCAGTTCTCAATGGGACACCAGATCATACTACCTTTGTGTTTTGACATTTGTATTAACCAATTTCTGAATAAAGTGTTGCTGTTGACTACTGATATAGTATAGTCTATCCAGGTGTGTTGCTTGCTTCCATCAGAGATATGTAAAATAACTTTTCCGGAATGACGAGATAGTTTCTCCCCCTTTTATTAATCATCCCTAAAGACCATTGAAGCAGGCTTCATGAGAAAATTATACAAATAGGGCGCGTATTACTTATTCATTAATGCATACACATACATAGACATATTGCAACAGACTAGAATAATTGTCCTTAACTCACATCAATGGATATATTGATACCTATCTAGTTGTTGTGAAAATAATTGGATCATTAAACTGTTCCAGGAGGTACCTGACTGGTCATGTAATCTTTTATCTATATAAGAGTCAGATACTCCTGATATGAAGTATTGCCACCAACTTTGAGAAGGTGCCACTCAGAGCACTATTAATTGTTTTGAGAGATTTCAAAATAAACTTCGCAATCTAGTGGGTTATGATCTCCGCTATTCTTTGAAGCTCCTTCTTCACAGAAGAGACATTTCTAGTTTTTATCTACTCTTTCATTAGTTCCATAAAATGTGTTTAACTTAGCTCTTCTTTATCCTTGTAATACATTCAAAGCAAGAACTCATATTGCCATCACACCTGCAAAGAACATTCCTTTCTTTCTCCATATGTTTGACATCAAACGAACTTTTTATAAACAGTTTCTTTCCAAAAATGTCCTATATGCGGAACACATTAGCATGGGAATGCTTTCAATGCAAACTACAACTTGGTCGTCTTAAAGTCTAATTGGGACATTTAAGCTAAATGTGATCCACTCATGTGAGGTAAAAGTCTAAAATGTCTTTTAATTGTTAGCCAATCATTAATATTTGTTACAATGAGCATTTCTGAAAATGTCAGCACTTTAGTTCAAAGTGGTTCAGTTTTTATGGGATTTTTGAATCTCAGAAATTTTTTCGGATTTTCTACGAATTTGAAGCCATATTTTACTAGCAGTATCTAAGAAATAGAATATGTTTAGAACTTGAAAATTAGTACATTAATTCTAAAGAAAGTTGAATAAATTTAATTAGGAAAAAAAGTTCTAAAAATTTTTTTTTTTAACTTTTAGAGGATCCACAAAATGGGAGCAAAACCCACTAGAAACGCACTTTGAGCCATTTTCAACGCAAGAAATAAGCCAGAAATGCAAAAATTAAGGCGTTTTGTCAATTCTCCTAAAGACAGGCTTGGTGTACTACATATTGAAGAAAATTGAAGAGTGTAACCTTTCAAAGTAAAGATTTATTATCCCAGAAAAATGTGCATTGCCGTGTGGTCACTTGGTTGTGCGAGAAGCTCAGATGGAACAATTTATTTTGAAAATAAGGAATAGGAAGCGTGAGTAGCCTACTGTACAGTGTAACAGAAGGGTGGCGTCATGAGTCAGGTGACTTCTATTTTCCGGTTGCTTTATTCCTTTTTATTCGGGATTTCATCCACGTCGGACGTGTCATCAACCTGCTAATGTCTAAGCTGCTGGCGAACATCCACCTCCTTCCTGCGGTACATACATCGACCATGATTCACTTAAATTGTTTGTTTTGTTTTGTTTTGGGAAGATCCAGTGAACCCAGTGAATTCATCTGTTGTTTGTTTTCGGACATTCTATTTTTTCAGTCTGATCAACAAAAAAATAACGTTCAAATTAAAAATAGCGGGTTGGTAGGCAATCAATCCATCGCTGCAACCGTCTTCAGATGAGAATCGATTATGATTTAAGCATGAAATTCAATTGATTGGTGAGCGGCCCATATTGAACACAATGTTAACACATACTTACCATAAACCGTCCTCATACGAATTCAAATTATGTTCTATTCCACTCACCATTTTCAATCGTCTTATAATCATCATTTAACAATATATTTACCGTTATCTTCTGATTGCTTTTGGCCTTGCTAAGTGGTGACTTCTGAGTTTTAAAAAAATGAAAGATAATTTCCACACACGATTTTACCAAATTTGATTTACTTTAGGCAGCTTCTTAACTCGCTTTTTTTAGCTCCGTACATCAAGTGACTTCATGCCTTGTCTGGAGCGACTTCCATGAAAAAAATTAAGGAAATAAGTGCAACCATTTCATTTATTTTTCAAAAAGAAATTCACGTCCGTTGTGGCAATCGGAAATGAAATAAATTGAACTATTTACCATTGTAAACGTTTTCCCCTTAAAGAAAAGTAACATTATGTGGGGTCAAGAGTTTATGTCGGGTCATAACCATTGAATCTACTTGAGTAGAATGAGATATTTTGTAAACCTATATTCGTTTAACTATAGAGTCCATTGACCCGTTTTTAGTGATGTCGGGCTAAAAGCCAACTAAGAAAAGTGATATCGTTTTTCAGTAGAATTGTAAGTGAAAATGACATTCCTAATTTGAATAGTATCGTTAGATTTATAGGCATTTTAACTTTTTATGGAATGCAAAATAACGGTTAGATTGAAGGTGACAACTGTGTCATGGCGGCTAATTTAGAAGTCGGACATTTAAACCGGTGTTAGTGTAAAAGATTCCCCATTATATTTTTACTGTTTTTTTTGTGTTGCTAACTATTCTTTTTTGACAAAATGTTTAATTATTAACAAATAATAAAATAAAACTCTTATTTATAAAAAAACAGTTTGGTTTTATTTGTTTGTTAATTTTTTAATATATTCAAATTGTTAGTAATTAAACTATTTGCTAATGAATATTTTAAAAATATTTTTGTATTTCGATTATAAAAACAGTTTGATTTTATTAGTTCTTAATAATTAAAAGTTTTGTTCAAACAAAATTATTATTTTCAAAAAAATACCTGGACAAAAATATAATGATGGAATTTTTTCGCTCACACCGGTCGAAATATCCTACTTCAGATATCCTACTCATATATATATATATATATATATATATATATAAGAAGAATAGCCCCCTCGGGAGGAGCAAAACTAATTATTCAGACAAAACAGTTTTGTAACACTTAAAATGAAGAGATAATGATACAAAACCTAATGTCTAGAATCCTTATTCCATTTTTGATCAAAATCCATTACATGAGTTTTATTCTAGAAAAGGTTTAAAATTAAGGCTTATGTTAAGAATAAATTGAAATTCAGAGATTCTTGCTTAATGTCTTTCTAATGAGTATTTATCAAATTCAATGTAAATTTTAAATAGTTAAACTTTCGAATAAGAATGCCCATATTTGCCTTTCAAGCCCGTTAAAATACTGAAATTTTGAAACTGAAAAATAATTATTAATTCATGTCAAATAATCATTGTTAAAATTCCACGAAAATTGGAGATATCTGAATTTTTATTAAGGTATTCCGGACCATTTATACTCTAACATAGCCCACATAACTTACTCTTAAGTTCATATGAATAGATATATGACTCACAAGAATTTATTCATGAAAATCGGATTTTAGAAGTATGGATGACCAAACTAGTACATAATTGGTTTCCGTCTCTCCTGAACACTATCCCATTTCAATAACAAGCCGCGCGTTCGTGGTCCCCTCTGTATGTGACTCGATGTGGCGAGGGTAAAATGCAATAAATTTGGGCAATTTGGGGCATTTTGACCCCCCTTTGACACCCAGGGGCGCGATCCAGAATTTTTCTGAGGTCAAGGATGCTCATTTTATATCCAGAACAATTGCCTCTACATTTTTGCGAAGTTTCAGAAAAATTGAATGAATGGATCAAACGTTATGGGAGAAAATGGTCATTTTTTGCAATTTCGGGGCCTTTTGACCCCCTGGGGGGCTAACCAGATTTTTTATTCTTGATCGGAGAATGTCACCTTCTAACCTGACCAAAGTTACAACTTCATGCAAAATTTCAGAGAAATTCAATGGATGGTTGCGGAGAAAAATCCGGACGGACGGACGGACATTCCTCAAAACATAAGTCCAATAATAATAATAAATCAACAAAGGCAATCGGTGTAGAATATAAAAAATACACACTTGAAAGAAGTATCCCTATTTATTTGCCTCCGCATGTGTTCAAAGTGAGAAACTAGGTCGATTTTACTGTAGGGAAAAATCTAGCTCCCCAAAACGGGGCACTCGGGATGCAAGTAAAACTATATGTATAGAACTGTAGGCACTATCTTTCGGATGAGGATGCTAATCATCGTTTCTCATAATGGGTTAGCACTGCCTGGTAGTATGGGCTGTTGAGACCGATCAGATACTACAGTTTGGTCCTTACCCAAAAGGCCAGATAGAGTCTCTAAAAAGCAGCCAGTGTCAAAAAATTAAACAACAAAACGAGTAACTAAGAGAATAACAGTGCGAAAAGGAAGGTGTGAAAAAGACGAAGATAGAGCATCGAGTGTATATGTGTATCTCATTGTCACTGCTGGTTTAGTATTCTTAGAATGAGCTAGTGTTCAAGAGCGCTGAAGAAAGATACAGGAGTATAGGTTATTAGAGGGACTTCAGCAACTTAAGTTGTTTTATTTTCATACAGACATGCTTGCAGGCGTCATGTGTTTTCATTGGGATGCGAAGAAAAATTAATTGAAAAGACATATTGGGTTATTTTGTTAGATATTCGATGGTCACAACAAATTATCTGACTCTCTATTTAGAAAACAAAACAAAAGACTAAGTATATTGCACATACAATGAAACACACGTGTGTGTGCATGTCGTCTTTTCTTCATTTTACTTCAGTGTAAAGTCTCAGAAATCAAGGGGCCTCTTCATGGGGATAACACTTTATCTCTATATGAGATACATAGATATCCGTGTATGCAACTAAAGTTCTCCTTTACTTCTTCAACGTCAAGTTAGTAAAGAAGTGAAGCACATTATTTTTCCTCTCCTAAATTGATCAGTAAACTAAGTATATCTTTGTTGTTGTCTCTTTGTCCTACCAGATTCCAGGACAAGCATTCATCTAGTCTGGTGGGGAATCCAGCTAAATGCTGTTACTTGAGCTAACATCACTAGAAGAAGGTGCACCATTTCTTCGTATGAGCCAATGTCGAATGGATCTTATTTTGGGCTTTGAATACTATGTTATTTTGAATATTTGGTAATGATTTACATGTAGGGTGAAGCATTTTCATGTAAGGTTGTCCTGGCAAACCTTTGTGCAGAGAGATCGAAAACACTCGAGGATGGTGTCTAGTAGGTAATACAACCCCTGTGTGTGTATGTGAAAAGACTTGTTGAAATATTGACTTTATCGGATATTTTTCATCTTGGTTTAAATAGTAGTATTTATAGATTTGTAATCGGTGAAATACATGTTAAGAAATTATTTTTGCATTATTAAAAATAATCAGTCGTTTTAATTCTATATTATCTTCATGTATAATATTGAACATTTGAACTTGGTAGGTACTACGACTCCGGATCAAAGTGGTCCTGTGAGTAATTGTAATAATAGTTATAAACAAAATGTTTTATTTTTCATCCACGGGTGATTTAAGATAACATGTATGAGGGCGATGCGAATATCTTTATAATTTGATGAGATCGGAGGAGGGGGACAAGAGTAACATGTCTAGTTATTTGAACCGCATGTAGAGAATAGAATGGATTTGGCTAATGCATACATCGTATTCTCGAATTCATTCTCGCTTTTTATTTGTCTTTTTCATACCTGTTGTTCTAAGGATTTTTAATAGAACCTCTATTTTGTTTGCATACTTTTGTTATTCTGTGTTGCCTAGAATATATATTCTAAAATTAATAATGGACAGTTCAGTAAAAATTAATTAATTAAAAAAAATGTATATATGTGCACCACCTAAATGGAACATTAGCAAAAAAATAATTTTAGTCACTGTATTTTCTCGAATATACATTTAGAAATTCATAATCATCCATCCCTTAGTTTATAGATTAGCCTTTATATATATACTAGCGGGGCTACCCGACGTTGCTCGGGGTCATAAAGACATATAATATAAGAAAAATCGCGTGTGTAACATTTTTATTTTCAAACTTCTATGTCTCCCCCTCCTCTATAGCCGTCTCTTTATCTTTCTACCTTTCTCTCTCCTGGTCGCCCCATTTCACCGCTACTTTCTAATTTTACCTTTTGCGAAAGCTGATTCTTCCCCACCATTTCTCCTACGTTGCCCAGGCAATAGTATGACATATTTCTATAAAAAGTACCACATCTATCTGCGCCTTCTATATAGGTACTTATCTCCGCCCCGGTGTTCATACTATATACATATCTATCCCCACTCCGGTGCACATACAATATACGTACCTATCGCCGCCCCGGGGCAGATACTATATAAGTACCTATTGCCGCCCCAGTATGCATACTACATAATTACCTATCACTGCCCCAGTGCAAATGCTACATACGTACCTATCGCCGCCCCAGTGCGAATGCTGCATACGTCAATATCGCCGCCCGGTTGCGAATGCTACATACGTACCTATCGCCGCTCCGGTGAAAATGCTAAATACGTCCCTATTGCTGGCCTGATGCGAATGCTAAATATGTTCCTATCGCCGCCCCGTTGCGTGTGCTAAATACGTACCTATCGCCTCCCCGGTGTGCATGCTATATATGTACTGATCGCCGCCCCAGAGCGCATGCTAAATATGTACCTATCACCGCCCTGGTAAGCATTCTATATACTTACTGCCATCCCTGTGCACGTACTATATATATACCTATCGCCGCCCCGGTGCGCATAGTATATTCGTATCTATCGCCGCCCCGGTGTGCATACTATATACTTACCTACGAAATATTTTAAGTTCAAATAAACAAAAAATTTCACCCAACCGCCTAAATTGTTTGGCCCGACCCCTACACTTTCCCCCGACCGCTAATACCTCAAGCCGCACCCCCCAATTTTGATTTACTCTCCTCCAACCCTGAGAAATATTTTGAGTGAAAAACAAAAAAAAAACTAAAAAATTTGGCGTGACGCCTAAAAAGTTCGGCCTGACCCCTAAAAATGTTCCCGACCCCTCAATCTCTTCAGCCCTCCATCCCAACTAATTTTTCACTCTCCCCCAACCCTGAGAAATATTTTGAGTTCAAAACAAAGACAAAAGAAAAAAATTTGGTCTGACCCCTAAAAAATTTGGCCCGACCCCTCAAAAATTTGGCCTGACCCCTAAAATTTTCCCCGACCCCCTAATCTCTCCAGCCACCCCCTAACTTTTTTTCACTGTCCCACAACCCTGAGAAATATTTTAATTGCAAAAAAATAAAAAAATAAAAATTTTTCCCGACCCCTATAAAATTTAGCCTGACCCCTAAAATTTTCCCCGACCCCCTTACCTCTCCAGCCAACCCCCAACATTTTTTTCATTCTCCCACAACCCTGAGAAATATTTTAAGTTCAAATAAATAAAAAAAATAAAAATTTGGGCCGACCCCTAAAAAGTTCGGTCTGACCCCTTAAATTTTCCCCGACCCCTCAATCTCTCAAGCCCCCCCATCCCAACTAATTTTTCACTCTCCCCCAATCCTGAGAAATATTTTGAGTTAAAAACAAAAAAAAAACAAAAAAATTTGGCGTGACGCCTTAAAAGTTCGGCCTGACCCCTAAAAATGTTCCCGATCCCTCAATCTCTTCAGCCCTCCATCCCAACTAATTTTTCACTCTCCCCCAACCCTGAGAAATATTTTGAGTTCAAAACTAAAAAAAAGAACAAAATTTGGCCTGACCCCTTAAAAGTTCGGCCTGACCCCTAAAATTTTCCCCGACCCCTCAATCTCTCCAGCCTCCTATCCCAACTAATTTTTCACTCTCCCCCAACCCTGAGAAATATTTTGAGTTCGAAAAAAAAAAGAAAGAAATTTGGCCCGACCCCTAAAAAATTTGGCCTGACTCCTAAAATTTTCCTCGACCCCCTACTCTGTTAAGCCCCCCGCCCAACTTCTTTTCACTCTCCCACAACCCTGAGAAATATTTGGTGTTCAAAACAAAAGAAAACAAAAAAATTTGGCCTGACCCCTAAAATTTTCCCCGACCCCTGAATCTCTTCAGCCCCCCATCCCAACTAATTGTTCACTCTCACCCAACCCTGAGAAATATTTTGAGTTCGAAAAAAAAAAAAAAAAATTTGGCCCGACCCCTAAAAAATTTGGCCTGACCCCTAAAATTTCCCACGACCCCCTCAATCTCTCCAGCCCCCCCCCCCCCCAACTTTTTTTCACTGTCCCACAACCCTGAGAAATATTTTGAGTTCAAAACAAAAAAAAAAAAATTTGGCCCGACCCCTAAAAAATTTGGCCTGACTCCTAAAATTTTCCTCGACCCCCTACTCTGTTCAGCCCCCCGCCCAACTTCTTTTCACTCTCCCACAACCCTGAGAAATATTTTGCGTTCAAAACAAAAGAAAACAAAAAAATTTGGCCTGACCCCTAAAATTTTCCCCGACCCCTGAATCTCTTCAGCCCCCCATCCCAACTAATTGTTCACTCTCCCCCAACCCTGAGAAATATTTTGAGTTCAAAACAAAAAAAAACAAAAACATTTGGCCTGACCGCTAAAAAGTTCGGCCTGACCCCTAAAATTTTCCCCGACCCCTGAATCTCTTCAGCCCCCCATCCCAACTTATTGTTCACTCTCCCCCAACCCTGAGAAATATTTTGAGTTCGAAAAAAAAAAAAAAAATTTGGCCCGACCCCTAAAAAATTTGGCCTGACCCCTAAAATTTCCCACGACCCCCTCAATCTCTCCAGCCCCCCCCCCCCCAACTTTTTTTCACTGTCCCACAACCCTGAGAAATATTTTGAGTTCAAAACAAAAAAAAAAAAATTTGGCCCGACCCCTAAAAAATTTGGCCTGACTCCTAAAATTTTCCTCGACCCCCTACTCTGTTAAGCCCCCCGCCCAACTTCTTTTCACTCTCCCACAACCCTGAGAAATATTTGGTGTTCAAAACAAAAGAAAACAAAAAAATTTGGCCTGACCCCTAAAATTTTCCCCGACCCCTGAATCTCTTCAGCCCCCCATCCCAACTAATTGTTCACTCTCCCCCAACCCTGAGAAATATTTTGAGTTCGAAAAAAAAAAAAAAAAAATTTGGCCCGACCCCTAAAAAATTTGGCCTGACCCCTAAAATTTCCCACGACCCCCTCAATCTCTCCAGCCCCCCCCCAACTTTTTTTCACTGTCCCACAACCCTGAGAAATATTTTGAGTTCAAAACAAAAAAAAAAAAATTTGGCCCGACCCCTAAAAAATTTGGCCTGACTCCTAAAATTTTCCTCGACCCCCTACTCTGTTCAGCCCCCCGCCCAACTTCTTTTCACTCTCCCACAACCCTGAGAAATATTTTGCGTTCAAAACAAAAGAAAACAAAAAAATTTGGCCTGACCCCTAAAATTTTCCCCGACCCCTGAATCTCTTCAGCCCCCCATCCCAACTAATTGTTCACTCTCCCCCAACCCTGAGAAATATTTTGAGTTCAAAACAAAAAAAAACAAAAACATTTGGCCTGACCGCTAAAAAGTTCGGCCTGACCCCTAAAATTTTCCCCGACCCCTGAATCTCTTCAGCCCCCCATCCCAACTAATTGTTCACTCTCCCCCAACCCTGAGAAATATTTTGAGTTCGAAAAAAAAAAAAAAAAATTTGGCCCGACCCCTAAAAAATTTGGCCTGACCCCTAAAATTTCCCACGACCCCCTCAATCTCTCCAGCCCCCCCCCCCCAACTTTTTTTCACTGTCCCACAACCCTGAGAAATATTTTGAGTTCAAAACAAAAAAAAAAAATTTGGCCCGACCCCTAAAAAATTTGGCCTGACTCCTAAAATTTTCCTCGACCCCCTACTCTGTTCAGCCCCCCGCCCAACTTCTTTTCACTCTCCCACAACCCTGAGAAATATTTTGCGTTCAAAACAAAAGAAAACAAAAAAATTTGGCCTGACCCCTAAAATTTTCCCCGACCCCTGAATCTCTTCAGCCCCCCATCCCAACTAATTGTTCACTCTCCCCCAACCCTGAGAAATATTTTGAGTTCGAAAAAAAAAAAAAAAAATTTGGCCCGACCCCTAAAAAATTTGGCCTGACCCCTAAAATTTCCCACGACCCCCTCAATCTCTCCAGCCCCCCCCCCCAACTTTTTTTCACTGTCCCACAACCCTGAGAAATATTTTGAGTTCAAAACAAAAAAAAAAAATTTGGCCCGACCCCTAAAAAATTTGGCCTGACTCCTAAAATTTTCCTCGACCCCCTACTCTGTTCAGCCCCCCGCCCAACTTCTTTTCACTCTCCCACAACCCTGAGAAATATTTTGCGTTCAAAACAAAAGAAAACAAAAAAATTTGGCCTGACCCCTAAAATTTTCCCCGACCCCTGAATCTCTTCAGCCCCCCATCCCAACTAATTGTTCACTCTCCCCCAACCCTGAGAAATATTTTGAGTTCAAAACAAAAAAAAACAAAAACATTTGGCCTGACCGCTAAAAAGTTCGGCCTGACCCCTAAAATTTTCCCCGACCCCTCAATCTCTCCAGCCCCCCCCCCCCAACTTTTTTTCACTATTCCACAACCCTGAGAAATATTTTAAGTTCAAAAAAGAAAAAAAAATTTGGCCCGACCCCTAAGAAATTTGGCCTGACCCCTAAAATTTTCCCCGACCCCCTAATCTCCCAGCCCCCCGAACGTTTTTTCACTCTCCCACAACCCTGTTTAATATTTTAAGTTCAAAAAAATTTAAAAAAAAAAAATTGGCCCGACTCCTAAAAAATGTGGCCTAAAAAACAATGGCGGAGCATAATTATTTATTCCTTTAATTTCACTGATTGAGACATTATTTAATATGTATACAAATATTAGTGAAAACAATGGCGGAGCATAATTATTTATGAAAACTTATTGATGCTGTAACAGTAATACAAACAACAGTAGATGGTACAGATATTATAAAATTATATATTTAATTTGCGAGTAAAATAAATTATGTTTATCGCTAAATCAGTTTTCTCAAAACATTGAAGGATCTTTTAATCAAACCTTTATAAAGGGGGCTTTCAAAATGTATTTGTCGACGTTTTCATTAATCATATTGTTTAAATAAGGCTCTTTCTAACATAGTGTGTAAACATGTTTACATCATGTAAGACTATCGTTTTACTAATCAAATCTATATAAAACATTAACAATCACTATTCAACCTATGGAATTCTAAACATGATTATATATACACTGTTTAATTTAGACTTTCTCAGACATGGTGTTTAAACATGTTTATATTATGTAATACTATCGTTTTACTAAACAAAATCTATATAAAACAGAAACAATCACTATTCAATCTACGGAATTCTAAACATGACTGATATATACACTCTTTAATTTAGACTTTCTCAGACATGGTGTTTAAACATGTTTACATTATGTAATACTATCGTTTTACTAAACAAAATCTATATAAAACAATCACTATTGAATCTACGGAATGCTCAACATGACTGATATATACACTGTTTAATTTAGACTTTCTTAGACATGTTTAAACATGTTTACATTATGTAAGACTATCGTTTTACTAAACAAAATCCATATAAAACAGAAACAATCACCATTCAATCTACGGAATTCTAAACATGGCCGATATATTTGTAAATTAAAAACATAAATGAATATTATCTTTCAAAACTGCACTCAGAGAAAATCGATTGCTATTTGGTTTTATTCCCTTGAAATAGTTTAATTTCGAATTTAATTAGTCCTGACCACCTGGTGCTCATTAGACGAAGAGAATTGTTCCGTTTGACGACGAAAGAAAATATCAAAAACCAACATTTCGCTTGATATCGCGGATAATTTAGTCTTTCGAATTTAATAATTATTTAGATGTTGTTCGTTGATGTTTATAACTTGATTATAAATTAGTTTTGGTTTCCTATTCCGAGTAATTAATCTATTGATTTTGTTGTATTGGTTCTCTTCATATCTCTCTCTCTCTCCCTCTCTCTGTCTCTCTCTCTCATAATATTCAACCGTTTGTTCAAAACAGCTTCGTATCATATGCAAATAGTTTAATACGACAACAATACAATTTTACCTTCATCTATATATATAAAAGCCAATGTTTGTTTGTGTGGTACAGAAATCGATATATTAACAGTGAGAACATTGAAATACGTTTTAATAACGGTTTAATAATTCAAGGAATCTGAAGACAATTAAAATTTTCCTTTGATTCCATCTGGGGTCACTAGATGCAATTATCGGTGAGGTCAATCAAATATATTTCTCGCTAAATGATTTCCCATTCCTAACTTTTGTTTATTCCCTACCTTTAGTTGTCAATCACTCCTAGTTTGTATATTTACTATTCTCCTCATTATGCAACACTTCTACAAGCAATTGCCATGGAATTCATTCAAGCCGATAGCTGGAAAATCGCCTCTGTGGTACGAGTCTACAAGAACTCTGGGAATAGAACCGATCCTCAGAACTATCGCCCAATCAGTCTGCTGCTGGTCTTTGCTAAAATCTTTGAATCCCTAATCAGTCTAGCGATAGTACGGCACTTAGTTAATGCTAAACTTCTTTTCGACCGCCAGTATGGATTTAGACAAGCACGATCTACTGCAGACATCCTAACGGTCATCTCTGAGCGCATGTATCATGCAGGAGAAGCTAGAGCAGTAGCGCTAGATATATCCAAGGCCTTTGACAAGGTTTGACATAAAGGGCTTCTACTGAAAATACCCTCATACGGTATTACTGGGCAATTACTTAATATAATTAGATCCTTCCTAGACAAAAGAAAAATCCAGGTTGTCCTCGATGGCCGCTCATCAATGCAACATAGCATAAATGCTGGTGTACCCCAGGGATCTATTCTTGGACCCTTGTTGTTCCTGATCTATATAAACGACCTCCCTGATGGCATAAAGTCTGAGATTGGTTTATTTGCTGATGACACCACCCTTTACTCTCGCCATGTTGGTAAAACCGACGCAATCATATCCGAGGCAATGGCTGAATCTTTAGAAAATGACTTCCAGCCTGTAGTGGATTGGGGTCATAAATGGTTGGTAACTTTTAATGCCGCAAAGACAAAGCTCCTTTCCTTCAATAATTACAAGGAACCTTTGCCATCACCGATTGTCATGACAAATAACACCCTACCTGAGAGTTCATCATTCAAACTCCTCGGCCTAACCTTCACAGGTAACATGAATTGGAACAAATACATTGACGACATTGCCAAGGCTGCCGCAAAGAAGGTTGGCTCTTTCTACCGTGCTAGTAAACTCCTCACACCTGGCATTATCCTGCATCTCTACAAAGCCACCATCCGCCCATGCATGGAGTATTGTTGTCACATCAGAGCTGGCGCATCATCTACTAGTCTCTCCATCCTTGACAAGATCCAAAAAAGAATCGCCAACCTAATAGGTCCCTCACTCTCAACCAAGCTCCAGCCTCTGTCCCATCGCCGCAATGTGGCATCCTTGTACTTGTTTTACAAATACTTCAATGGATTATGCTCCGATGAATTGGCTACTCTGGTGCCCCCTCGACGAAAATTCACTGGACTAACTCGACAATCAACTAAATTTCATTCATTCACTGTGGAGGTCCCCAGATGTCGGAGAGCCTTCTACTCAAATAGCTTCTTTCCTCGTACTGCTGGCATCTGGAACTCCCTTCCTGCCCCCTGTTTCCCCGACAGTACAGACATGCAGAAGTTTAAAACTAATGTAAACAAACATCTCGCTGCGCAGACCCCAGTCTAAGTTGATCGCCCCCTATCTTCTCCCCTTTTCTTTTTTCACAGTAGCCCCTTACGTCTACAGTGGCGGTCTGCCTTGTTTGGGGTGAACTATGTTTTAAAAAAAGCCTGGCTTACGTTCACCTCTTTAAAGCCTCTCTCTCTTCTAATTTCTATCTAGCACTTTTTACTGTTTTCGACTAAAGTAATCCACGGAATCACATCCATTCAAATACAATATTAAAATATCAACATTACAATTAATTAAATTTAGAAAAGATATAAAGACATTCAGAGTAACCTCCCTTGTAACAGGCTTTATTTGTAACGATATCCCTGAGGTGGTGAGAAAGAACCTATCACAGACCGTCTGAAAAACTGTTTGGTCAAAAAGCCTGCGTGAGTTTTAATATTCTGTTCTTTTGGCTCCTGGTTTCAGTAAGATTTTGACGAGGCTTAATATCGCTCCTAACTGTTATAAGAGGCGTCAAACAACGCGTGAGGAATTTATCAGGTTGAAGCAACATCAAAGAAATACGGGTAACTCAAAGACATTTTCTTCTGATTCATATACCTTTACAGATTCATACAAAAATTGCGACTTAGACGGAAAGACAAACTACGTAATGTAATTCCAATTATTTGCAACACAACACCTCGTTCTCTCTCTCTCTCTTCCCTGCTTCTCCCTCTTTCTTCATCTCTCTCCCCTTTTTCTTACCATATATATATCGCTGTTCCAATTTATTTTCTTATGCAACCGTATATTTGTGAAACTATATGTTTAATAGGGAAGACTCCCAACGAATTTGATATCGTCACTATAACGCCCACCAACCATTAAATTAAAAAAAACGATAACATAGATGTGGATATTGTATTGGCTAGCTTAATAAAAGACGATTCAGTTGTGGGAGAATATAATCTAAACCTATGTAGTAGGATGTTGCTTTGTTATAGAATACAGTGAGCTTGCAGATTGCAGATTGTGGAATTGAATTGATATTCGAAATAGTCTACGTTGTCCGTAATCATCAATTTATCCCAGTTCAGATTCCAGCTACGAAAAAGACAAGATGGCTGCCACTGACAATGTTCACACGCGAGGAGTCGAAATAAAACCACAAGACGTTACATGTAAAGATTATACAACGGGGTAATATTACTCAAATTTATTGTATTCTGCTTATACTATAATGTAAGGCATGAGGCAATATTTAATACTGACTGAACTTACACGGCGTTGCCCGGGCTGAGATTATATGACTTTAGTTTTGAATGTTTTATTGTTAGCACATTTTTTTTTAACTCATACGGGGGAAAGAAATATAATTTTTGTCGTAAAGAAGACAACTCGTTTTATATTCCTTCAATAATATATATGAGTTATATCACTCACTTATTTCAAATTCTTTCAATCATATTTGAAAAAATGTCTTAATATTACCAATTGAACAAAAATGTCTTAATATTACCAATTGTCCAAAAATGTCTTAATATTATCAATTGTCCAAAAATGTCTTAATATTACCAATTGTCTAAATGAAGATGGTTGTTATAGTGCAAATAAAATGTTACTACAATAACAAGAAAATTGTCATAATCAAAAACAAAGTTTGAATTTCAGTTGACGTATAAACACTGATTTCTGGTGGATACATGTGTTCCCTTACGTAAAATCATTAATAAATGAAACGGTTTATTGTCATGCTTTATCATTATTATTAAACTGTAGTGAAGTAGGTTGTCATAATGCCAATACAATGGTACGACAATAACTAGAAATGTTCATAGTCAGAATCGAAGTTTCAATGTTAGCTTAAAGGCTACTCATGTCGAACTTTAAAAAAAAACAAGATGAATTTATATGTAAGAGTGTGATATCATTTGTAGATATTTTGTTTAGTATAAATACAAAGTCAAATTCAGAAATAGTATTATAATTAAATAAACAATAGAATAGTTTTCTGACAATATTTACGTATGACGACTCATTTTGGTGGATACGTGTGTTCACGTACGTAATATCATTATTAAATGGAACGGTTTATTATCATTATTATCATCATTATTATTATTATCATTATTATTATTATTACAATTATTATTATTATTATCATCATTATTATTATCTGCAAGCGTGGGAACATAGAAAATTTCAGAAGTTCGGATCCCATTTTTCTCGTTGTTTGAGTTCTATGTTCCCAACCCAGTACATCATTAGAAAAACTGTTGTTATTTTATAATGGTATAATCTCCTTAAACACGGGCTCTATCAAAAAAGCAACCTTTGTACATAGGAAATAGCATTATGTAAAATACAAGTCTTGAAATATAATTACTTTTTTATCTGAGTATATTTTCTGAATAAAGAAACTTTTCTACGTAGGATTTATAAAAAGTTCGTTTTATTTCAATAAAAATGTATAAATCTCGTAAGAGTTTACTTCGACTCGCAAAGAGTAAATATGTTGTAGAACAAAGAAAATATTTATTAAAGGAAAAGAATACTTACCGGACACAGTTCGAATCGAACGCTCTAAATGTAGATAAATAGGAGATATGTTCTAATTGCAAAAGCTGATCCAATCATCGATTACTGCTGGACAGACCATCGTTTAGTAATCTCAATAATGAGAATCATCTGCAGCGTAGGAAGAAAAAACGGAATACACCTAAGAGGCTCAAATTCAACATCGAATTGCTGCGGGATCTCATTAAGCAGCTTCAGCTACAACAAATCTTCTTCAGCACCTACCTGACAAATATCCCGCCAAGGCTGAAGAACATTCGCAAAAGCTGAAGTCTGACATTTTAGACGCATGTGAGGGTTCGATTGGTTTGAAGAAATATAAAAATCAAGACTAGTTTGACGAAAATGACAAAGAAATAATAGATTTAATCGAGCAAACAAGAAAAGCGCTCGCATCACATCTCAATGACCCGATCTCGAAAGCAAAAAATTGAAAATATAGAGAATTAAAAGCCAAAGTACAAACATCTATAAGAGCCATTAAAAACAACTGATGGACGAACAAATCTAAAGAAATACAACTATATGTTGATGAGAACAACACGATGACTTTCTTTAGTGCAACTAGAATTCTCTATGGTTCCAGCACACAAGGCCTAGCTCCTTTGCGAAGTAGGGATGGCTCTCGAATTCGCAAAAGTGGTGGATAAATCTTAGCCCGGTGGAAGGATCACTTTGAAGATCTGTTAAACCGATATCCAGTCGTCGACGACAATGCGATACATCAAATCTCGCAAAGACCTGTGGACACTTCAGTGAGCAGATTTTCTTCTCATGAAGAGGTCAGGACTGCCGTCCTTGCTGTGAAAAATAATAAAGCTGCTGTTATAGACAGCATCCCTGCCGAAATCTATTAATCGGGAGGACCGCTCCTGTATCAACTTATTGTAAAAATATGGTACAGGAGGAAATACCAAGTTATTTAAAGGATGGTCTAATTAGAACCATTTTCAAGAAAGAGGGATAGAGAACTGACTGGTGAAATTACAGAAGTATTACACTACTATCAATAGCTGGAAAAATATTGGCTCTTTTCTTAACAAAGAGACTAACACCTCTCGCTGAGTCTGTTTTACCCGAGTCATAATGTGGCTTTCGACCAGCTCGTAGCACAAACGACATGATATTCAGTCAAAGGCAGCTTCAGGAAAAATGCCGAGAACAACAGCAACCTCTCTATATAGCTTTCAGTGATCTAACAAAAGCATTTGATACTGTTAGCCGCTAACTTCTCTGGAAAATCTTATCAAAAGCTGGTTGTCCAGAGAAGTTCATCAAAATGAAGAAACTGCTTCACAATAGTATAGCTGCAACGGTAATCGCTAATGGCAGCTCTACAGATCCATGCAAGGTAAAATCTGGGGTAAAACAGGCATGAATAGCTTTTAAATCTTTCTTGCAGCTGTATTGCACCTATGGTGAACATCTACCTGATATATCCATAAACTACAGAATGAATGGTAAAGTTTACAACGTCGGACGTCCGAAAGCTAGAACAAATGTCGATTCTCTTATTAAATTTCAATATGCAGATAATAAGGCGGTTTGTGCTCTGACTCAAGATGGCTTACAAACCTCGATTAATGCCTTTGATGATGTCTACCTTAAATCAGGACTAAAAATCAACGTTCGAACAACTGAGGTGTTATTTTAGCCTTCACCTAAAAATAACAACAAAACCCTCTTTGTATCCAATTAGGCGACGAATTGCTAGAAAACGTGGAGCGCTTCGCGTACCTGGGTAGCCACCTCGTTTCAAATACCACCATTGATGACGAAATCCAATATCGTATTAGGTGCGCAAGCGCCGCTTTCGGTAAACTTCGTCTCAGTCTTTGATGATAAAGATTTAAGAGTTGATACCAAATACGAATTTGTTTTAAATTAACTGGCAAGATTGTCGAACCAATATCAGTGTCCTGGAAGAGTTTGGTTGCTCTAGTAAAGAGGCTTTAATTGTCAAAAATCGTTTGAGATGGGCTGGTCACGTTATCCTAAGAAAATATTTTATTCCGAACTGAATGTGGAAGCTACGAGAGTTAGGGTTAGGTAATCGCTACAAGGAGTGTTTGAAGTGGGCTATGAAGAGGTGTGGAATTGATCACACAACATGGGACGCGAGTGCACTTGGGAGAGTGGAGGAATGGAATAAGTAGTGGTATGGAAAAATTTGAAAGTGAACAGCGTCATCACGTTGAAGAACTGAAAGCAGCAAGAATAGTGCGCCGCGAAAATCAATTGTCAAACGATAATGCATGCCCAATCTGTGATAGGATGTGTGGATCTCGAATTAGGCTGTTTTCTCATATGAGAACCCACAAATGAAGCCCCTGGTAACCCGTATACTCGATTCAAGTGACGGCCATGATGATGATGAGATAAATAGCTGAGGTTAATAGTTATTAATCCACAAAAGCTAGGGGATGTAAAAGAGCAGCAACGAATTCTAGATACTAGCATCGAACGGGCGAAATCGGTTAGTTTTTTTTATTGAATATGTGTTAGTCACGTTAAGGTTTTATCATCAGATCATTTAGTATAAACAAAAGAACACATGTACGATAATTAGTGTGAGTCAGAGGGAGAGAGAGAGGGGGAGGGAGAGAGATGCGGCTTTGGTTTTTTTGGATTTATTTTCAGAGTATAATTTCATGAATAAAGATGGTGGTCGTTTATTATTTAGAACAATGCTGTAAACAGAAATATGTGGTAGTCTATAACTAATGGAGATTTGGTATCTGTCTATCTTAATCCGAAACTATAGATAGTAGATAGTGATCCTTGGGTTTACTTTCGGCAACCTCGTAACTTTTGCTTCTCTTATTTAATCCTTTAGTTCTCACATTCCATGAGTGAGGTTTCTGACAACGGATGAAGAATGGCTATTTTCTGGGTCGAAATCTATCTAAAATTTATCGTTTGCTAGGTTTTGACCATAAAGTTGTATTTTTTAGCTATATTCATCAAGTGGCTTCATGCCTTGCTTTGAGCGATTTCCATAAAAAAATATCATTCGTATTAATTGTACTATTGTACCATTTTTTAATACTAAATACAGGTGAGTGATGTAGTATCTGTTTTATTTTCATATGACTATCTTCCCAGGGATTACTTCTGTTTAGATGAAGGAGGGAAGTATAATATCTATTTTGTTGTCATGATATCCTCCTCCCAGGTATTATCTCCTTCTTTTTAAGGGAGGGTCTAGTGTAGTATATGTTCTATTGTCATTAGATCATCCTTACTTGCATTACTTACTCTTTGGTAGTAACGTACCGCAACAACAATAACCACAAAATGATGTCCATTAGAAAACTCAGCATTTGCATTATATGAACTAACAAGTATAGTGATAATAATTAGAATGTTACCATTCAATTGTTTCATAGCGAAAGCGTTAGTAAGACAACACCGGTGAATATAAGTGTCTCTTATTAAATGTGTTACACGGTAATTCGGGTAACAATAAGAAGAGTTCTAATAAGAGACTCAATCACCTGCTCCTCTAATTTTGATAACGAAAAAGAAAATATGAAACGAAATGAAATGTATGGATTTAAAGATGAATTAAACTACACGTTTTATTTGTCTATAACACGGAATCATATTTGTACTACAAGGTTGTTATTTACTTTTTTTTAAACAGTTTTTCTGGTTAACCATACACTGGAAAATATCACTTTTCCTATATAAGATACGCCATGTGATATACGTTTTATTTCCACATACTCATATAATAAATAAGATAGCTATCTTAATCGTTACAAGACATATCCACGAGTCAATTATCTATCGACCCCTCACTTCCAACATCAGTAATACCACATTTACTCTATGGGCAAAACTATTTAAAATATCACCAATTATATACGTTCACAATTGTAATGATGTAGAGTATGGTGAAATATATATTTAAAAAAAAAGATTTAACAAAATAGCAACGATGGTAAGTAAGATAATCTCAACCTACTCTAGAGACAGAACGCCAAAGGTTTCTCGGCCGTAAACAATCATTTTCTATTCCCGTTCCGATACAAGCGTGCGTCACAAGCTCGTTTTAGATGTGAACAGTCCGTATATTTTAATCTGGATGTTCTTCCCGCTTGAGTAGGGGGTTCGTATAGTCATCGAATAGGTATGGAGACGTTAATCGTTTAAGACAGAAACTCTGCCGGGATTTTGAATGTATTTAACAAATGATTGATACATTTTGACAAGAGAAAAATATCAATTTATTCTTGAGGTAAAAATAAGAGAATATAATGTCACTATTTAAAAGTTGTATTAAAAATGACATGTAAAAATACGATTCCTGTCCCAGTTTTGCAACATGAATATGTCTCAAAGAATAACTCATGCTGCATTGTAATTCAACTTTATTTGGATAGAAGTAATTTCGGAAGTTTAAAAGAAAACTAGACAAACCTGTGACCCGTTGGGTCACAACAACTTTCGCCATTTATTCCACTTTGATTTCATTCGAAAATTCATAAAATATAAGATACCTGTGAAGACATTCTTCTTGCATGACAAAAAATAATAAGTCTCTTTACTTCTATATCATTATTACACACATTACTTACAAGTCAGTATCGACGATTGCTCAGTGACAATAACTGGCAACATTACATGGAATCCTAGGGACAGCAAGTTTCCCCAGATTTCCAGCACCCTACACATCTTTTCAATAGCCAATGCAAATAGCTTTGTATTATCGGAACATATTTTTACCATTAGTTTCTCGCTAGCAACGACCAGTATTGGAGTGGCACTAAGCCTCCCTAAGGTTCCAGTATTATCTGCGCCCTTACAGTGAAGGTCTGGTAGGTGCTCTCCCTTCCTCTGTCTTTTCATCTTCCTTGACCTATCACTGCAGCTTTGTGTGATACCAGCCGAGACTTATGTCACCATATGCATGTGCATATGACTGGATTTTGTGGGGGTACTTGGGAATGGATTTTTTAAGAAGTGTTCGCTTCCCTTGAGTATACGCTTGGTTCTTCTCCTATTTCAAATTGTTTGTGGCAGATTCGTGTTCGTTCGTTGGTTTCAACATTCAAGTATTTTCCTAAAGATTTCTGATGTTTTAATAATTGCCGTTCGTAGTATGGTCTTAATTGCCCCTTCTATTCGGATGTCTCCTAGTTCTTTTACCAGTGTTTTCGGAGCTAGTGCCTACTACTGTTTATATAATGATGTTTTCTTTCATGTTCCATATTCTTTTCAGTTCTCTGACAAGTTTCATGTATTTGCTTTGTTTTTCTGTGTCCTTGATCTTCACTCTGTGAACTGCCGAGACGGCGAAATCTACGATTATGCAGGTGTTTCGTTTCCATTATCACGTCCAGTCTCCTTGCTAGGATAAGTGTGTCAGTTTGTACCTCTATGTCTCAGAGGATTTTGTGATTTTCATTTGTCGATAGTGTCTCTGATTGTGTTTATGTACCATTTGTCTGCATATTCAAAGTAAAGACGTTTGCATACTTACAGTTGACTGCCTTTCCCACGCAGTCGTGTTTGTGTTTAGTATTCTCCTGGGTCTAGTTTGCTGCATTCACTTATGCGATTTGCCGTTTCAATTCTTTGTTCAGTCTTTATTTGCTGTTTTAATGGGTGTTGTCTATCTTAGCTTTGATATAATTTCTTCTTACCACATTGTTCTGTGAGGCTTTCAGTGACGATTCTATTTCTTTATTCAAGTCAACCTTTCGTAGATATGTCCAGGTGTTTTCATGTGCCTCTTCTTATTATTCTTATTCTTCTTCTTCTTATTATTATTATTATTATTATTATTATTATTGTTATTATTATTATTATTATTATTATTATTATTATATAGATGTAAAAAGACTTATTATTTTAGTGTTGTGATATATACAGCACGCGTATGTAAATTGTATCAGGACACTCAAAATACGAGAGCTAGTTTTTCTCTGAATGCTCACAGACACATTAACATATTAGAGAGTAGTTGAATCAACAATAAGTAAAAGGTGGGAGATAAAAGAGAGATGGGTTACTTGTTCAGTTAAATATAAGTTATGGCTTATTAAAATAGAATGTTTTCTAACACAACTCAATTCCAGAACTAATGTATATGTTAGCATATAATTTGTGTTATAAAAGTATATAAGAAAAAGCCTTAGGGAAACAAACGTTGATTAACCCAACTTTAATATAATCATACATTCCATCTCATTAAGCAACCTAATAGAATTAGACATGTTATAGGCTGCCCGTCCTTGAAAAAAATGTCATCCATTAAATCGTTAATGAAATCTGCAATCCAACAATTTTGTAAACTTCAGTGTATTTCTGACACTTTTTCAAGTTTCAATTATGAAAGTCCAACAATTGTTCTTTTATTCCTGCTCAATGATATGCGGGCACACTTTGGTGATCATATCATCAGAAGGAACTGCGATCATGAATGGACGTCACATGTACCGGACCTTAAACGCTCAGATGTTTATCTGTGGGTTTATCTCAAACATAATGTCGACCAAAACAATTCCAAGACTATGTCTGAATAAAAGAGGGCAACAACAGTCAAAATCATGGCAGTCATAAAAGGGAAGTATGTCAGAAACATTGACAATTGTGTAATTCGTATCTTGGTGCGCTTCTCATTGAACAGCAATACAGCAACGACATTCGGTCATTCGTGCATAAAACTTGGCGGACAAGTCAGCCATAAACGGACCATATGTTGTGCCAAATATGGTTGAATTGCAGAAAGGATTATGAAGTTTATTAAATATTCCATGGATGGATCTTTAAAAGGGTCACCTTGTAGTTCCAGAAGACACTATTCTTTATTTTAATAATATTATGTGACCGCTTGTCTGTTTACAAGTGTTTATCGCATCAATGACTTACATATTTTTTTTCTATTCACAACTTATTTATTAGAAACAAAAATGTCATAGCGCCAAGTACTAAAGAGTACTTTTTTCAAAATCCTATTTAAAAAATAATTACAGAATTAAATCCACCTCAATACCTTTTCCTGAAGAAATCAGCCATATTAATATATTGTTAATAGTCGAGAAAAGCCATTAATTAATTCGTGACCCTTTGGTATAAAGAAGAGATTTAGAAGCATTTAAACTTTCAGATAAAAAGTGATTTCTAGTTTAAAAATAATTAGCAAATCATCATGTATTAAAAGATTGACAGTTTTAGAAACTATTTACTGTCAATAATTTTATGAATAGATTAAAACTACATTACTATAACAAATTACTTTTTATAGTTGTATAACAGTCGTGTTCAATTATAAATTTAATGAACAAAGGATACCGCAACAATTAAATGTAACTTGCAAAATCCTAGGAGGAGCCATAGAACGCTATCACAATGCAAGCAATGGAAATACGTCGGTGTTGAGAAGAAAGACAAAAAACAATTGATTTTTTTTTATTTGAAATTTATTTCAGAGAAACCCTTCTTGTTTAGTCACAAATTAGTGATCTAATTTGTGTAATCATGTTTCATAATATATTTCGAGATAAAACCTCTTTATCAAATGAGGTGTTACAAATTTACTGATATTTGTGTGGACTGGTCGCTTGAGTATTTATTATTTATTACTATTTTTTTTCTGATATCGTTACCATTTAGAGTGATTAAACTTCCCGCCTTCATATTATGGGTATTGCTTCCACTCACAACTTATCGCCCCATTCACCTTTCATTGTCACCTGTTAAATAAAATTCGGTGGTGATCAGACAGAAATACTCATGTTATACTAAAACGAGTTTAATCAACCTTTGTTTCCTTAAGGCTTTTCCCCTGAGTTATATTAGCCTTAATTTACAATTAACTCACCAAGTAACTCATTCCTTCCTAACCTTCTAACTCTTCCTCTCAGTCTCTTTCAATGTTTGATTTCTTTCTCTTATTTTATACGGTATATATCACTATAGCTTACGACTTTCTTTCTTTCTCTCTTTCTCTTCATCTCTCTCTTTCTTTCTCTCTTTCTTTCTTTCTCTCTCTCTCTCTCTCTTTCTCTCTTGCTCTCTTTCTCTCTTGTTCTCTTTCTCTCTTGCTCTCTCTCTTTCTCTCTCCATTCCTCTCTCTCTCTCTTTCTCTCTCTCTCTTTCTCTCTCTCTCTCTTTCTCTCTTTCTCTCTCTCTTTCTTTCTCTCTCTTTCTCTCTCTCTTTCTCTCTCTCTTTCTCTCTCTCTTTCTCTCTCTTACTCTTTCTCTTTCTCACTCTTTTTTTCTCTCTCTCCTCCCTCTCTCTCTCTCTTTCTCCTTCTCTCTCTCTTTCTCCTTCTCTCTCTCTTTCTCTATCTCTCTCTTTCTCTCCCTCTCTCTCTCCCCTCTTCTTTTCGCTCTCTGTTAATTGACAGTCGAAGGTAATGGAAAACGAAAAGAATAAGAAGATTAGAATAGTCCATTAGAGAAAAAACGGGAATATCACAAGTAGTAATACTATTTAAGACGTAGCGCGAGAGGGAAAATAAAGAATGGTGGAGGGAGGGAGGTATAAAAAAGAACATGAAACTAGTTTTGCATTCTAATTTTTTTATAATTGACGAGCTTTGCAAACTCACATTTTACTGGTTCAAACAATCTCACCAGAGCTCAATGGATAACACAACAGACTACAAACTTACTAGTAAATATATTTCTAAATATTATATTCTCGTCTTTGTCACACGTTTCTTTTCGCACTGTTTTTCTCTTCGTTTCGCTACTCACATTTTTCTTTATTTGATTTTGTTTTTTTTTCTGTTTTTCCCTCAAATCACTTTACAGATGTTTGTCGTAGCTTCACATATTTAAAGCTATATTATATATGTTATTTACATACCACCATTGTCACTGCTGGTTCAATAATATTAGACTGGGTTAGTGTTCCGGGTGATGTATAACCAGTATGTCAATATGTCGCAAAGGTTGCTACATGAAATACTTAAAACATTAATCTAAAATAATAAACATTTCATTCATAACTTTGTTGTAAACACGAAACAAAATATGTCTGATTTATTTTTGTAGATAAACATTAAAATTTCGGAAAGTTTAATACAAATTTGTTTATCTTTTAAATGTGACCGCAAAAAAGAAAAGAAAGAAGAAATTAAGTGGTTCTTTAATTTGCAGCTTAGAAATAGATCGCAACTTTGTCCCGCTATAGAAAGAAACATTTGAACATAAATACTAAATAGTTGTCCAGGCAAAAAAACAATACTGCGTAAAATAACTATTTGTTATATAAAAATCAAAACAATCATTGAATTAAATACAATAACAATTAATTGATAAATAAAAATGTTTTTTTTCTAAACCAATATGTAAATTAGTAAACCTTGCGACTGATATCGCATATACGTAAGCAGTATATAATTAAAAAGATGTGTGTATTGTGCAAAGTTTAATTAATTTGAACTAGGGCGTTTTGAGAATACGTTCTTGACAATCAGTCCAACAGAGACTGAGACGTTCAGGTAGCCTTTTATCTGTCGGACTGTGGTATGTCTTGGGTAGTCCTATGAGGTGCACCCTCCAATTTCTTGGTGAAGAGGTAGTGAATCGATCTGCCCGAGGCATGCCGATGGGGCTGCCCAAGTTATTTTTAAAGACCAGCCTTGCTCTTGAACTCGTTCGCTGACTTTTTCTCCACCCACCTTCCGGCCTTATGCTACATTATCCTTTTTGGGGAACTAAATAAATACTAAGCAACGTTGAGCCTTAGCGGTACTTAAATGGATTACCATTTGGGAATAGCAAATAAATGAGAAAGTAAAAATGTTACATCATCGAATTCTATGTATTTTCTTCAGTGTAAAAAGCATTTGTGTGCACCTTACAATATTTTATGTGGAAAACATATTAACTAAAAAACACAATAGAAGTTTGTTTACTTACATTCTCGTGTGTATTTTTTAAGAAACACAATAAGTATTAAACTGTCATTTAATAAATAAATATAATCTTTTAAATACTCTGTGACTGTCTCCCGAGACTTTTAGATTCAAAAACTGTCGCCTTCTCTCTCTTTCTCTCTCTCTCTCCTTCTCTCTCTCTCCTTCTCTCAATCTCTTTCTCTCTCAATCTCTTTTTCTCACGCTCTCTCTTTCTCTCTTTCTCTCTCGCTCTCTCTCTCTTTCTCCCTCGCTCTCTCTCTTTCTCTCTCGCTCTCTCTCTTTCTCCCTCGCTCTCTCTCTCTTTCTCCCTCGCTCTCTCTCTCTTTCTCCCTCGCTCGCTCTCTCTCTCTCTTTCTCGCTCGCTCTCTCTCTTTCTCGCTCGCTCTCTCTCTCTTTCTCTCTCGCTCTCTCTATTTCTCTCTCGCTCTCTCCTTTTCTCTCTTGCTCTCTCTCGCTCTCTTTCTCTCTCGCTCTCGCTCACTCTCTCGCTCACTCTTTCTCTCTCGCTCTCGCTGACTCTTTCTTTCTCGCTCTCTCTCACTCTCTCTCGCTCTCTCTCTCACTCTCTCGCTCTCTCTTACTCTCTCTCGCTCTCTCTCGCTCTCTCTCTCGCTCTTTCTCTCTCACTCTCTCTCTCTCGTTTTACAGTCGAAAGCAAGGAAGAACATTACATGAGTAAGAAGACATAAAATCGATGACACTCGATACTGCCAGTTACCCCCTGGGAAGGAAATACGGATTTGACGCCAGCATATCGAATACATTTATCTCTAGAGGCTGAGTAAAACATCCTAAAAATATTATAACAATCTATTAAAGTTTCCTTTGTAGTTGGTTGAGAAGGGAGAGATATAACTGTGCTTCCAAACCGGCGCACTTTTTAGCTGCATCCGGGAAGTTGTCTCGCCTACCGGTGATCAGGAAAAAACGGGCCACCCTGTTGCGTCGTTATGGTTCGCCGGCGCCTTCTCTCAACATCATGTCTATATTTTCCTGTCGGCAATCAACTTCTTCCTTCATCCTTTTATATTTTCTAAAATTATACTCACCTCTACATATAGTTTTTAATATATCCGATGTGTGTATCCTTTTATTATAGATATTTATACCGGGCATGTGTACCGTTCCAACCGTGTGCCATAAATGTAGAAAAGTTCATAATCATATCTTGTTAGCTGCTTGCTCCTGTAGACGCCCTTTCTGTTGTTCTTCCGGACTAAGGGAACGCTGTCTTCAAATAAGTTATTTCATATCTAGAAAAAAGGAATAAGTCAAAACAAGACTGTTGAAGACAAAGGAGGTGTATTCGCATTGATCTTCATTGAAAATAACTGACCAGTTGAGCATGGGGAGACAAAATGAGATCGATAATTACTATGTAATCATATCTTATTAGCGTATTTGAAAATAGCATAGCCAATTAATAGTTTGCGCGTCTGTTTACATAGTTATCCATTATTATATATGGTAAACATTACATATTTTCTAAAATGGAATATCATGTGGTAAGCTTCCTTATATATATATATATATATATATATATATATATATAAATATATATATATATATATATATATATATACTCATCAAAGTCACAGGGCCTCCTTCCTCCTCTTTTTTCCCACCTTCCACTTCTCCGTATACACCCCCACACACACATCTTCATTCACCACGAGCCCAAACTTCCAACTTACGCATCCCTCAAATTCTTGACATAGCCAGCTGGTCAAACATTCTCCCTCCTCTTTCCCCACCTCTCCACTTAGTCACTCACTACCATCCACATTATTCCCGCTCACCACCACTCGTCCACTTTTTAACTTACAGCCATTTACATTATCTCTGCTCACCCCACCGATCCACTTTTTTTAATTCAGAACCATTCACATTTATTTCATTCCATGTGACTGACCTCACCGAGCCCGAACCTCGGTCCTACTGCTTCCATTAGTGGCTACTACTTCTTCCCATAAACCCATCATGTAAACCCAATATTTTCACGTACTTGCATGACATTTTTCTTAATATTATCATCCTGAAGATATCTTACAAATAAAGACGAAACGTTGATGAATGAATAAAACATCCTTTTTGGTATTTCCTTTTTCATTTCCCATATATTTATATATATGTATATATATATATATATATATATATATATATTGGCAAATGGAAACATTAACCCGTGAGAGGGGATCACAAAGAAAATGATTTATTAGCTAGCTAGACTAAACACCAGGTGTATATATAATAAAACATCCTGTAACACGTATTCCGTGCATTTTGGCCTGACGATTCCCTACGGGGATGAAACGCGGAAGCCTCTATGTAGCTTAATTGCCATGAATATATTTTCATAACTTACTATATATATATATATATATATATATGGTTGCGTGTGTATTAAGGTAGCATTCCTTCTTTTAAACATATTTCATTAAATATGATGGAGAACTCCTGTCTACATACTTACGTTCTGGTCCTTTCCAATTTTCTTAATAAATATTTTTGTGTCAGGCAGGAACTGGCCAATGTATCTGCCATAGTCACTTTTTACCCGAGTGCTTTTTGATCCGTCAGGATCCATCATCAGGGATGCTTTGGTGTTATCAGTAAAGGTCACGTTGTTAAACATGTTTATAGGGGTGATAGTTTTTTTCCCCGAAATCACGTGTTATTTCGTAAGGTTAGGGTTCTATGTTAGTTGTTAAAAGTATTTGAGAATATTATCACTATTATTAAAATTGATTTTGTTAATAGTATTTTTTGTTTTAATGAGTATAAGAGCTTCAAGTATATGTAGTTTTTTGTTTATAAGTAGTGTTTTAGACTAGAAGGGGGGGGGAATAATGTCGGTTTGTTAGATGTGCAATAGCGCTATTTTCATATAGGTGCATAGTTTACGTCCTCGACAAGGCTGGGATTGTCAAGCCTATGTATATATAATGTTCCTTCAATGTCATGGACGCAGTTACCCAATGGACATTTAAGCTCATAAACTAGGTTGTTCCGTCCAAAACCCTAACCGGTAATAATAAGGTTAGAAGTTTTGAATTTATTATAGAAAATAATTAGTTTCATTTTTTTTTTATTTGGGTCAATAAGAAGTATGTTTTGTAAAATTATATTTTTAGAACATGTTCATCTATTTTATAGTTATTGTGTATCTGGTTTCGGTAGAATAATTGTATATTTGTATTTGGCGGAGGATTGTATTTTTTAATATTTTGATGGGGTTTATTTTTGAATTGTCCAATTTGTTCGTCAATAACGTAGTTAGGGAAGCCACTATTGATTAGACCCTTTAATATTGTAAAAATCACATTGAAAGATAGTTGGGAAGAGATTAGTTTTGCACAAGATAATTTTTTTTTCGAAATAGCTATATTGTATCGAAAGGATTATTTACTAAAGTAGTTAAGAGTAAAAGGGTGTTTATTAGTAGGTTTTATATACGTTGATGTAGAGAATTCATTTTTGTTAGTGTCTATTAGAACATCTAAAAAAGAGATTGTGTTGTCTATGCTTCATTCATGGGTAAATTTGAGTACAGAGTTATTTTGGAAAGTGTTTTCTAAAACATTAATTTAATTTCTATTTTTAGTAAGTATTAAGATGTCATCAACATATCGTAAATAGACTTGGTGTTTTTGATAGGGTTAAACATATTGTTTGCAAGGTTACACATGTAATAATTACTGAATGTTTGTTCTAACACAGTGCTAATAGCGACGCCATATTGTTATGTATATATATATATATATATATATATATATATATATATATATCCGTGATGGTCGTAAAGAGTTATATAGTGCAGGCCAATAGCCATTTTACGGAGAGTGGTAGGCTTTATTTTAAAAGGGCGGTTATTAGGAGTTTTGTAAATATTATTTATGATAATGTCTATGGTTTCATTAACGGGTACATTAGTAAACAGATTTCTACATCTAAAGAAACGATGACTCATTGGTCAGGTTTTTTACTCTTTAGCGTTTCGATTAGTTGATGGGTAGATTTAATGGTGTATCTGTTTGGGATAAATAGAGTTATCATATCGTTTATTGTTTCAGAAAGTGTGTACGTGGGAGTGGTTACTTGAGAAATTATGGTTATCAAACATAACCTTACTAACGCACTAGTCATACACAAACACTTTTACCCACTATTTTGACTTTACAAACTGCATCCTCCTAAAGAACGAATACTCTCTCCTACGCCGCAAGTGCATCAACAGCGCTGTAATACTTCTCTTACAACTATGTAACGTAAACTTTAGACCCGGATAAAACAATGCAATATATCTCGCCACTTCATTACAAACTCCAATCCCGGTTAAAGTATCTATTCATATTTACTATTCATCTATGTTTCAATTTATTTTCCTTTTTTCTTCTATTCTTCTTTGTATCCCTCCTTCCCATTTTAACGTCTTTGTCGCACGCGCTGCTTAAATACATTCTTTCTTTTCAAATAGTTATACACGTGCCAAAAACATCCTGTTGTGCATTATTCTTTATTGCTATGATTTGCCATTATTCAATCATTTTTTAAATCTTCACCTTTTCTGAAGACGTTCGTTGATTCGAGCTAAACCGGTCAAATCACTCTTTTTATGATGTATTCCTGCATTGAATTTGTTTTTCTTTTTGTCTTTTTTACACATGCTGTCTTCACGGCTTTTCATTTTTTGATATAGCATGCATTTTATCCTCATATATATATATACAGTCGCGTCCAAAACTAAGGGACAAAATTTTAAAACCTAATATTTGTTAGAAATAATAACCGTAAAAAGCTGAAATTTTGACAACCGGTAGTTGTTGTCATCCATAATAACATACTAAAATTTGAACCCTTTGTATAGAATAGAAAAAGAATTATAACAATTATTCATTTATTTCCAAATTTGGAATGTCCAAAAGTAAGGGACATAATTGAGAAAAACTGTGTAAATAGCATGCTACATTCAACTTTTTTTATTTCCTCTACTGAAGAACTCTTATTTAGTCATTTGTAAACGTTGCATCAGTCAACACCATGGCGAAACGTCAAAAACTTGATTACTCTGTGAGACAAGCTATTGTGAAGCTACACAAGGAAAAGCACACCATTAGAGAGATTTCAGAGAAAGTGAAACTTTCCAAGAGTGTTGTAGGCAGGATTGTTAAATCCTACAATGATACTGGCAAAATAGCTAGTGCTTTTAAAACCGGCAGACCCCGCAAAACTTCAGCAAGAGAAGATCGAATAATGCAGCGTATGTCATTAAAGGACCGTTTTAAGTCTTGCACAGAAATTAAAAGGGTTATGAATAGTACCTCATGTGTTAATGTGTCAAGACAGACTGTTTCTAGACGACTGCAAGAAATAGGGCTGTTTAATAGAACGCCAAGGAAGAAACCACTTGTTAGTTCGAAGAATAAGAAGAAGAGATTAGAGTTTGCAAACAGGTATGTAATTTGGACATATGAAAATTGGGCAAAAGTATTTTTCAGTGATGAAAGCAAGTTTAATCTATTTGGAAATGACGGAAAAAACTTTGTAAAGAGACGTATTGGTGAAAAATTAAGTACAAAGTGTACTAAGAAAACTGTCAAATTTGGGGGCGGAAACGTCATGGTATTTGGAATGTTTTCTAGCCAAGGTACAACGCCTCTTGTCCGATTACAAACTTGTGTAAACGCGCAGATGTATAAAAACATTGTTCAAGATCATATTGTGCCAATCATACATAATTCAGGATTCGATAGGGCAATGTTTATGCAAGATAATGCTCCATGTCACAAGGCAAAGGTGGTAATGAGTTACCTTAGCGAGCAAGATTTCGAAATTATGGATTGGCCACCGCAAAGTCCTGACTTAAATCCAATAGAAAATCTTTGGAAGATCTTAGGAGTGAAAGTTAGGGAAAGAAATCCCACTAACACGGAGGATTTGTGGGTGAAGCTTCAAGAAGAATGGTCTAAAATTAGTATCAAGGATTGTCAAGAACTGATCCGTTCTTGTAGTCGAAGATGTGCAGCTGTCATTGAGAGCAAGGGCTCATTTACTAAATATTGATTACACATGTACTTTTATCGTTTTTTTTGGCTGTTTACATTGTTTTTCTCAATTTTGTCCCTTACTTTTGGACATTCCAAATTTGGAAATAAATGAATAATTGTTATAATTCTTTTTCTATTCTATACAAAGGGTTCAAATTTTAGTATGTTATTATGGATGACAACAACTACCGGTTGTCAAAATTTCAGCTTTTTACGGTTATTATTTCTAACAAATATTAGGTTTTAAAATTTTGTCCCTTAGTTTTGGACGCGACTGTATATATATATATATATATATATATATATAAAACAGCTGTTTCGTCGTCTCAGACTCATTAATACGGATAAACATAATAAGTGTATCACCGCCGAAAAACCTTAACACGTCATCACTAGTCAAGTACTTTATCCACTGCAACAACAAACTCGCAACTAACATTACAATCAATTATACTTCTATGTTTACTTTCGTTGTTTATATATATATATATATATATATATATATTTATATATAAAATCACGCTACCGATAATCAGAGACATGTATTCTTTAAAGAATATTATTGCTTTACATTAAGTAGATACCAATATTATCGCTACCAGAAATGTGTATGAATTAGCATGTTATGAGTTTTGTTATGATGTTTTACCATTTAATTATGATACAAATCAGTCTGACCCTCGCAGGCGTAACCTTCTAAGAAAAAAATGGAAGAGTTTATTGTTAACCGCCTTAGGCGCCCTTACCGTGGCATGCTGACGGGGCTGCTCATGCATTTTTTGTAGTCGTGGTGCGCTTATTCTAGTACGCTGGCTTCTCTAAACCATATCTGACCTTGTAGCTAATCCCCTACAGAGGAGCTAACTATTTTTTAATGCATTTTTTACCTGCATGATTCCGTTGTTGGTATTATTTCCCCCGCTTCTGTTTTGAATCGCGTTTACACAAGAGGGATCACGTGAAGGTTGCGAACATTCGTAAGGAACATGATGTTATGGAACCAATAGGATTCGAACAGTGTATGCTTTCTTCAGTCTGCATCAGTATCTATATTACTTTCGGCACCTTCCAATGAGCTAATAATTTAATATTTCCAACTGAGAATAGAACCACTTTCATAATGATGATATTAAGAACACAATTCCCTTTCCTCCACCGTCTGTCTAACCTCTGCACTCCGAAGCGCGGCAAACTTTCACTGTTTCTCGCAACTTTTCCCAGCAATCATTCATTTTGATCTACAAGCTTTGAAATCGGTCCGGCAAGCAAGCAAGGAGTGGTAGAAATCGGCTAATTTTCCTCTGTGGAGCATCGGCTGTAATTTTAAGGAGCGTCTAGAGCCGGACTGTGTAAGACACTAATCTGCCCGCTGTGGTACATTAGAGATAATGAAGTCAGCGTAGATCACAAGCCTTCAAGTCTGAAGCCGTTTTCAAGATGTGAAAATGATGGACTTAACTCTATTATCTACCGCAATAAATGTTACTTAGGCTTCGACACTCGTTGTTTGCGAGATTTTTTTGTTTACTTCAGAAGGTGGGTTTATATTTTGTTCACTCTTATTCTTTTAGTCTATCCTATATGGCTAAAAGAGAACAAAACATAAAAAAATATTAGAAAGTAATTCATGATCCATGGATACTAAAAAGAGAGAGTTAGAGACCCCCGTTGAGTTTTGAGAGACAATGGATATACCCTGTAAGGCCTTTTGCGCGAAGAGTCTATTGTAAAGCAAGGGTTGCGCAATCGCCAACTTAATCTTTCTTACAGCGGCAATGTTTAAGTCAAGTGGCAAGGAGAAGCCCAGGATAACTGGAATCGGTACTTCTGCAGTTTACGAACTGCACTATTTTTTAGATGGGATTTTCAAGTTAAATTCAATTTTTACGCTATATTTTGTTCATTAAACTTTTTGGTGAAAGTACAGAATAGTTAATAAAGCCCCCTGTTAAGAATTTGTTTCTAAATAATAACGCTATTATTTTAGCACAGCCAGTAAACTACAGAAGTAATCAATGCCTGAATTGGCAGAGAGTCGTCCTACATATATCACCTTATATTCCCGAATGGTCATCCATTTAGTAACTTAACTTCAGTGATCTAACGGGAACCAATAAGGGAACGTTTTTAGGCTGTATTTAAAAATATAATACCATAGTCAGTGACGAATAAACTGTTATGTTATCATAAGAATCCCTATTATCCTTCTTTGTAAACAGAGGCTGGTCTTCAATTAAACTGTAACACATTTTTATTGATATTTCCTCGTTAAAATCGCCCATAGATAAACGCTGAGAGATTAACGTGTGACAGTTCTAATAAGCTCAAGACTGTTAAAGATTTTTTTAGATGGTGATTGATAATGTTTATTATTTGAATTTTGCAGATTACGGTTCTCATTTTGGTTGTTATATTCACAACGTCTTTGGCGATATAAGCTCCAAACCTTATTCAGGTGTATCTATTCGAACTAGGAAATATTTATGTTGAATTAGGTAACTTATACGAAATTTCGAACTGAATCCTTTATTTAATCCACGGGGTTAGGTTGTTTTCGTTCCGTCAACCATGGCCGGGTAGATTCTTAATTATATTGTTAGTATCGCCTGTGTTAAAACGTGGTGAGAATAACATCCAAGATGAGAAAAATAGTTCCAAATAATACAAAGAAAAAATAACGGATATATCTTGTTTTACTTTGAAGTTGTAGAAATTAAAATATTTGTGAAACAATATTATCTTCATGCTTACAGTAAATATGGTGTTACAAAATCGGACTGTCTGAAAATACTGGCTTACTTACCTAAAATGCACCCAACATTGATGTCATTGTTTTTATCCTTTCTCTTTGCGAAACTCAATCATGTTCTCCAAAGTCAAAAACAAAAACAATTTTCCTCGAAAAAACAACAAACCAAACCTCATGAATAAATATTTGAAGATATAAAGAACTTGAAGAATAAAGACTGTTACCATCATGGCCATATTTGGCATTACAATAACCCGAAAAGGGTTGATATGCCGTAAGACAAAACAACAAAACCAACCACCATGAATAAACTTGACGCATAAAGTATTTCATCAAAATAACCGGATTTGACATTAAATAACCTGAAAATGTTGATATGCCATAGAAGAAAACAACCAAACAACCAAATGTTATAGTAAAATGCTAAAAATGAAGTTTAATAAATGAGAGGAAACCTATTTATTGAAAGACAATTTTTAATATTCACTATCTCTCTACCGTAAAATTAATTGTCAGCTAAATAATCTTTTAATAAAAAAAGCATGTCACATATTTATTTATTTATTTAAATTACATTAAAAGAGTAGTTTTTTTAATTCGTTAAGTTAAGGGGAGAACAGAATTCGATTCATGAACAATTAATTTTTAAATGGGTTTATTTAAATTTTTTACTTTGGCGAAACTAGTTTATTTGCAATTACTTTCATCTAAGTTTTATGTGAAAAATAATACGCTACATAAAAACGAAAATGAGTGTATTATCATACGGACTAGTGTTTTCTTTCCGGTAAAAATAACGGGAAAAAAGTATGCTTCGCCAGTGTTCACACTCGTTATTTATCTAGATATATTACTAAAATATTTATATAAAAATATAGAATTACATTAGTAATTTAATTTTTACTATGAATTATCATTTCTGATGATCTAAAGAAACAAAAAAAATCATCAAGTAGCGGATTTATTTCCAAATTAATTTCAGGCGGGGGTAAGTCTTACTTGCTATTTACTTTCTTGTTTCTTCTCATTACTTGAAAATTATTTCGTCCGGGGACTAAAAAAAATCACATGTTTTATTCACTAACTTTTTCGTAACGGGATATATATATATATATATATATATATATATATATATAAGATTTCGTTCGGATCTGAACGAAACCAGTCAATCTCTTCTCGTTTTTTTTCTCCTGTGTTTAATTTGGGTTTACCATTTTGTCTTTCACTACATATGTAAATATCCAAATGAATACAGAGTGGGCTTTATTATAGTGGAAAATAATTATATCTATTTATAATACGAACTGGGAATTTTTAACCATATTAATATGTAGCCATATGTATACCGAGATGATCTGCAGTTTTCGCTCTGTCATGCATACTAAGTAGTTGCAAGAAGAATATATTATTCAGCTCATATATAGCTGAAAAATTAACAAGTTTCCTCTGTTTTATCGCATGATTACTCTTCATTAAAATGTCTGATTTTTATGCATTATTTATAACTTCTAAGTGATGATATCATAATATTAACAACCTTTTTGCATGCAAACATAAATACATCTGCTTCTAAGTATCGCATTCAGTTGCCTCTAGGGTTTAAACTCAACGTAATTAAATCCTAAACCCCTGATCCGTCCAACAAGCAATAAACAGTATACGAATAACATTAATGGGGTCATGACTTCCGGCTTGATGCAGGATTTTAAAATATCAGATTCGCTATTTCCAACAACGTATCAGCTTTAATGTATGTTATTTTAATGGATATTTCGTTTTGAACCGCGATCACAGCAATGTTGTACATAAATACATACCCGCATCAAATCGTCAGCTCAGGTCATTACTGTGGGTCTCTAATTTACCTAATATAATGGTATTTAAAGTGGATCCGAGAAATAATGTTTTTAAAATATAACATAAAATAAAAATGTAATTTATTTAGATTTTTTTAAAGCCGACTTTTTTTTATCTAATTAATCGAAGAAGCAGATCTCGAAAATAAATCGAATAAGGATTTCATTTTGAAAAAAATACTGATACTTATTATTTATAGAAATCATTAAAAAGCAGTAGAAATATAAGTGTCTTTGAAGGTTTAAGAATATCCGAACATTTTTGTGAAGTGCATTTACTTCAAAGTAACGTAGTTAACCGAACTATATTATCCAAATTATAAAAAAGAAGTAAAGAGATTATCATGTCGCATCTAATGGATATACGTGTCTGTGGTGTGTACGGGTAATATGTGAATTAGAGGCGAATCACTTTTTCTCTAAATTTTCACAGAAACAATATGAAATATAGGTGGCTGAATAAACATAGAGTGAGAAAGATCGAGAGAAATGTATTAATAGCTAAGAGATGGGGAAACAGATAGGTGACTTGTTAAGTTAATTATATATTACGGCTAATCAAAACATGAAAAAATTTGTTTTCAAAAAATAACTTAATCCCAAAGCTAAAGTATATTTTAGTATGTATTTTGTGTTATTAAATTATATAGAGAAACCGCCTTGGGGGAATTAACATTATTAGACTAACCTTTTGTATAATATATATATATATATATATATATATATATATATATATATATATATATATATATATATATATATATACACACACATATATAGACATATATATACACACACACACATATATATATATTATATATACACATATATATACATATATGTACATATATATACATATATGTATATATATACAAACATATATATATACATATATGTATATATATACAAACATATATATACATATATGTATAAATATATACAAACATATATATACATATATGTATATATATACAAACATATATATAGATATATGTATATGTACTAACATATATACATATATATATATATATATACACATATATGTATATATATACAAACATGTATATACATACTAACATATGTGTATACATATGTATATATATACATCTATATATACATATATATATATATACAAACATATATATATATATACAAACATGTATATACATACAAACATATGTGTATACATATGTATATATATATACATCTATATATACATATATATATATACATACATATATATATGTATATATATACAAATATATATATACATACATATATATATGTATATATATACAAATATATATATATGTATATATACAAACATATATATATACATATATATATGTATATATATACAAACATATATATATATACATATATATATGTATATATATACAAACATATATATATATATACATATATATATGTATATATATACAAACATATATATATATACAAACATATATATATGTATATATACAAACATATATATATGTATATATACAAACATATATATATATACATATATATATGTATATATACAAACATATATATATATACATATATATATGTATATATACAAACATATATATATATACATATATATATGTATATATACAAACATATATATATATACATATATATATATGTATATATATACAAACATATATATATACATATATATATGTATATATATACAAACATATATATATACATATATATATATATGTATATATATACAAACATATATATATACATATATATATGTATATATATACAAATATATATATATATGTATATATATACAAACATATATATATATGTATATATATACATATATATATATATATATACCAACATATATATATGTATATATATATACAAATATATATATATGTATATATATATACAAACCTATATATATGTATATATATATACAAACATATATATATGTATATATATACAAACATATATATATGTATATATATATACAAATATATACATATATATGTATATATATACATATATGTATATATATACATATATGTATATATATGTATATATACATATATGTATATGTATATATATGTATATGTATTTATACATATATGTATATGTATATATATGTATATGTATATATACATATATGTATATGTATATCTATATGTATATATACATATATGTCTATATACATATATCTATATGTATATATACATATATGTATATATATCTATATGTATATATACATATATGTCTATATACATGTATATATACATATATGTATATCTAAGTATATATACATATATGTATATCTAAGTATATATACATATATGTATATCTAAGTATATATACATATATGTATATCTATATATATATACATATATGTATATCTATATATGTATATGTATATGTATATATGAATATGTATATGTATATATGAATATGTATATCTATATATGTATATGTATATCTATATATGTATATGTATATCTATATATGTATATGTATATATGAATATGTATATGTATATATGAATATGTATATCTATATATGTATATATACATATATCTATATATGTATATATACATATATCTATATATGTATATATACATATATCTATATGTATATATACATATATCTATATGTATATATACATATATCTATATGTATATATACATATATCTATATGTATATATATACATATATATACATATATGTATATATATACATATATCTATATGTATATACATATATGTATATGTATATATACATATATGTATATGTATATATACATATATGTATATGTATATATACATATATCTATATGTATATATACATATATCTATATGTATATATACATATATCTATATGTATATATACATATATCTATATGTATATATATCTATATGTATATATATGTATATATACATATATGTATATCTATATGTGTATATATACATATATGTATATCTATATGTGTATATATACATATATGTATATCTATATGTATATATATGTATATATACATATATGTATATCTATATGTATATATACATATATGTATATATACATATATGTATATCTATATGTATATATATACATATATGTATATGTATATACATATATGTATATATACACATATATATATATGTATATATACACATATATATATATGTATATATACATATATGTATATATATATATATATATATATATATATATATATGCAACATAATTAATGATGCATGCCTTATTAAAAAATGTGGGAATTTTCTCTTTTGTTTTTTTCATCATTAACTGTATTTGTTGTTTAAAAATTTTAGAAGTAACTTAGCTTTTCACACCGTAACTAATCTTACGTTGTCCCTTTATACTTTGTCTAAAGCGATTGTGTGTTGCGTCTTTTATGGGGTTATTTTTTCATCTTTTTCATGTATTGTTTTTTGTTTCTATTCTATATTTTCTTTTCATGGTTGTATAGTTACTTGTTCCTTCAATTCGTGTAGTATATTATTTTGTTGTTACTACCAATGTACCGGTTGTCACTTCTACTCGCCGCCATGTTCATCCTCCAATAAGGACTCGCATTCGTCGTTGTGCAGATAAGCGTCATGAAAACGAATTATCAGATGTAAGAGTCTTAATGGAGTTGGAGAAAAATACCAATTAACACAAGTACCATATACATTTCGTTACGTAAGAGATATACTTATATCACTAACTTAACTATAGAGAGACAGATGGATAGACTGAACGACAGGAAGACAAATAGTGTGCATGGTGGCATGCAATTCTCAGTTATTAAAAGGAATATTTTTAAGCGTCTGTTTGCTTCGAGTTTCCACGACTGATTGATTTTAAAATGTAATAATTGATTCTCGCTCTGTTTTTACGTGACGTATTATCCGTGAGTGATCTCATCCGCACATCGCTTTGAGTCTGGCACTTTTGACCTTATCTCGTCAAATCTGACCCCGATGTCATATCAGTCTAGAATAGACACTATGAACGTTCTTTGTTTTACGCACTGGCGATTATTGTGACCGTACTCACTCACATGTCAAAATCTATACTACTGGGGCTACCATCTATAATCTAACACTAACATGCTAAACGAGTTCCTCAAGTAAAAAATGTTAAAAAATATACAATTACATAAATAAGATACAAATAAGATAAGACTATTTATTCCACAATTATTTAAAAAATAAACTAATAAAACAACAACATTATTAAAACAAATTAAAAAATATAGAAATACATGAATAATAGATAAAATTACACGAAATATTAAAACGCCTTATGAAACATCATAATTATAGCGAAGAAAAAACAACCCGTTACCACGATTGAGACCATCGGAAATTCTTAAGACGGATCCAAAAATAACTCTCAGATCTATAAACCAGCAATTTAAACAGAGACACACAATCTAATAATAGGGAATAACTCCGTCGTCTTTAATCAGACTCGCATCGATAATGATTTGCTGTATATATATATATATATATATATATATATATATATATATATATATATATCCATGCTGCCTTCACGGAATACTTTTCTTCTCCATCTAAATCTCCTTTCATATGACACCTTATCAACAGACAATTACCAACTGGACAAACCCCATATCTTTTTTACACGAGATTTTTTTCAACTCTCCATTCCTAATATTTTTTCAAATGTTTAATGTTGGCTTTTCCACTGCCAACTTATCTATCTGCCTAATTCCTCTGATGATAAGATTTCGATCTTTGAAAATCCTTGGCTTAAGGAAAGAATAACAAACATAATTTTATTACAGAATATACCTTGCATTGAACAATAAAACTTGGAAATAAATCTGGACATCCGTACATGTTTATCACTCTTCTTCCATCTATCTTTATATATATATATATATATATATAAACATTTGTCTTACATGAGATCAGAGCCACATCGGTGCCGTCAGTTTCAAACCCTAACAAAGGGGACCTACCATAGGGTTGTTGTTGCTATTTTTTTGTCTCCCCACGATGGAAGAGTTATACAAAGGTGGTATTTAATGTGTTAAAATCCATCTCGTAGGAAAATAATGCTGTGTAGAATGATTTTTTCCTCACTGACCGAGGAGGGAAAAGAATAATTATAGTATCATAACACTTTCAGTAAAGTATATCCGCTGTCCATTTTCTAGATGCTTTGACAGATCAATGAATTGGGGGTGATGTAAATGTATGTGCAATTTAAGTATTCTTCAAATAGAGTAATTGTTTTCTATTTCGTTCCGCTATTTAATGGGCGCTTTTAAAACATTCACGAGTGTGAAGTTGGCTCAGTTAAAGTAAGACTCATCATAATAAGCAAGAAATCTTTTTATACTCAAAACATATATGACAACCAGTTGAACATCAATAAAAGTTAAACACAACTTGACTTTTCAATGAAAATTCAATCTAATTGGTTCACTTTTTGAGGTCATCCATAATGGCGGACTATGGTGTGTAAATTATTTGTTCACCCAAATTAACCCTGGGTTCCCTAATAATATTGAATAAGAAAATGTGTATTTCCTATTGGCTAAAAAATAAAAAGCAGAATATTCTTATTTTTGTTAGGGGGAGGGGTGATGTGACGTTTTCGATATTTAAACCGACAAAAACATGTTTGGTTGTGTTTATCCAATGCCTTGGAGATTCACGTTATTAATTTGGGTCCATTAAAGTAAGACCCATTGAAATATACAATATATCTTTTTATACGCAAAATTTTATTAAAACCAGTTAAACATCAGTAAAGATAAACACAACTTAACTTTCTAATTGATGTCATCAATAACGACGGCACCATGCTGTAAAAATAATTTGCTGACACAAATTAACCCGTGACCCAAACAACTCCTGAGTTCCCTAATAATATATAGTAAGCGAATCATTATTTCGTATAATCCATTAAAGAAAATAAGGAAATATGTTTTTGTTTTTTTGGTGGGAGAATGTGAAGTTTGATATATATAAAATAATAAAAACGATTTTCTTGTGTAAATATCCATTTTTCTTGCCCGTACGTAAAAGAAAAAAAGAAGACTCAGTTTCCGTACCAAAAAGATATTGTAATTTTTTTTTTTTATAAGTTGAAGAATAAAACATGAACCCCATGACGCAAATAACCCCTGAGTTCGGTAATAATGTTAAATAAGTCATTGGTAATTTCGTATGTGCCAAGAAATATAAAGGTAGAAATCGTTTTTAAGTTTGTTTTTGTTGGGTGTTGGGTAAAAGAACGAAGACTGTTTTTTCGGTGTTTTTTTTCTCGTTAAAAATGTTATCAAATCATTGAATAAGCGTGACGGAAATGTTATTTAAAGAAACCTATGTTTAATGTTGACGAATGAAACATGTATCAAATTGGTTCAAATAAAAATATAACTATGATTCCTATGTTATGTGTATTTTAATATTATAGATTAAGAAGTGTACTTACTACGCCTGGAATTGGTTTTGTGTTATTTTGTAATACAGCACGTAAGGTGTTTATTTTAACCGTTATTTCATAACGTATAGATGTTATGTGTTTAGAATAGCGGAACGATATTCGCGTAATCTCTAATTGGCGGTGTTTCTGTTTGAGAATTCCGAATAAAAAAAGTATTGCGGTGTTATCAGTAGCGGGTAGAGTAGATAATTTTCAGTGAGTAAGTATAGTGAACACTGTCTATATGGATGCTGTATTATAGAGAGTAAGTGATCAAGAAATAATCATAGTAATTATGTATTTAAGAAATTATACGAAAGTTGCGACAAACACTTTTGAGTGAATACGATTATTGCGGTGATTTTCTTACTCTCGTCAAAAGTACAGGAGAAAAACAGCCCACTTTATATATATATATATATATATATATGCGATCAGTCGATGGAAAATCATAAGCGCACAAGTGGGTAAAAAATATGAAAAAAACTTAATAAAAACAAATAAACGTGTAACGTACAATTTCGTACTAAGTCTACTCGACGACTTTAGTAGCAAAGTAAATCTCAATTTTTATTTTTTGTTATGATTCTCTGTAAGAAAATTTTTGGGAAGCATTCTCTTCTTCAAGTCTTCCTTGAAATGTTAACAGTTCTTGAAAACGGTGTACTAAAATAAATATTTTCTAATCAATCCACCAGGGTCCGCTTATCGCGGTCATATGTGTGAGCGTTGGTTGTCTGTTTCATTTGTGGTACAAATATACCATGAGGGAAAAAGTAGAAAAAAAGAAGAAAACGAACGTTCTGCAGTTTAACTTGATTGTCCCGTACGTTTTTTATGTGTGAGCGTTTGCTGTCTATTTTTTCCGGTATGAATGCGCAAAGACGAGAAAGAAATGAAGAGAAGGAAAACAAACGTTCTCTAGTTAAATCTGATTATCTGGTGTAAATTAGGTGATCGGCAATATTTTTTAAAATTTAAATTTTTGTGTTTTGCTTGTGTATCTTTTTTTTAATCCCTCATGGGGCAAAATTGCCTATATCTCGTTTGGTTTTATTTGTACGTGTTTTGTGTGTTGGAGAAGTGGGTTAATTTTGTAATATTTTGTTTGATGTTGTGATGTGTATACCTCTATATTTTAAAGCGATGTTTA
>OY744523.1:65980787-66190787 GCA_963556195.1 Sepiola atlantica
CGGCGAATATATATATATATATATATATATATATATATATATATATATATATATATATATAATGTGTGTGTGTAATTTATATAATAGTCGAAACCGTTTCTCAAGTAAAAAACAACGAAAATATGCTGATCTCTAAAAAGAAAGAATTTCAAATGAGATGCCGAGATCGTACATTATTGACCAGCTTCGTTTTGGCTCGATAGCCGCTGTCAAATAGTAATTACAATAAAACAAAACCTACCGTGTGAATTCAAGTAATGGAGGTTCTCTCCTTGGTAGAATTAATTATACGACAGTTACCCTCTTTGTTACTCACGATAAATATCAAGATGCAACCAAATACTAATAAGCGACAAAAAATATGAAAATTTACGTGTTTCTGTTTTCCTGTTAATTATAGAAAACGATTGTCTTTATTAACGAACAACTATGAATAATGATCAACTTTATTAAAATTGGTTCATTTGAAAAGTATTTTGTAGTTATTTAAAGATTTGAAGCCAGGGTCTTATAGAATTCTAAGATGGCGACTTATTTTCAATCATCACGTGAATACACTGATAATCACTATTAAGACGTGGCGCAACAGATAAAGATGTTTATTTACAATTAGTTCACAGTGATAGTCTTTTTGAAGTTGAAGGGTAAACCGGAAATACTGGTGATACTAACTAAGAATAACATTTAAATATTTATTATTAAAGCTTTTTTTTTTAATATTAAAGCTTTTTAACAGTTTTGGAAAGAATAAAGCTAATTCATTTCTATCCGGATAGAAATGAATTAGCTTTATTCTTTTCAAAACTCTTTAAAAAACTGTTTAAAAAAATGGAAATTTGAAATAACAATAACAATGACGCTTACAGTTAGAAAATGGAAAGAAACATCTTATTGAACAAAATAAAATAAGAATTAACTCCGTTATTTATTAATATATGTATGTAGATTCATTTATAGGAATTAATTAATCAAAACGACGAAATGCATAGTTATCTTATAACTGTTTTAATTTTGGGCGAAAACATATATACAGGGTGTCTCAAAAAATGGACTCACTCGTAGAATGACGAGAAAACTTTTATTTATGAACATAGAGTGAAATGAAATAGCATCGAATACATGAGACAGATGTAATTGAAGAATCATGTTCGCAAATGTTCAAACTGATGACCATTATTGTTCAAACAAAGCTGATAACGCGCACCAAAGGAATCGCAAACGTCTCGTCATTCTAAGAGTGAGTACATTTATTTGAGACACCCTGTATAAGTCTGAGAAATCAATAAAATATTCTATTTTAATCATGCAATTCTTTTTAATAAAACATAGCATTTGGTACATATGGTGAAAAGGACACAGGGTTTCTTATTTAATCCCGGGCAACGTCTGGTCTTTTTGTAAGTATACAGAGTGTTTAGAAAATCGATGGCATAACTTCGGAATTATGTTCTATATTATAAAAGAGCTTCTGTGTGTAGGATGTCTTTTGTAATAACATTCAATTCATAGTATAATTTCATTTGTGGTCTTTTTATTCCTTCCTCTGTGTTGTATTTGTACTGATCATATTTATTTCCCTGTAATTAGTCTGTTGTATTCTGTCAGCTGAAATAAAGTATGTCCAACATCTCTATGATGTCACCGGGTTTCCTGTGTTAACGATCAAAGAAGCCCCTGCCGATCATACAGCTCAGATTTGTCTTCTGAGCCGTACGGCTTTTATATATGTTTAGTATTATTTTAATAGTTTTGCTGTATGCTTCTTTTACCTGTGATCATTTCCCAGAAATAGTCTTTACTTTTCCCATATGTAGTAATAACAGTAAACTATTACACACATTGTAACTGTTAGATGTTTATGATAAATAATGTTGATTAGTATTTGTTTCAATAGCGTATAACTCAGAAACCAAGCGTTTCCGGAACTATGTTTGTGTGAAATTTATTCATTATTAACACATATAGAACATAATAACGAAGTTAGTGTGCGTAAGGGTGTGTAATGTTGGATATATGCAGCTTTATGCAAAATAAGCAAAGGAGGAGTATAAGCCCTTCATGAAAACACAGCTGCGATTATTAGTGACATGTTAGAAATAAGTATTCATCACCAATTAATACATTTTCCCGAAATTTCAGTTTCTTCGTAGTATTTTCAAGGATCTTTTGGGGGCATAAAATGGGTAAAACCTTTCATGTGAAAATACAAACTATTCAGATTTTCAAAAACCTTTTGGGGCATAAAATGGGTAAAACTTTTGATTTGAAAATACAAACTATTCAGATTTTCAAAAACCTTTTGGGGCATAAAATGGGTAAAACTTTTGATTTGAAAAAACAAACTATTCAGATTTTCAAGGACCTTTTTGGGCATAAAATGGGTAAAACTTTTGATTTGAAAATACAAACTATTCAGATTTTCAAGGACATTTTGGGGCATGAAATGGGTAAAACTTTTGATTTGAAAATACAAACTATTCCGATTTTCAAGGACCTTTTGGGGCATAAAATGGGTAAAACTTTTGATTTGAAAATACAAACTATTCAGATTTTCAAGGACCTTTTGGGGCATGAAATGGCTAAAACTTTTGATTTGAAAATACAAACTATTCCGATTTTCAAGAACATTTTGGGGCATGAAATGGGTAAAACTTTTGATTTGAAAATACAAACTATTCAGATTTATATCAAGATTTTTCGAATTTCAATTTCTTATTGGAACCTAGTCAGCCTTAAATTTCAATCAAAATCAAGTAATGGATTTTAATAAAATATTTATAAGGATTTTTAGAAATAACGTTTAGTAGCATTATATCTTGATTTTAATCTTCCTATGGGGCAAAAAGATTGTGCAATCCTGTTTTGTTCGGAGAATTAATAATTTTATTGTCCCCATCCTAGGTCCGATGTTATCCAAGTAATATATATATATATATATATATATATATACATACATATGTGATGTTTTGTCTAGCTAGCTAACCAATCAGACTCATTGTTATTCTGACCCAGGGGGTAATGTTTTTATGAGCCAATGTAAGGGCTTCCCACAAACAACGCCTTTTACTTCCTTTTTTGTTCTGTATTATAGAACGGTGATACACCCCTTTTTTAACGTGTCGAATAAATAGTTGACCTTATTTTATCACGTGCCCCCTTGGGAGAGTTTTCTTATTTTACGTGTTGATTTATTTTAGTTTATTTATTTGATTATTGTATTTTATTTTTCTTATGGATTATTTTTCTGAAGTAAAGTTTATTCGGTGTAGATACTTGTTTGCTATTTCACTTGTAGGGTTTAATAGGTTTGGAGATTATTTAAAGTTTATAATTTTAAATTTCACAGTCACACATAATTTACACGGGTCGTCTAAATTTCTACATGGACAGCTTGTCGCACTATTTTAAACTTTATTATTGGCGAGCGTTCGCTTTATTTTAGCTCTGTTATGGGTCGCTATTACTGTTTTTATTCAGCATTTTTAGCTAGCTATACTAAACCCCAGGTAGATAGATTGAAACACTCGGTAACACGAATACCATGAATCTTAGCATGATTATACCCTACAGAGATTAAACGCGGAAGCCTCTGTGTACCTTAATTGCCATAAATATATTTTAACAAATTACTATATATATATATTTTTTTAATATTTTATTCCATTAGTTGCGACAAAACAAGTTCTGTTTCGTTGACGCCAGCAATTAGCATCCACTCATCAGGCTAACAATGGAATCCGAATGGCATACGTTTTAAATTTACCTCAACGGAAGATTGAAAATTGAAAATAAATTGTAGGGGGGAGGGGGACAGAGTTGGAGCTTTTTCTATAACGGTGACATGAGATATGAGAGGGGAGGGGGGGGGGACCCCAACAAGTCGTGTTTCAAAATATTGCGTGGGAGGTTTTCACGTGTTTGGGCCGTGATGATCTCAATTCCAGCCGGGGGACGGGGAGGGCGGCGGCCAGAGTGAGTTTAATTTAAAATGAGAATAAAATTATGATTATAACCGTCATTCTTATTTTATTTTAATTCTAATAGGTAATTATCATGTGGATGAAAATATTTGATAATTTTAATTTAGGGTATTAATTGCTACTTCTGCATTTTATTTATTCTATTTTAATGTCTTGTTTATTATTTGTAGTGAATTTTGTTGTGATAATATTTTTTTAAATTGTGATTATATTATACTAAGATCAATACTAGTGGAATTATTTTATAAGAGAAGTTTAATGGTGTTACCAGTTTTAGCATTAACAAAACCGATTACGATGACAATGATAACACTGCTAATCATACCTACGATAGTCGCAGTGATAATAGCCTTAATAAAAGCCTTAATAAAAATAAAAATAAAGATAAATATAAATAAAATTAGAATGAAAATAAAAATAACAAGTTAGTAAAAATAATGATGATAATAATAATAATAAAAAAATAATAATGGTAATAATAATAGTAATAATAATAATAATAGTAGTAATAATAATAATAATAATAATAATAATAATAATAATAATAATAATATAATAATAATAGTAATAATGATAAATATCACCATCATTACCATCCTGCTACTTGTGAAGTCATTGGGCGAAATAAGTCAACAAGTGATAGTAGGCTTTTTTTTGTTCTACTACCAATGATAAGGACTAAGTACCAGTTAATAATTAAGTTTTCAAGATAGTGATCGAAGGGTTAAGTAATTGAGATTAGATTTGTCCAAGTGATATCAGTGTTAATAGCTATCCCAGTTATGGGTTTATGTGGGAGATGATTTTGGTAGTATGGCTGAGAGGCTATTGAGGCTGTGCATTATAGGAAGTACGTAGAGATTTGATGTTATTGGTAGTTTAGAGGGGTGGTTATATATTTATAGATTCATCAGAACGTGGTGGGGTTGGGTGATAAATTTGAATCAATAAACTATCCATGTTGATGCTGCTTAAATGAAAAATCGGAAATTATCCGCTTTAAGGACAAAAACAAACTCCTAAATAGAAAACAAGAGACATCTATCAATTGTAAACATAGTAAACTCTACCTCCTTAGCAACCCACATACCCCACCTTAACCCCACACCAACCCCACATAAAAAAATTTTTTTACAGAAATGAATGATAACATTTACCCCCCCATTATACACTACCCCAAAACACATTATAACCCCCTACCCACCCACCCAAATTTTTATTATTATTATTATTATTATTATTATTATTATTATTATTATTATTATTATTATTATTATCATTATTATTTTTACTAACTTATTTTTATTTTCATTCTAATTTTATTTATATTTATCTTTATTTTTATTTTTATTAAGGCTTTTATTAAGGTTATTATCACTGCGACTATCGTAGGTATGATTAGCAGTGTTATCATTGTCATCGTAATCGGTTTTGTTAATGCTAAAACTGGTAACACCATTAAACTTCTCTTATAAAATGATTCCACTAGTATTGATCTTAGTATAATATAATCACAATTTAAAAAAAATATTATCACAACAAAATTCACTACAAATAATAAACAAGACATTAAAATAGAATAAATAAAATGCAGAAGTCGCAATTAATACCCTAAATTAAAATTATCAAACATTTTTATCCACATGATAATTACCTATTAGAATTAAAATAAAATAAGAATGACGGTTATAATTATAATTTTATCCTCATTTTAAATTAAACTCACTCTGGTCGCCGCCCTCCCCGTCCCCCGGCTGGAATTGAGATCATCACGGCCCAAACACGTGAAAATCTCCCACTCAATATTTTGAAACACGACTTGTTGGGGTCCCCCCTCCCCTCTCATATCTCATGTCACCGTTATAGACAAAGCTCCAACTCTGTCCCCCTCACCCATACAATGTATTTTCAATTTTCAATCTCCCGTTGAGGTAAATTTAAAACGTATGCCATTCGGATTTCATTGTTAGCCTGATGAGTGGATGCTATTTGCTGGCGTCAACGAAACAGAACTTGTTTTGTCGCAACTAATGGAATAAAATCAAAAAAATATATATTTTGCTCTAAATTTCCAGTGAGCACTCTCATAAACCCGGTTTCAACTTCCTTCGGATTCATACCCCCTGGATATTTGTAACAAGTTAATTATATATATATATATATATAATATATATATATAGCGAGGAGGGCGTGCATGTTTCTTTCCAGCAGGAAATAAATAGACAAAAAGCGCGGATTTTATGTCAGCGATTTTTTTTATATCTAGCTAGTGTTTAGTTATACTAACTAACCAATCTGATTAGTTGTTATTACTTCCTTCACGGGTTAATTCTTTTATTGAACAATGGTCAAACTTCTCTTCAACAAAGGTATGGATGACCTTCATTTGCCACCCTTTTATTGGATTCGGCGTACCACGTTTATTGATTATTTATTTATTTTTGATATAGTTAACTAAGAGTGATATTTACTCTTTGTCTATACTTAGTTGATACTTTTACTAAGCTCTACTCAAGTATAAAGCACTGTTGAAGAAAATACTCAAAAGGTGTTTACGTTTCAAACAGTTGTGTAGATATCTGTAGTATATAGCGTCTCTGTCGGACTGATTGTCGAGAACGGATATTCGACTGGTATATACCGTGTTTGAAGTTTTGTCCAGTCTCCCGGCCCATTAGCAAACATTCTAACCATCATACCAAATGGGTGTTGTAAGTACGACGCGCATCAGAAAGATATAAACAAACCAATAATAACTTGTTAACGGAATAAAAAAAAACTTTTCATCACTGACTTCATTCCATACAGTTTTAAATATATAAAACTATAAAAAAAATATTGTCATAAAAATGGACGAACAAAAGAATATCTCAGCAGAAATGGTGTCATTTTAGGAGGCAAAAACATTTTTTTAATTGTTGGTCATAAAGCAGACCAACGCTTGTTCTCTTTTCAACAATGCAACATTTGTGGCGTTCCAACAGCTTTCATTGAAAGAAGAAACAGCAAGTAACTTATATAGAATGCAATTTGCGTCGACATTTTTTCGCCCTCGTCAGTAACAGAATCGACAACAAATCCTGGATATGCAGCAGCGTCAACAGAGAACCGCAAGCAATCAAAATATGTCGGTCTTACAGATAGATTTGTGTTCCAACAAATCGCCGTGAACACGAGTGCCTTGTTGTGTTAATGAAACGGCACACCGGGGACTATTGTCAATTGAATTGAGTTGACGACACTTCTCCGCAGCTAATATTCGTTGAAACACCTTGAGCATGCTCTCTGCCTGCAAGCCAGCAGCGCATTCGATGAAACTTCCTGATATTTGCATATTGGTTTTTAAAAAGGGCATTTCATAAACTTTAAAACTTATCTTTATTTCTATATTAATAAAATTATTTTATTAAAATTGAAAAGTAAAAACCAACAAATCGAATGGTGTTTACGAAAAAATAAAATGTTTGCGCTAGTATGTTTGTCAGTAAATGACATAACTTTCAGAAGAAAAGGTAACATAAAAGTTAGCAGTATTCTTCATATTGTAAATTGAAAAATAATTACCTATATAGAGCGAAAAATCATCATCTATAGAGTGATAAGTAAACTTAAATAATGGAGATAGCTTCTCAATCCGATGAATTATTTTTTAATCATAAAATGTTAGTGTTGGTTCACATTTTGAACATTGAAACGTCGACTCATTCTTTTAGAAATATCTAAAATGGAAGTAAAAGCAAGTAGTAAAACTTAATTTCTTTTGTTGGATAATCTGCCGTCAAATGATTTTATCTGCTTTCAAGGAAGAGATTTTTATGTGCAAATAGCAAAACAAATATTGTGGTAGGAAAACATTATTGCAGATTTAAAAAAATGTTGTTTTTTGCGATGTGTTTATTGCGACCTTATTATTATAATAAAACTATATTTATAAAAACTAAATAATTAAAACTTATGATTTTGGTAACTTTTCTGAAGTCGATACTATTTAATGCAGACCGACACGAGAGGAAGCGAAATCTATTTTCCTACTTTCTGTGATAACAACCAAAATCCCAGTAAGTAGTATAATTTAATTATAGAAAAAATAATATTTTAAGAAATGAACTAAAAAAACGAATTTTTAATCTAAATAAAACAACTTTGATTTAATACTTATAAATCGATAAGATTTTGGATGCTATTTGTATTATCTGTATTTGTAAAATTAAATTGGCTTAGCAATTACGTATTAGCCGAGTAAAATTACGAGTGAATATCAGAATATGTATGTTACTAAAACAAATATAAGACTGTATATAGAATGTAATCGATTAAATCGATTTGTATTTCTATGATCTTGTAGTCGTAACACAGACTGATAATTGATTTTCTTTGTCGAAAGATAACGATGACAAAACCCGATTAACTGGCTTACTTTACATGGATATGCCTGTAACATTTGCGTTAAAAGAAAGAGATAACGGAAGTATATTTTAAATTCGTGTCCTCTCCTTCAATGGCTTTGATTTTTTTTAAATGCATGACAAACACTATCTTAAAATTCTGCTGTGCTTTTGACTTGAAATATAGATTTTTAAGGTGTCTAACCGAGCCACATTTCTTGACTATAAATCGTTAGTTTGAATGGAAAAATACATCGGTGATATCCTATCGCTAGATCATAACTTTTCAACATCAGACAAGCACCTCAAACCTCGAAAGCGAACCGCTATACAATTAAATGACAAGTTACTAAATGACGCTGTTCGAATTTTTTGTAAAATTAAATTAAACATTTCTTCCTCAATATTCGTTCTTTTTACTACAGTTTACAGTTGAACGTTGCTCCTAATCTCCTTTCCTTACATTTGTACGTTGCTCGCAATTCTCCTTTCTTAAACCTGTACTTAGCCCCTAATTTCCCTTCTTACGTTGCCCCAAATTTACCTTCTCACGTTGCTCCCTTTAACATTTATGTTGCTCTCGATTTCACTTTTTCTCAAACCTGTACGTTTCTTATACTTTTTTATTTTCTCACACTTGTACGTTGCTCCTAATTTTTTTCTTCTCATATCTGTTTCTTTCAATTTCCTATTTTTACACATGTCCATTGCTCTAAATTTTCCTCTTTTTACATATGTAATTTGCTCACAATTCGTTATCTTCTTACACCAATAAGTTGCTTCGATTTTTCTTTTTTACAGCCATGCGTTTTCTTCTAATTTCTGTTTTCTTTCACAGGTATAGGGCTACACCTTTCTCTTTCCCTACACCTGTATGTTGCTGCTAATTTTCCATTTCGGACATCTGGTCGTTTTCCTAAATCCTACTTTATTGCATGTTGCTCACAATTTCTATTTTCTAAACATTCCATTTGACTGTCGTGAATTATAAGCCACACAGATTATTTCAATAAATCTCATGAACATGTTTATTTACCTGCCCTTTACAGAAGGCAAATCAGACACACGATCTGTTTAATGTTCATAATAGCGCTACCATCAAATAAAATCTAGTGGGCACTCTCTCGCGATTGAGGACGTCTCATGCGACAAGCAGTTAACTCATCCTCTCCTGAGGCTGTAATATGTAAACATCTATCCCGGGTATAATACGATAGAGTTGCTTGTACGTATAAGTGAGTTGCTCGTTACATAGTATACACTCTGGAGTTGAATGTCGCTATCCAAAAGTAGTCTTTTTTCTTCTCATGCGATGCAGATTTTTGTTTGAACAATTGACTTTTGTTCTCAAACGTTAGCTCGTTTTCATTGATCCGAATGGTTAACCCCCGCACATCCGAACTGAATAGAATAATGTTGTTGATTTACAGTTGCAATTTCTGCGTTTTTTTCCGCATCTTTTACATCTTAATCTGGTTACATAATTGTTATTGTGTACTTTGTTCTATTTCGGGGACGTTGCTTATTCGAATCCACTCATCTCCGTGTGTTGTTATGCGGAACTTCTGTTTCCCTTTTAAAATGGCCACGTTCTTGCCATAAGTTTACTTCGCCTGCGATTTCTTTTCTCATGAATTTTCATTAATATTCACGCCCTAATCTTGCAAATCTCAAAATAAAATGCGGCCTTCTCTTTCGTAAAGTCTTCCATTCGCGCGGTCTGTTATATTTATTTGTACTTTTTTTTTATTTGATTGTATTTTTAATGTTAACTGATTTGTCTTCGGATCAACGATGTTCTCGTTCGGGAAAATCAACTCATCTATCGCGCATCGTTTCATTACATGTGACGTTTGGAAAAATCAACTTAATACAATCGTCTCTTACAAAAAAACTTAACATACAGACGTGTAAGATTGAATGAAATAAACAAACATAGGTCTAAATTAAGAAACTGTTTTTGTCGGAGGTGGTTAATTAAAAGATAGGTATACAAGATGCGACTGAATACTTTTGTGAGAGCATCAGCTTGTCTATGTGTATGATAATGCGCAGACTATGGGTACTACTTGTGTGAGTAATGCAAGCTGTCAGTAGTAGTTACTTTGTCTTGCGTATGATGTGGTTTTGTTATTTACGCAGAGACTAAGGTCTATCAGTAGTTATGCTATCCAGCTGAATGAAATAATCTGACTGTCTGAACACTAGAAAACCTTCGAGTAGGCTCCTATATATGAAATCTTTAATTCAGGGAACACTTTTCCATATATTCATTAAAAAAACGTTTATTTGCAAGCAATTGTTTCTGTCCTTCTAATTAGCATGCATGTTCGTGATATACAAAATATTATCGATTTGTTCTTGTGTAATATCATCAGTGCATAAGAATTCACCCATCAGGCTGACAAAAATAACGTTCCTTTAATATACATTTGTTTATATATATATATATATATATATATATATATATATATATATATATATATATACACGAATGTGAATTAGATGGCCACAAGGAGGGGAGGGTTACTCCTTCTCTAAATGATTACAGAGACATTTAGGAATATTAGAGAGTAGTTGAATCAACATAGTAAGAAGGAGCGAGAGAAATAGCTATGAGGTTAAGAGAGATATAAGTAACTTGGTCAGTTAATTATCAGTTACAGTTAATTAAAACATCACAGCAGATGTTTTTTAAAGATAACCCAATCCCAGAAGGTAATTATTTTTAGTATGTATTTAGTGATTTTAAAGTATATAGGAAAAAAGACTTCGGAAAAGAAACGTTGAGTAAGTAACATTTAATATAATCACAGATATTTATTTCAATAATTACTTTAACAGTAGTCAATACATAAGTAGAGATTAGTCATCATCATCATCATTATCATCATTATCACCATCTAGTCACAGTTGTGTCACGGATTTTCTTGACTCTCTTACGCCATATAACTCTATTATCCATCACACCTTGTAGGTCTTTATATGCCTATTGTGAGTCCGTTACGAGTTACTTGATGTAGGTTTTGTGATGTCTCCCTACTGAGCCACAAAGAAAAAACATCACTGATTTCACCCTTATCCCTACAGCCGTATCAAGCAAATATATCTCTTATATCTCTGATCAAGACCGAGATCTGAGTAAGCTGCCCGTAGAGTTGCTCTCTCGTAGAGGGGTGTCTCTAGCAGATGTCAAGAGCCTCTCTTAGCATTCTGATGTTCAATTTTCTTTTCCAATATTTTGGTGGAGGTCCAGGTGCTACTTCTATATACAAAACTTATGTAACAAGTGCTTCAACGAAGTCCGATTACATCTTGGTAGGAATATTTGACTTACCGACTGCTTCCATCTTGTGCAGTCCAGACCTTGATTATTCTGCTTAGAGTTAAACACGTATAATATATATATATATATATATATATATATATACACCCTCCATCCAAAATAACGAGGAAAATATGCTTTTCGTTCGAACTAATATTTATATAAAGTGGACTTTTTCCCCCTGTGCCTTTGATGAGAGTAAGAAAATAACCACATGTATCAGAGGCTACGAAACCCAGCACTCTATTCATCTTGTTCACTCGAGGGTGTTTGAAGAAATTTATGACTATTTTCATCATCTAACACAAGAAATGCTACGTTTAAATCGAACAGCGGGTATATGTATCTTGCTGCTTGCTGTAAATACCCGCCGACTTGGCATTTACAAAGTTAAATTCCACCTAACTTCCAAGCTAATTTGTGGTGGCCAACGTGTAAATCTCTTGAATGCGAATCAGTGGCGATTTGTGATCGGAGCTTGCGCCTGCCGACCGTCGGGAATTAGCTTCCTGCTCTGAAGATTGCGTAAGCATGAAACCTCGATGTCTGTAGATAATTAATTATTAATATCTATTTATAAATATTATTATAATATATATATATATATATATACTAAGAAAAGTACCCGTCCCAGGTCAAATGAATTCCCAGAAAACAACAGGTTTGCACCATTTTATGTACTCTTACGGGGATTAAAATCAAGATATGATGTTACTAAACTTTATGTCTAGAATCCTTATTCAAAGTTTGTCTAAATCGATTACACGTCTAAATCTTAACATTTAAGGAGTCTTCAGAAGACATTGAAGTTCAAAGAAAACTTTCTTTATTAGTGTCTAATGATTATGGATAAAACTTAATGCAAATCGGAAATATTTGAATTTTCACAAAGGACTTCCACTCCTTTTTTATTTGTTTGATATGGAACTGAATTAAACTAAATATCGGACACATTACGACCCCTTACGCCTCGCAGCTGTGTTCTAAAGTTCAAAATGATCGCTTAATTAGTTTAAGAATGAATCCTGTGCATGCAAATAGGTAAGCATATACACATATTTAACTTTACATAAATATAGGTATACACGTGCCTTACCGTATATATGTACTAGGTAAGATCTGACCCGTTGGCTCGGGTTTGATTGTTTGAATTAGGTAAAAATGAGTTTGCAAAGCGAGTTAAATATTTATTTTAATAAAATGACAGACTCCAGTTTTGCCATTGGCTTGGCTTTTTGGCTAAGATCAAAGTGTAGTATCTGTTCCGATGGATACTGCACCCCATAGACTGGTCTTGGCCTTCGGGGCTTGATTTATGCCGGTCTATGGGGCTGTCCTGTGCAGTTCTAGGAGGTCCACCCTCCCAGGCTTCGCCTCCCCTCTTTGGGGAGGAGTAAGTTTATTGCTTACTACCTGAGGCGCCCCTACCGTGGAATGCCGACGGGGCTGCCCAGGCAATTTTTAATGGTCAGAGTGCTCACCTTACCTAACGCTGGCTCTCAAGTCCCACTTTCCCGATCCGACTTTGGGTCATATCTTACCTTGTGGGAGTAAGATAAAACTGGCCTTGTTCCTAACTCCTGGAGAGGAGTAAATAAATACAATATATTTGTATGTAACAACTAATTATAACAGAACATTAAAAGAATAGTCTTTCTTTTTCATTTTGCGGGTCAATCGCTTTTTCGCTCTTTGTTTCTTTAAATAAAAGAAAGTCTATATGTTCGTGGCTGTGAACAGCCGAAAGTCGTTGGTTTTGTGACGTTTTTTTTATAACAACTACGGTATAGAGTCGTATTTATAATTGTCGCTCTTTATTTCTTTAAAGATAAGAAAGCGTATATATTCTTAGCTCTGAAAGTCGTGAGTTATGCGCCGTTTAAAAGAAATGAATAACAATAGCAACTGCGGAGAGACGTTTTTGAAATTGTCGCTCCATTTTGAAACAGAATGTAAACATCCACCGGAGACTTCTCTACTTATAGTCTTCTTCTGGCTTTAGGTTAGCGATCTGTCCCCGTTAAATATCCTTGCTATGAAAACAGTCAAAAGTATGTCGATTTCAACGTTTTATAGAATGCAATGGATCACTTTGACTTCCATATGTGTCTCAGGACCTCGGAGTACCTAAGTCTAAGTAAGTGAATTGAACCCAGACCGTCGAGATAAGAAACCAAGTCTTATATCATTTAACGAGATGTGAAAAAAAAAAAGAAAAAATTAAATTACTTAAATATATCATAATTCTTTTATAAATATATTTTTACAGTATATATACAGTGGCAAAAATAAAGTTTGGTTATGGGACATTTTTGTAGGTGTCTCGTTTTTGACTATTTTCCTTCTTTGTGGAGAAGATGCATCACTTACTGATTGATCATGACAATTACCGAAAAAGAGTCGAAAAAAGAAACTTAAAAAGAGGCAGTGTTTTCTTTTATTTCCTCTTAGATATTTATGAGCATTTTTATCTAGTGATTCTTCTGACTTCCGCATGACAAAACCAGCGTAGTAATAAATCATTACGTGATTCTGCACATAGTCACCTGGCTTACACCTGAGCAATTTTGATGGAATCATCAATCTTACACCAGGTGTGATATCGAGACTTACCAGTTGAGTTAAGAGTTTTTAAACTCACTCAACAAATGTCGGTCATCGTCTTCCATAGTATACTTCTGTGGGTTTTATATTTCCATCGTGTTATGGATTGGCGTATCTGAAGTAAATATTCATGATTCGCTTCTATCTATATATCTCTAATCTTGTAAGACATTTACAGCAATAACTCGCTTTGTTACCACAACGGAAAGTGGCTTTCCTTTCTCTCTCTCAGTGCCCACAGTCCGGCGGAATTTCCATAGATAAAGTTTCTTTGCAAGGGCTTTCTGCATATGGAACATATTACCGAGGGACTGCTTCCTTGTTGATTACAATTTGGTCGTTTTCAAATCAGAAGTCGACAACTCAATAAGTAATCAAACGCAATTCATACCTGTAATCAATGCTAACACTCCCATACTATACCTCATCCCTCGGCTGATAATCATATTGTCTCATTAACCATTATTCCCGGGTTGCTCTTGGTCTTTATAAGCGGGGACCAGATAGTAAAAACAAAATAAAGCAAAGGTGTGTCGCGGTATCAGAGTTAAACATTTTATCTAAGAGTCAAACTACCCACTGATTCTTTAATCAACACCTTCTGACGAGTTTATCGATGTCAGAAGTTCTTACTCATAATAATTTAAACCTTTTCACTGCCAGTAAGAAAAAATAAATAAACATATAAAAATAAGTCCACATCGTTTGTTAGTCAAATCATCATACGTATTTAACATCCTTTATGATTAAAAATGAAAAATTGTCGTTTGTGCTTTTCTTTATTTTAGATAATTGAACTATTTTAGATCTATGCAGAGAGGGAAAACAGATTTTAAATTGTGTATCCCTACGCCGAACTTACAAGCAGTTTAAGTAGGTTACAAAGACAAAATATGTTTCGCTTCATCGGTGGCCGTGTTGAAAATACGCTCGCTTTCAGGTTCAATAGTGTATGCCATCCTTCGGGGTTCGTATCTCAGAATAGATCATTTGTTTTTTGCTGTAGCGTTCAAGATATTTTCTTGTTGATATCATAAACCTGAATAATGCACTTTTAAAATTATTTTATTGTGATTCAAAATAATAAAAATGTAAAGAAAATAATTTCAGTTGGCATGCAGAACCGAAAGATTCCAGTAATTCTATGATAGGCCTTACTAGTTTGATAAGTGGATTGAATATCTTAATTAAATCACGAATTGGAATGGTAAAAAATGGTTAACCATAATGAACATAAAATAAACAAGGTTCGTTCTGAACCATCAATTTCTCGATCATCAGCTGAATGCATTGTGAAAATTGTAAATTTTGGGTACGTGTGTAAGTGTATGAATGTAGTGCAGAATCACTTAAATCTGCTGAGAAATGTCTGATGGATAAGACGTCTAGTGATAAAAGATCGTATAGTTATGCCGATATAGTGATTATCGGACTTGCTAGGATTACTAGTGTCACGCGCGGTAAGGCTAGTGACAAATGTACTCTCCTCAAATACTCTGAAACGGCAAACGTGGCAGAAATTATACTAAAAACCCAATCACGTATATGTTATGAACTAAAATTAAAAAAATAGTGCAAAATGGTATTTAAGTTTGACTTACAAATAAAGAAATATAATTATTTTCTCATCTATTCTAATAACGTAAAGTTAAAAACAGATTTTGGGTGTTTGTGTATTATTTGTGTTTCTATTCGCCGTCTAATCGCTGATAGGCGTAGTGATTGATATGATGAGCAGACACACGACGTAATACAGAAAAGTGCTTCTCATCAGATTTCTACCACTTTTATTTACGGCATGATGGGTTTAACGATAAGGATTTAGTACTGTGAGAGTAGCCAGTGCTACTCACGAGTTAAATTATTAATCAAAGAAAAACAGCTGATCGGATATTTTTTTAAACATAGTTCATTCCAAACAAGGCAGGCCGCTACTGTAAACGTCAGGGGCTACTGTGAAAAAAGGGTGAAGGTGTGAGGGGTCAACCTAAATTGGGAGCTGCGTAGCAAGATGTCTGTTTACATTAATTTTATATTTCTGCATGTCAGTACCGTCAAGAAAACAGGGAGCAAGGAGGAAGTTCCAGAGTCTAGCAGCACGAGGAAATAAGCTTTTAGAGTAGAAAGCTCTTCGGCATCTGGGGACCTCCAGAGTGAATTGATGGGATTTGGAAGATTGTCGGATTAGTCTAGTGAATTTGCGTCGTGGGGGTACCAGAGCTCAAGCTCATCAGAGCACAATCCATTGAAGTACTTGTAAAAAAGGCACAAGGAGGCAACATTGCGGCGATAAGACAGGGGCTGGAGCTTAGTGGATAGTGAAGAACCTATCAAGTTGGTGACTCTTTTTTGGACCTTTCCTAAAAGGGAGAGACTAGTGGATGATGCACCAGCCAAGATGTGACAACAATACTTCATGCATGGGCGGATGGTTGCTTTGTGGAGATATATGATAATGTCAGGTGTGATAAGTTCACAAGCACGGTAGAGGGAGCCCACCTTCTTTGCAGTAGCCTTGGCAATGTCTTCAATGTATTTGTACCAATTCATGTTGCCTCTGAATGTTAGGCCGAAGAGTTTGAATGTTGAATTCTTAGGTAGGGTATTATTAGCCATGACAATCGGTGGTTGAAGAGGTTTCTTGTAGTTATTGAAGGAGAGGAGCTTTGTCCTTGCAGCATTAAATGTTACCATCCATTTTTTACCCCATTCCACTACAGACTTCATGTCATTTTCTAAGGATTCCGCCATTGCCTCAGATATGTTCGCGTCGGTTTTGCCCACATGACGAGAGTAGAGCGTGGTGTCGTCAGCAAATATTTCTATCTCAGTCTCAATGACATCAGGGAGGCTATTGATGAAAATCAGGAACAATAGAAGTCCAAGGATGGATCTCTGGAGTACACCAGCATTTATGTCATGTTGCTTAAAAGAACGGCCATCGAGGACAACCATGATCTTTCTTTTTGTTAGGAAGAATTTAATTATATTAAATATTTGTCAAGTAATACCATATGAGTGCAGTTGTAGAAGAAGCCCTTCATACCAGGCCTTGATAAAGGCCTTCGATATATCGGGCGCTACCGCCCTATCTTTACCTGCCTTGTCTAGTGTATGGTATATGCGTTCAGAGATGACCGTTAGGATATCTGCAGTAGACGCTGCTTGTCTGAATCCGTATTGATAATCAGAAAGAAGTTTAGCATAAAATAGGTGCCGCACTATCGCTCGATTGATTAATGATTCAAAGATTTTAACAAAGATCAGGAAAGACTGATTGGGCGGTAGTTTAGATGATCAGTTCTATCTCCAGAATTCTTGAAGACTGGTACCACAGAAGCAATTTTCCAACTGTCAGAGAAACATGATTCAGTTAGGCATTTGTTGTATAGCTTGGAGAGGACAGGGGCCAGCACAGCAGAGCATTTCTTTTTTACTATTACTGGTATAAGATCATGCCCACAGGCTTTGGAGGTGTCAAGGTTTTTATGATGTCTCTGACTTGAGATTGGGTGATGACCAGGTTCTCAAGTGTGGCTTCAGTCTGCAATGGGAATTTAGGGAGGGGATGGTTTCCTGAGTCCAAAGTAGAGCTTAAGGCGAAACGCTGGGCAAATAGTTCAGCCTTATCAGTTGCCGTGCAAACAACATCGTTGTGATTTGATAGCGGGAGAATTGTCGATTGTCCATTGTTCCTCACACTATAGTAGATTTTCCAGAAATCACGAGTACCTAGTTTCTGCGACTGAATGCGTTTTTTTGGTTATCTCTGTATACCTTCACTTTGCTTCATCTATCACTACTTTGCAATCATTTCTTGCCTGTACAAATTTCTGTATGTTCGCAGTTGACTTATGGCGGCCGAATTTTCGAAATTTCTTCTGTCTCTCAGCAATAGCAGCTGCACATTCTGAGGTGAACCATTGAGGAGAGTGGGGTTTGCTAGAGAATGTTCGCGTGAGGACATAAGCATCAATGCCTGCTTTGACCCATTCGGTTAGCTCATTTGCACACTGATCAGCATGGAATGAGAAGTTTTCACCCCCATGAGGCGTCGTTGATGTGATCCCTGAGGGATTCAGAATCAGCCTGCTCATAGTTTCTCGTCGGTTTGAGTAACGGCTCTTCAGCTTTTGGACGAGTTTTTAAGGTGATAAGTACCATTATCACAACGTGATCAGAGTTTCCGAGCCGGCTATGAGATTTGCCACACAAGCTTAGGGTAGTGAGGGCAAGAACAGGTCGAGAAGTGAGGCTTGCTGGTCCGCAAGATCAGGAAGGCGGCTTGGAAAAGTGACAGGTCGGGAGCTGAGGAGAAATCAAAAGTAAAGTTCCCAGCTGCATCAGTAATGCTGGCGAATCCTGACTAGTCAGGGTGGTGTGCATTAAAATCCCCAAATACATGTGTTTTGGCATTCGTGTCGAGTAAGAGTGCTCTACTTAAACTTTCAGAGACAGAATCAAGCAGTGTACAGTCCTGGGTCAAGAGAGAACGATATAAGAAATATAAGTAACTAGCTCTGTGAGGTAATGTCAATCTAAAGCACATGTACACTTGGTCATCTGATTCTAATCTATGTTCTCTAGTTGTAAAGTTTGGTGTTCCGAACATAAACTCGTAGCCCATGCATATGTTTGTCAAAGTCCTTACTGTAGAGTTGAAGGTAATCAGTCATGTCAAAGTGATGAGAGGAGATCGAACATTGTAGGTTTGTTTTACTTAGTGCTAGGATATCCGGAGAGTTTTTCACGGAAAAGTTTCTACGTCGTTTATGTTGGTTCTAAGTCCCCGGACATTTGTGAATGTGAGCCTCAAGGGCGGAGGCGAATATGTTTTTGTCTGGTTTAGGTTAGGTTTTCTTATTTTGTAAATACATGTTTTTTTTAATAGAGTGGGGAGGACAAAGTGGATGCTTTTTTAACGCCAATAAGCTCACACGACAAGTCCATTAGTCGTGACTTGGTCCATGGAGGTCGTGGCCTCGAGAAAGCCCACCGATGATAACTATAGGGTCCCTTTTCATGCGCGACATGGCACGTACAGTTACCTACGATATTATACAACTGTTGACGGAGCAGCTGTTCTTAGCACTACTTAAGAGTTCAGTCGGAAACAGCAGCGAGACAAGATGTCTAACATATACCCTCAACCTGTCGGAACAAGAGCGACCCAGTCTAATCATGTAGGATTTAGTGACGAAAGAAAATTCCCCAAGTTCCCTAGATAGAAAGAGAGACGGCGTTCATTGCCCTAGTCAGGAAACAAGGTCAAACACTAGGCGTCTTCAGATGTGTCCCAGTGCGTGTACTTCTACGCCTGGCTAATAGACAACGACGGAGTTCGAAAGCCGGGCGATAGGCAGAGCCCATCTACTCCTTAAGCAATTATAAGTTTGCAAACCGGATACTTTGTTCGATATTCCAGCTCTAGGAAGGTTGTCGATCAAGACTAAGGAGCCTTCCTCCCCAACTGGTTCCTGCCAGGACGTAAGTGGTTAGTAGCAAGGTTTTATTGTCATGGTGTTCTTTCTCTTACATGGATAACCTGACAAAGTCTACGGTCCGAGAGAGGATACCCTGCACCCGTGTACTAGTGTACTTTGGGATTTTAATTTAATATAAAAATAGATGAATTTGACCGAAACTAATTTTTTTATTTTTGAAAACAGGTACCAAAAATTTGAATAAAATAGGTTTAGAATAATAATATTGTGACGATTAATTTCTTGGCAAAAATTGATATTATTCAGAAATTTTCTCACTGTATACAGAAAAAGTTTAATTTAATTCATTTCCCGAACCGAACAGTTTTAAACTGCTTTTCTATACGCGTATGAATCTTAAAATCAAGATATAATGATATTAAACTAGAATCTTTATGTTAATTTAAATAAAAATACATTACATTATTTTGACTTTAGAAAATCTCTATAATTTAAGACGTTTTTATGGAAATCACTCTAGACAAGACATGAATCCACTTGATTTAAGGAGCTAAAAAATATTATTTCAATGTCAAAAAGAAGTCAACGATAAGTGTTAGATGGGTAGATTCCGACCCAGAAAACAGCAATTCTTCTTCATTTGTCAGAAAAAGATCTGATGGAATGTGAGGACTAAAGGGCTAAATAAAGGGAAGCGAAAGTTACGAGGTTGCTGAAAGTAAACCCAAGGTAACTTTCTACTTTCCTTAAGCTTAAGTGGTCTTAAGGAATCTTTCTTAATTAGTGTTAAAATGAGTATGGATCAGATGTGGCGCAAATCTGAAATATTTGACTTTTCAAATCGACAGTTTTGTCCATATTATGCCTCGTAAAAACCTTTTAATATAAACCAAAGAAACCAAAATTTGAGGAATATTAATTGATCGATATCTATTGTTAAATTTTTACAAACATCAGAGGTATCTGAATTTTCACAAAGCGCTTCTAATCCATTTATACCTCTTTTTGCATAACACTTAAAACACATAAGTAAACTAAATATAGCCTATTTATGACCATTTACACCTGGCAGCTTTGTTCCAAAATTAATAGTGATCAGTTAATTAGTTGAGGAGTCAATCCAATACATACACATATATAAACATATACACGTACCTAACTTGGCATAAATAGATGTATAGAGAAACGCGTGCACATCTCAAATAAAAAAAACGTTCATTTTATTCTCGCGTTTTGTGCGATGAAAATGATATTTGCGACCGACGGAGCGAATCTCTTGCAGGAATGCGTGGACTCGACTAACAACGACCCCAACCTACAACGAAAAACTTGTTCATGGACGGGTGAATGGCATCGCGTAAAAGAGAACAACTTTACAGGAACGGCTTGCAACGATCAAACAACAAACAGCAGATGTTTTCCAGCTTCCTCTCTTAATTGTTCTTCTCTCCTATACGAATATCGTCTGCTTCGTTTTGTCGTTGTTTCCTTTCGTCTATCTTTTTCCAAGTTATCCGTCACAGATTCTAGTTCCCGTAAAAGCCATTAGACAACAATAGTAAAGGTAATTTAATGTTAAGTTTCTAAAATTTCCCTCATGAAATGCTTATTTAAACAACAAACAAAATCGGATCGGCGTTATTTCGTCTTCGACCCACTAAACGTGGAAACAGAGGAATCCATGGTAGCTATGCTCTTCCCTTTTCCCTTCTCCCTCTCTTTGTTTGTTTTTGTTTCTACCCTAACCTAGATATGCGTTTTGACATAGTATTTTTCTCTCAGTTAAAATAACTTTTGCTGTATAAAATGTGGTAAAGTTTGTTTTTTTGCAGTAAAGGTAATTTTAATCTTGAATTTCTAAGATTATGAGAGAAAATCTTTAAGAGAGCTTACTCTAAGTAGAAATGTAAGTTTAAGTCTAAGTGTAGAGTAAATAATGAACCTGTGGATGAACTTTCTAAAGCCTCGTAACTCTCTTTTTTTTGTCTTACCTTGCCCATTAGTTCTCACCTTCTAACAAAGAAGAAAGAAAATGCTGTTCCTTGAACTGGTTGTAGGTTAGTGTTTGTCGTACATGGAGATAATTTGACTAAATGTGATTTCCTCTCTCCTTGTTACCATGTCACTGATAAGCGTTTATCTTTCATTGACGTTATCCACCTGATAGTCCAAGGACCCGAACCTTGGAATAACTCATAAGGGGGTTATCCTATCAGCAGGTGGAAAATACTGGGTCGTCTGTATTATTATTTTCTGAATGGAGTTTGTCTCGATGCCATATTGGTGGGAACTTCTACGGCTTTTCTTTTCAATGGTTTACAAAGATTATCTGATTACTCCTTCTAATTCGGTGGATCATCTCTCAACCCACCCACTGATCTCTTTTTAAAACTTTACAAATCCCAACAGGAAAATTTGTAACACAAGAAATAAGATTAAACTCAGTTCCCAAACCTTTAACGTGAATCCCTACTATCAGGTTTCTTTTCCTAACATAAGGGGTCTGCGTTCCAACTTTCCAGAGGAACGAACCCCACTTACAGGAGACCAATTCGGACTTATTCTCAGTGTACGAAACTGGCATTAGCACGTCAGCTTCTACCTACGATTATATGATTAAAGGCTACTCCGACATGTTATCACAACTCGACAATCATGATCGTTATGAACATGTAATTTGTGACTACATAAGGGATGGCTTTCTGCGTGGTAAAGGCATCTCCAAAGAAAACCTTTAATTACCTTATATGTTTTCCCATGCAACACTTACTAACAGCACCGTATTCATCTTTTTCTCTGTATCGTCCGCACAATGACGGAGTTTCTATATTTGAGAGTAGCTCTGAGAAATTTACCATATCTTGCCTGTTTACTCTTCTTCCAGCATACATATATGTGATGGTTTTAATGTCCAAATATTGAATGGCTAGTTCACGCACACAAGACCGATAATGTAGTAAGGTGTTTTCATGATTTCTCGTCTGCTCATGGTCTAACATAGATTACTGACAAACCCACTCGCATATGTGATGCTGACTGATGTTTTGCAAGTCTTCTTATGGAATATCTTGAAAATGTCCTATAAATCATTAAAACCTTTCTCTCAGATAGTTTTATTAAAGTACTTGTTGATTGACAGAAGTCTGAAGCACTTAGTATTAATGTCGGTGTGTCTCAAAGATATATTCCGGGCTCAATCCCCTTCATTATTTTAATCAATGATCTCGCAAATTACATTCTAAGTTCATTCATTGACATTCATGCAGATGATGCAACACGTCAAAGAGTATTAAAAATTAAGTTCTTTTATTCTCTATCTTCGAAGCTAGAACACGTAGTGCAATGGGAAAAAGGTTGCCTGCTTACTTTTAATACATCTAAAACAAAGCTTCTCTCTTTTACTATAAACGCTCTGATTCTCACCTTCCCCCAAATTGAAATGGGTAGCTCTCACCTTGACAAAGCCTCCTGCTTTGATAAGCTCATAGGACTGCCCGTCATGCCAAGCCTCAAATACTTACATCAAATCTGTTGCTAAGGTGGCTGGAGAAATGGTTGGATCTTTCTACTGCCCTAAAAAGTATCTAACTCCTGACGCACTCCTCTACTTGTATCAGAATCAAATACGTCCTAAGATGTAGTACTGTTGTCACATCTGGGGAGGTGCCTCTCAAAGCAGTATCTCCTGCCTTAACAGAGTACAGGATCGACATCCAAACCTTCTCCTCTCTACATCGTGTTTATCACAGAAGAGACGTTGCTATCATTATTTGCATGGTAGGTACGTGACAAACCTCCGATCTATGGTTTCTTTACCTGTAATAAAATAGTCTAGCTACAACAACTGTTAATAATTTTCTTTTCTCCCTCCGTGTACCGAAAGTTAAACGAAACTTCCATGTGCAAAGTATTTCCCCCAAAGAATTATCCGTCTGTCGAACACAATATCACTGGTCTGCTTCCCAGCTGACTATAGTATAGTCGTTTTTATTTCAAATGTTAACAAATTCTTGTGGAGCCGTCCTCTTAAATAATCTAATTTCTGTCCGATTTAAACCATTTCAACCAAACCTTACGTGGTTGTTATACTGTCCTCCTGACAAACTCATTAACCCTCATCCTTGTGTGGCATATTGGTCTTGATAAGTAGTGACTCGTTATTGCATATAAAACAAAAAACACAAGATCTGCACTCTATTACTAGGCGAGTAGAAAGTGAATTTTAGGTTTACTTTCGGCAACCTCGTAACTCTTGCTTCTCTTATTTTGTCATTTAGTCCTCACATTCCATAAGCGATGTTTCTGACAAATGGAGAAAGAATTGCTGTTTTCTGCGTCGGAATCTATCCATCTAACACTTATCGTTGGCTAGTTTTTGACATTTAAGTAGTATTTTCTTTTAGCTCCTTACATCAAGTGGTTTCATGCTTTTTCTGGATTAAAAAAGAAAATAATAGTTTAGACGACAAGGCAAATAGTATACTGCAAAGCGCGATTAATCCAATCTGTTTAAACTGAGGCATTAAACAATATTGTTTCTAAGCCTTTTTGGCGAGGAGTAAAGTGCACTTTCTGTTCTGATTCTATATTTCATTACCCTTGTCCTATGTCAGTGAAAGAGAAATCTTTTCACACAGAGGCAGTTTTAATTTTATTCCAATCCAAAGTTCTCATTTGGGATGGTCTGAATTTTACCCACACTAAGCACCGGCCTTGTCTCTAACTCGACAAGTAAATAAGAACAATAAAAGGACGAATATATAAAATCTGTACTGAAACTAAAAATAACCATTACTATTTTAAATTGAAAGTAAAGAAAATTTATGCCGATATCAAATTATGTAAAGTATGATTTGAGAATATGGTCGAATGTTGAAATACAAAACTTTTTGTAGTGAGAGCGTCACCATTTTGAAAATAGCGTTTATCGCGTTTTGCATTCAAACTCGTCATATTTTTTTTGGAGGGCAACATTTACTTTCAATGGTTTTGATCTATCGAATTTCGTCAAGAATATCTATTATCCGTTTTAATATATCATTTGCTTAGATTAATCGTTTAACACATACATAACAATCACCGATATTACTTATCCAGTCGGTGCTATCAATAACGTTGTGTGTTCATGTTTAACGCGAAACGGGGAAGCCCCTTCATTTGAAACAAAAATAATGTGTGACGATCTTAGCTTGTTTTACGACAGCAGTTTTGTTTTTATGTATATAAAAGCAACGTGTTCCAGTTATGCCGTGTTTTTATTACCTCTTCCTCGTGGCAGAGGGTTATTTTTGTTGTGGTCTGGATAGTATGTGAAAACAATTACACTGTTAATACGATCGTGTGTGTGTGTGTGTATCGGCGCCATTTTAGGGTATGATTCTTTTTAATGTAATGAAGAATGTTACTTCGTATCAAAGGGAAAATGGAAAAACAGAATTAATGAAACAAAACATATTTATATTTTTATAAATTGCAAGGTCGTCATCATCATCATATTCCGTTTAACGTCCTTTTCACATACTGGCATATGTTATACGGCTTTTAAATATGGTGAGGTCTTTATTCATCTCTCTTTCTCTAAAATCTATCCTTAGCACTTCCTCCTTTGCCTTCACTTGTAAACTGATCCCGGTACCTTAACTATTCTACATCTTCTAACACAAGAACTCTCATCCATTTGTTCAAGGTGAGCGTACAATCGTAGACTCCTGTGCTGCATACATCTGTCTATACTGTCCAGATTTATTTTTTCTTCGTGGTCATACAATCTCAGCCTGTGTTTAAGACTAACATTAACTATCAATCGTATCATTCTATCATTTATCTCTCATGCAACGCATATCTTCAATCCTCACTGGCCAGATTTCACTTGCATACATCATCACACTGCGTACACAAAGCTTGATAGACTCTCCCATTGGTCTACAGTAGTAACGCCTTGCTGTTAATAATGGCAGAACAACGAAAGTTATTTGTATGTGTGAATGGTTCATTCGTATTTGTATGTTCGAAAAGTTCATGTGTTTCATTTATTTGTAGAGTGGGGAAAGGAGAGTGATCAATATAATAAGTGTGTGTGGATGTTTTCTTTCATTTTGTCAGTGTTTGGGTATGGCATATATGTAAGAGATGTGATAGCTACCCTACCACTATATATATTCCCCAATTATATGACCTTCCGAAACTGTTCCATTTTGTATTTCATATATATATATATATATATATATATATATATATATAATTTTTCTGTCCAATTTATGTGTTTTATATGTTGTATATCCAAAAAATCGCAGGCCTCTTAGATTCCGAATCTTATCGGTATTATCAAAAATATCGTTTACCTTCTGGGACGCATTATTTATTCATTTTGAAAGAATAGGTTGTTTGTTAAACAATACAGATCGAGAGAAGAAATATTATTCGCAGTTGGAGGTAAACACAAAACCCATTAATATTTATGCGCTTACTCGAAAAATGTGTACCAGTCTTTCATCAAAACCTTGCATGATTTATGTGAATACTACCAACAATATCTGCCCGTACCTCTTTGTAAAGTGTGTCGAATTTAAATATTAACCGAAAAACGGTTACACTCTTTGGTTTGTGTTTATTGAGAAGACGCATATATTTGTGCAGTTATGCATAATGTTACGCTTTGACGACGTGGGAAACTGATCTGTTTAGATGTATGTGGATATAATCACTCGGACACCGATGTTTAGTTTCTTAAGATTCATTACAATGAGAAAACATAAGAGAGACGGGTACCTTTCGTACGAATTGCGAAAAGAAAGGTGATAGATAGCTACACCTAGTTATTTTGTGCGCATTATCTCTGCTAAAAGTATAGCTGGATGGGAGACAGATAATCTCTGTTCAGTAGCTACGTAGTTTCGTAGACTTCCGTTCTGGGGTCACCTCTGACTCTAAAGTGCTATTGAAACATTTCCATTAAAAAAATGCATCGTATTGTTGATTTAAATTCATATTATTTTGTATTTGTGTGTATTAACATCAGCTTTGTATATACATTTGTGAGAACGCTTTTGTTGCAGTATATTCTAAGTGCTGCCTTATAATATAATTGTTTTAATTTGCCTATAGCATACGTTTTTTTTGCTACAACTTTATTCTAAATCCAGCATTTACGGCAAAGTTAAAAATTACTGAGTTCTTTTCTTGCATAGAGTTTTTGTTAGAGGAGGAAGAAAAGTTATAGGAGCTAGCCACACATACTCACAAACAGTTACGTATCTATATTTGCATACACAACTTCATATTCACACACATATATGCTTGTAGCCAATATTGTTTGTATTGATAAATATAGTTATACTCTCTCCCTCTCTCTCGCTGTCTCTCTCTCATATATATATATATATATATATATATATATATATATATGTGTGTATATATATACATAATTATTCAGTAGAATATTAAATATTTTTAACATAGCTATCCCCAAACAAGGCAGGCCGCCACTGTAGACGTAAGGGGCTACTGAGGATATATACCATGATCAATATAATTAAGCTTCGTTATTTTGAGAAAAATAGATTACAAACTATTGTGAAGCTAACCGTACTTATTTAAATGGATCGCATCAATAAATGAGTTTTTGTACTTAAGATTAAGTTCAACTGTTTGACTTTTCACTATGGGATTTTATTTTATATTATCTATTCATCGATCCGAATTTTATTGATAAAGAATAAGTGCTTAAGAAGAAAATAACTAACATATTGACAAATATTGTTGGATGTTAATTTTAGGCGCATAATTACATACTATTTATTTTATCATACATCTTGTATTCTTCTGAATAAAACTATATAAATAATATAAGCTCTGCTTGACGTAATATGTTAACCATTGAGTTTCATTTTATCTGCAGTATTTGATAAATACTGGGGATTCATGATATCTTAATTATTAACTGCAGGCAGCCGCCCCTTTTTATTATGTCTGTTTCGTCTTCGTTGTTATTTTCCCTTCAACTTCCGTCTCCTATGTGTTATTAAGAGAGTGCATATACAACATGGCAACCGCATTCCTGGAAAAGTAACGTGTTTCATTCATTTAAACAGTTAAAATTTAATTTTACTTTATATATAAGAAAATATAAAATTGCATGTTACTGTGACGCCCCTATGCTGGACCCTGAATTTATTATTAGAAAAAAAAAGCAAATGAAAAATAATAGACTACAAATACCTCAAGTAGTGATCCCTTCGGAATTAAATCAATGTTCATAAATCCATACAGAAAGATATCTCTTTTTTATTTTCAAGTCACTTTTCTTCGATCTTCCTTTGTATAATTAATATAAATGGAAAGGAATAAGAACAGAAATATTTCAACTTTTTTTCAAACTCTATTAAGTTGAAAAAGAAGAGCTACAAAAATGTTATTTCTCTTTTTTTCCAATTTTCTTATCTTTTTTATTACTGGGGATGGGTCATCCTATCGAATGCCAGACAATTACCTACTATTTCAGAGATCATAACCGAAAGATCTTTTAAAGGAGTCTAACTGTCTCTTTTAAGCGCAACGGTGTACATCTCTCTTGCACTTTTTTAACTAAGTATATTCGCCAGGTTGTTTTTCATTTTTTTCATCAGCCGGGTTTCTACAATGATTACTGGAATTATGGAGGTTTTCCTAGGATTCCATTTTATGTTGATGTCGTACATAAAATCTTGATGTTTACTTATCTTCTCCCTCTCGCCTCTGTTTAAGCCAGCTTCATTAGGAACACAAACTTAAACTAAAGTTGCTACTTTTGTAATCCTATCGTGGGAACCGGACCCAAATGTGATACTATCGTTCCATGGATATTGTAACTCGGTGTGTTCGCGCCGTGTCTAAATTTCTGGAATAGCTCTTATCGTCCGTAAACAACACTATCAGCTCATTGGGTGTTACACGATAGACCCATTTCCTTACATGAAAATGTTAATCTCGTCTGTTGGTTTGGCGGGGTTGGGCGTCATTAGCCTGGCTGATTTGAGACGCCTTGCTGGGAATTGAACGCTTTAGAAATAGGAGCGAACAATATTCCCTATATATAAATATAGAATTTATTTTTAACATTGCGAGAAACATAAAAAACTCGAGAGCTGGCTCGTATGCGACTATCGTGCGAGGAAATAAACTCCCAACTGCTGAATTCTCCCTCGCTGTAACAAAAACGAGAGAGCTTTGGTAAAAACTTTCAGCAAAAAGAAAAAGAAAACCAGTATACATATCGAAAAGAAAGAGACAAAGTTCTTTCTCTGTCTCTTTATTTTTGATATGTATACTTGTTGTCTTTTTCTTGGTTGTATTGTATTAAGTTCGTCATCGGCGTCATTGGCTTTTTACCTTCCGAACTTAATCAACGGTAGGAAACACTGTGAACACCCGTTTATTCAGCCTGGATCAGACTTGATTGACATCTCACTTTCCAATGGCGACTGTCCGACATTATTTCATCGCGACAATACCATTGTCTTGATTTACTTGCCTCCCCACAAGGCCGGCCCTTAATGTTGCGAGATCTAGTTGGAACACACTTTCTTCTTTCTTGGCGCATATCACTATGTAATGTTTAGCAGCTCCGTTTATATAGCTGTAGGAATTGCATCGTCATAGTGGATGGTGTATGGTTTATTTCCAACAGTTCGTTCTAGTATATATTCTCAGAAATTGCTGCTACACTTGATATTAAATTGTTTATAAACTAGAATTATTGGCCCTGCCGTCCCACATTCTAGTATATATCAAATACTAAATTGTTTTAATGTCAATACCTAGTTAAAACAAAATATATTGTTTTCGACTATTAAAACAGTTTCTAACGCTATTGACAATATTTACCCATTTATTTATTTATTTATTTATATTTGTTTTGAAACATGACGTAAATTATAAATCTATGATTATTTTGTTACGGTAATATCTAAAGCTATATCAAACAAGTCAAATAGCTAATTTTTTTGTCATTGTTAGTTTTATTTGTTGGAAATTCATTATTTACCATTAATGCAATATTTTTAATTTCTTTGGTTTCTTGATATTAAGACAGGTGTCTCAACACAGTGATCCATACATCGATCTCTCCTAGTGAAATAATATCGGTATTAGTTCAAGGTGAATTATTTTTGCTTATAAACAGTGTATAATGTTTCTTTGCCAATAAAAACAATGCGTTACTAAATTTATCGTGGTTACTTATGGTCTCATATGAATACGAAATAGTTTATTTTATCCAAAAAATTTCACAAATATTTCTCTCGTACTAGCTATGAAGCTGTAAAAGCTAGGTAAAATAGAAACTTTACATACTCATGTAGACTGCCTACACTGCTGAAGGAACGTGTATAAACTAGTATTAAAGTAAAAATAAAATGTTCAATGTATCTCAGATTTCAAGTCTTTAAAATTATTACGTAGTTTCCGTTACAAAAAGACAAAAGTTCATTATAAGATTACACTGAAAGGTGTCTCGGTAATGGATATAGGATTGGTGATGACAAAGTTAGTCAGATATAAAACAAAAGTCAATTCATATTGTAAACTAAAAAAGAGGTTGGATTGTAACATAGATCCTGGGTAGATAGAATATAGACGATTGTCGCGCCTTTTAGATGTACCAACGCTGCCAATTGATGAATGAAAAATGAATTAAAACGTGAATGTTATGAATGAAAGGTCCACCATTGTGCAAGTGCTACATTCAACAACAAGGTGTTGAGAATGAAAGAGACAAACATTTATATAGTAATAATTTTACAATGATGTTAAATGGTATTTTGAGTGAATAAATAGTTCATTAAAAAAGGGTAAAGCTCTTTGTAATGAGGAAAAGAACGTGAACTTTAGAAATGTGTGCGTTGCTCAAAGTTCCATTGTGTATGTTTTTACCGTTTTATGTTATGCCGTTGTGGAGAGAGAGACAGCCATTGTACTGGAGTGATTTTCAGCTTGGCACAAGTTCTGTTTCTTGTGGTTCGCTCATGGCATTTGTTGAGAGCTGGTTGTTGTTGTTGTTTTTGTTGTTGTTATCGTCACGGTGTTGGAGTGCGTAGGGGTGTCGGCCAGAAGAATTCTGATTTTTAGGTTGTTTAGTTCGCTGTTTTCATTAGAAAAAGCTCGTTCCCATAGGCTTTTCAAAAGAATCTGTTTCAACGAACAGAACACCTCTCATGGGTTGAACCTTCTAGATTTCACAGGTTTATGTGAAATTTTCTTTTTGTTGGAGACGCCTGTTGTGTCTATGTAGACCTCAGAGAAACCAATTGATTTTCTTAAAGCCTATTCCCTTCTGCAAAGAAGAGGGAAAAATGAAAATGTAATAAGAGGAAAGGGTAAGCCGAACGAACGAAGAAAAAAAGAAAGTAGCTCATACAAACTAGTATCTTTCTTACGTTAGCTGATCTATTCAATAATCTGTTCGCATATCTATTTAATAATCTGCCACAAGATCTATTAAAGAGAAATAGAGAAAAGACAGTCTTAAGTAATTCATAATTGCATTGCTGGTTCTACCAGATCAGGCTGTCTAAAGATACCGGCTTCCTAACTTAAAATGCACCAAACATTGATGTTATTTTTGTTTCCTTTCCCTTTGCAAAACTCAGTCAAGTTTGGCAAAGCCAAAAACAAAAACAACATTTTTCCTTTACAAAGCAACTAAACGAAACACCATGAATAAATATTTGGACATATAAAGTACCTAAAGCATAAAAACCTTTATCAAAATGACCGGATTTGGCATTTAATAACCCGATAAGGGTTGATATGCCGTAAAACAAAACAGCCAATCATAATTGTAGTTGAGCCTTCAACCTTCCAAGGACGGTTACTTAGACTGATCATTACTTTTTTTTTAAATCATTTTAATTTAGTTTATCTAAAGAGATCAAGGGGCCCTCTCTTGAGGCTAACACTTGATTTCCCTATGAGTAAAATTTATATCCGAGGGATCTCTTAAGAATAGATGTTGTTCCTTTTAGGGCTGCTATCTTCACTTCCCTACAGTTTGGTCTTCCGGGGATTGTGTCTAAGTATTTTCTTAAGTTTTTTTCACTAGACCAGTTGCCCCCACTACAACCGGTATGATGTTTACTTCGTCGAGGAACCATGTTGTTTTAAAATCATTTTTGAGGTCTTGGTATTTGGTTATTTTTCCCGTTCGGCTTTATTGAGGCGATAGTCGTTTGGGACGGTTACGTCAATGATGAGAACAGTCATTTCTGGTTTGTTTCATATGCTTAGTCTGCAAGGACCTGTGACGTAATAAGTAATAATCATTGCTAAGTGGCAGTCTTCCGGAGGTTAAATTTTCAATCCTCTGTACGAGCGATATAAATAATACAATAACGAATTACTTAAGACTTCTATGCGATCATGTCTAACAGGACGAGAGCAAGCTACCCCCATAGATTAAATAAAGGGTACCATTCAGAATTATGTACAGATTACCGAGTTTGACAAAAAGCACTTGAATAAGGTTGAGGGTTACATCGGCTCAAACGTTGTGAGAATAACGTCGAAGGTGAGAACAATAGTCTGAATAATTAAAATAATACAAGTTTTTTTATGGTGACAAAGGATAAGGAGGCATCGATTAATACGATAATAAATTTTTGATAGATATCGAATGATTACGTTTCAGTGAACTTTCTAATTGTTTACCTACTTAGACACAAGCTCAGATAGAATTATAACAACTTTCAATTTTACTTTTTCAAACTATCTAGCTATGTCTCTCTAACCATCTCTCGCCCTGTTGGCTGGGGCTGTAGAATTCGCCAACTGCACCTCTGCAGAGGGGTAAGACGTCCCCAATGGGGCTAGCCATTTGCCGTGGGTGGTGACCCGTGATGTCTGAGAACGGGATCCTGGTGGCTGAGCAGCTCAATGACTATAGAGCAAAAGGTCATTGGCTGCAACACTCCACTTTGGCCCTTACCGGATTTGACGGGCGGTCGGAGAGGTCCGATCCGATCAATCGGCTGGTCACGACAAGCCCTAACACAAATTTAAAATAATAATAATAATAATAATAATAATAATAATAATAATAAACTAAATATATGAGTGTTAGAAGGCGGTGGCTAAGGGTCAATAGATTCTGAGGAAGAAAGCCACAACATGGCTGCATACACCCGAGAGGCATCCCTGGACTTGGCCAGTGAGGTATACGGAATACAGGTGCTTGTGGCTTAACCAGATGAAAGTATTCTCTTCCTGTAGCCCTGAGGTACCAGGGCGAATGGCTTTGCCCCCTGGCATCTCCCACGCAGTCGGGATCCGAGGTGGGTGGGGCGCAGGGAGGATGAAATGGAAAAAAATATATAAATGTACACACCAAAATCCACGAAGCGACCTCACTGCGAAAGCTCAGATAGTGAGGTTGAAATAACTCATGAAGAGACACCAACATTTATTATAATACAATCAATTGAAGACAGACCGATAACGGAAATATCACCCTTTAAAATAGAACAAATCTTCTGCAAAAAATAATGCCTAACACAATTAAAAAAATTCTCAAATGGAACTATATTAATAGAAGTTAAAGTAGGAAAGTTTCTCTGATATAAAAATCAAGGCTTATCTCCACCAATCTCTAAACTATTCAAAAGGTGTTGTTAAAAGTTCTGAACTCTCATTATGCACAATAGATGAAATACAGTCTAATCTAATAAAACAAAATGTAACAGACGTTAAAAGAGTAAGTTTCATAAAAATTGGAGAAACCATAAATAGAAATACGTACATATTAAATTTTAATATACCAAAACCACCAAATGAAATTGAAGTAGGATACATGAAAGTAAAAGTTGAAACCTATGTACCAAACCCACTCAGATGTTTTAACTGTCAAGGGGTTGGTCACCATCAAGACAGATGCAATAGACCTCCAGTACGCGGAAGATGCGGCGAATACAGCACAAGACATACGAACTGCCAAAAGTGGGTAAAGTACTCTAATTGCAAAAAAAAATCATCCCGCAAACTCCAGAGAATGTGAAGTCTGGAAAAAGGAAAAAGACATATCTCAGTTGAAATATACCAAAAACATCCCTTTCCCGGAAGCAAGGAAAAAAATGTAAAAAACGAAATACTCAGAAATAACCAAAAGTCACATACCAAATACAAACCAACAAACAAACCAAATATACAACCAAACTGAAATAAAACCTGATATAAAAATACAACTTTTAAATGAAATGAGAACATTAATTCAAGAAATGAAAAATATCATTAAAACAATTACAAACAAGGAGAAATCGAAGTCCTCCACTCATGAAATAGCCCCATCAGCTAAGACTCCACAAAAATCTCCTCGTAAGGAAACCCAAAAAGAAACCTCAACCAGAAAATCAAGATCAACCTCAAGATCCAAAAATACCCCAACAATAAACAAATTTGAGACCCTGGAAAGTATGGAGACAGAGGAAAACATTCGGCATATAAATAAAACTCAAACACAAAAGAAACCCGACGCTATAACAACACCCTCCAAAATTCCAAACATGACTAATCATAAGAATACAAGTATTCTGCAATGGAATTGTCGAAGAATTAAGGCAAACTATGAAGAAATCAAACATCTCATGATGAACACGAACCTAAACATAGTTTGCTTACAAGAAACATACCTAAAGGAATCGGATAATATATCCTTTAAGGGGTACGATATATACAACAAAAACAAATAGGTCAATTACAGATAATAGACCAATAAGTGGCTCCTCAATTCTGATAAAAAAATCAATACCTCATGAGCTACTATATATAAACACCCACCTACAGGCAATAGCAGTAAAAGCTACACTCCACTGCACATTAACAATATGTTCATTATACATTCCTCCAAAATATAAGCTTACCAAAAACGATTTAAATAATTTGATAAACCAATTTCAGATACCCTTCCTATTAGTAGTAGACTTCAATGCCCATAGTGAAGACTGGGGATGTAACGATTCCAACAAAAATGGTGAAATCATAGAAACAATACTTGAAACAACAGATTTATGTTTGTTAAACAACAAAAGCTACACATACATACACCCAGGAACAGGTTCAATGTCGGCCATCGACCTATCAATCTGCACTCCCACCATCTTCATGGATTTTATTTGGAGAATCCACGATGACCAATGTGGAAGTGACCACACTCCTATATTAATAGATACCAATAAACCAATAACAGAGTACAAAATACCCCAGTGGCAAATACACAAAGCAAACTGGCCCAAATTTCAAGACCTCTGTACATCCCTAATTAAAAAGAAATTCTCAAAGAACCAAATCTAATCACAAGACTAACAAATATTCTAACACAGATAGCAACAGAAACAATCCCAAGATCCTCAATAACCTCACATAACAAACAAAAACCCTGGTTCAATACTGAATGTAAAGACCCCATAAAAAATGTAAAAAAGCCAAAATAATGTTTGAAACCAACTCTACCACAAGCAATTTACAAAAATATCGACAAATCCGTATGAACGCAAGGCGCATAATTAAAGAAAGTAAAAGAGAAGCCTGGAAACAATATATCTCTAAGATAAACACCAACACTCCAATAAAGAAAGTATGGGATATGACAAGGAAAATGAATGGGAAGAGGACTGCATCCAAATTTCACTTAAATAAAACAAATGGAGACAAATTTACAGAAAGGGAAGATGTTGCCAACCTGTTGGCGGAAGAATTTGAAAACAACTCTTCGAGCAAACAGTGCGATCCTACATTTCAAAAACTTAGGAACAATGCTGAAAAGCAAAAACTAAAGTTCACATCAGACAATACAGAAAATTACAACATCCCATTTACTATCACTGAACTGAAAGACTCTCTCAGAAAATCCTATGATACAGCAACAGGACCAGATGATATACACTATCAATTTCTGAAACAACTACCAGCAACCCCTCTAAGAATACTACTAGAAATTTTCAATCAGATTTGGTACACAGGCAGCTATCCGGAAACATGGCGGAAAGCAATAATAATACCAATACCGAAATCTGGAAAACGATCCATCAAACCCAACAAACTATCGACCTATTTCACTAACTAGCTGTTTATGTAAGACAATGGTGAATGATAGATTGAAGTGGTATATCGAGAAATATCAGTGTATATCCAAATACCAAAGTGGGTTTCGACAAAACCGAAGTACCATCGATCAACTAGTACGACTTGAAACCTTTATCAGAGATGGCTTCGCTCGGAGTCATCATGTTATCGCAGTTTTTTTCGACCTAGAGAAGGCCTACGACACCACATGTAAACATGGAATTGTAAAAAACATATAAATTATAGGCCTAAAAGGTAGACTACCCACATTTATACAAAACTTTCTCTCAAATCGTATTTTCCGAGCTAGAAACGGAACAACGATGTCCAAATTACACAAAAAAGAGATGGGAGTATCCCAGGGAAGCATTTTATCAGTGACCCTTTTTATAATAAAAATAAATAGTATCATCCAGGAGGTCAATCCTGAATTTGAGAAATCTCTATTTGTGGATGACTTTTCTATTGCCTTGTCTGTCAATAGTAGAAAGGAAGATGCAAAACTGCATTAATAAAATAGAAAAATTGGACAACCGGAAATGGATTTAGATGTTCTAAAAACAAAACAGTATGTATACATTTCTCTAACAAAAGAGCACTACACCCTCAAAATAACTCAAAATAAATAATACCAACATACCAATAGTTCGACAAACCAAATATTTAGGACTCATTCTTGATAGCAAATTGAATTTCAAGGAACACATAGAGTACTTAAGACAAAAATGTATTAAAAGTTTAAATCTCTTAAAAAGCATATCAAAAACTGACTGGGGAGCGGATCGTAAGATGAAGTTACTCATATATAGAGCATTGATTAGATCAAAATTAGATAATGGTAGTATGATCTATAGTGCAGCCCGTGAGTCATACCTTAAAAGACTACAACCAATATAAAATCAAGGACTAAGATTATGTCTGAATGCCTTTCATACCTCTCCTATGCAAAGTCTCCGTGTAGAAGCCAATGAACTCCCATTACATCTAAGATTGGGAAAGCTTTCACTCCAATATATGCTAAATATCCTAAATGACCATGATAACCCAACATATAAAAAAATACAACCACTTTTACATCAGTAAACTCTGTCATACGTCCTCTAGGAATACGCATTAAAGAAGCCATCTCCCAAATTAACAATAACCCTGACTACATATCGCGATGGACAAACTCTAATATACCACCATGGATGCTGGCTAAACTGAAAATAGACCTCACACTGAGACAGGAAATAAAAAAAAATTAACACCTGAAAACGAATATCAATACCGATTTGGAGCAGTTAAAGAACTATACGCAACATATATAGCAATTTATACAGATGGGTCTAAAGTCGAGGGAAAAGTGGGAGCAGCAGCCTATAGCGTCTACAAACAAAAACTATAAGGCTACCCAACGACGCTTCAATCTTTACTGCCGAAAGGAAAGCAATAAACATGGCAATTGATCTCATAAGGGAAATTCCAGAAAAAATGTTCCTTATCGTCCGTCATTGCTTTATAAATAAATAGATCTTACCACCCTTATATCCTCAATATACTGGAAAAAACATAACTTAATGAAAACACAGTAATCATGGCCTGGATACCAAGCCATGTGGGTATTAAAGGCAACGAAAAGGCAGACAAATTGGCCAAAAAATCCCTTAACAAAGAAATAAGTAATATCAAAATCCCATATACAGATGTCAACGGCAAAGTTAAGGAGCACATGAAATCAAAATGGCAAGAAATATGGAACACCTTCCCTCAACACAATTTGTACGAACGTCGATCTATAGTTGGAACAGAAAACTAAAAAATGACGACCAACCAAAAGGAGGACACAATGTTGACAGGTATACGTATTCACCACACAATACTGACCCACATACACCTACTGGAAGGAGAGGAAGAGCCTCGGTGTTACTACTGCAATGAAGGACAAACAATAAAACACATATTACTTAAATGCAAAAAATATACACATATACGCAGTAAATACTACAAAGACACTAATATTAAAAAATATTTGAAAATATAGCCCCGTCTCAAATAATAACGTTTCTCAAAGAAACCAACTTGTACAATAATTTTTTTTTAAGTTTGACCTGAGATCACCTTATAAGGGTTGAAAGGTCGTTAAAACCCAACAAACAAACAAACAAACAAACAAACAAACTCTCTAGCCATCTGTCTCTCCCCCTCTCGATCGCACACAATATAAAACCTCTATCTCCCTTGCTATTTCGATCTTTCTTTATATAGACCGCCTCTCTCTCTCTCGCTCTCTCTCTCTTTCTCTTACTATATACATCACCCTCTCCTTTCTTTCTGTAACACATACGAGACATATCTAAAAAGTATCCGACCTTTATTTTTTCCGTGCGAAATTGAGACGATATGACTGCGCCACTCTACACAGAAGGAAGACACCTTCATGCACATGTGTGAATTTTATCACCGCTTTCTTGCGCGATAGTCGCTGCCTGTCAGTCGCTGAGTGAGGTGCTATACAACGTGTTCGTCGGATTACCGATTCTCTCTAGATGACTGAACGTGTTGAGAAAAGGTACTACATCAAATTGTGTCAAAAGCTTGATTCTCAAAGCAAAACAATTCATAAGATTCAGCAAGTGTTTGGAGAAGATGCGATGGGTGTAACACAAATTAAGGAGTGGGTCAACCGATTCAAAAATGGCCGCATATCAGCAGAGAGTGACTAGTGCTCTAGCAGGCCCCCAAACTGCTGTTGTTGAGAGGGTGCGAGATTTGGTGATGGAAGATCGTCGTTCAACCGTGCGGGAGATCGCCCAAGAGATGCAGGGCACAAATTCTCACCCATTTCACAAAAAAAAATTTTTTTGCAGGATACAATTGTGTCTTCCTACCAGCAAGATATATATAATAATGTGCCAAGTTTTCAAAGCATTTATACAGAAAAGTTCGTTAACATTTAGCCGGCAGGAAACGGAAGTGCGTACGGGACTATCAAAAAAGGTTATTATAAACTTTAGAGAAAAAGCTTATAAAAAAGGAGTAATAATGATGTTCAAGGCTTAGAAGAAACGAAAAAAAAGAGCAACACAATAAAGGTTAGTCAATTCACCTATTTATATTCCTCAGTGGTTTGGAGCGAAAATCTATGTCGATGGCAAATGATTTAAGCAATAATACTGGATAATAGCACATTGTGTGTTGATGACTCTCGATCTGAATGTATGGGCGTAAACTACTTTATGGAACAATATAATCCGAGAAAAAAATGAAAAAAAAATGATATTGAAATAATACATAGACTAGCTTAATATATTTTTTTAAAAAGTGCAATTCAGTTTTTTCCTGCCTGAAAGATTACTTCTTTGTGTTTACGAGCACTGAGGATACCTCTCTAAGAAATAAATGCTTTGAACATTTGGGACATTATCATATATTTTTGGTGGTAGACCGAAACAATTGTATGCTGCAAATAAAAAGAAATATTTGGGGGGGGTGAAATATATAAGTTAAATATACTAAACGTAGGCATTCCTATTGTATAACTAAAAATAATGTCTCTTTAATCCTATATTATCGTAATTATTATTATATATAAGTAAAGAGTATTTTAAATTTGACATCTTATTTACATACGTGTTTGTGGTGTCTACAACTTAAAATTAACAGACCAACGAATATGTGATTTCAAACTTATCTTTGATAGACCAACTGTTATGGACCGGGATGATCCATAAACACAGGCGATATCAAAGAACGAGGAGGTGAGTTGGGGTTGAGATTATATCAAAGAACGATGAGGCGAGTAAGGGTTAGGGTTATATCAAAGAACGAAGAAGCGTGTTAGGAAGAGTTAAAATTGAAGCAGAATATATTCTCATTCAGGATAATTTCACTGAAAAGAAATGAAAACATGTATTAACATAACACATGGATAAGTAAGAAATTGAGGTAAATGCAGAAAGTACAATGGAATTCATTGAGAAAATGGAACGAAATAATGGACACAAGAAAATGGGTCACTAAATGTCACTTTTTTTGAAAAGTCAGTAATACATAAAATATGTGTGTATTTGTTTGGTGTGGTTGTTTTGTTTTACGGCATATCAACGCTTTTAGGGCCACTTAATGCCGCATACGGTCATTTTGGTAACGGTGTTCATGCTTCAAGTTCTTTATATGTGTAAGTATTTATCCATTGTGTATGGTTAAGTTTTTTTCTAGAGGAAAAATATTGTTTTTGTTTTTGGCGTTGCAGAACATTATTGTGTTTTGCAAAGATAAAAGTGAAAAAAATGACAAACGTTTGGTGCAGGAAGCCGAACTCTTCATACAGCTTGATCTGGTAACACCAGAATATATGTATTAATTAGAACATTAATAGAACAATGTTTTTAAGAGGGCTACAAAATGTGTGTGTGTAAAAATGGTAGATATAATATATTGTTCTAAAGTGTTGAAATATCTCTGGTTAAAAATGATATGTATGTTCATTAATGGTAAAGAGACAGTATTTTAAATTTGGTCAGTAGAAAGCAGGATCAATTAATCTCTTCAAACATGTCCTTACTGAAAGATGGAAATATTTTCATAGAGTTTACTGGATTCGGGATGTAGGAAGTCTTAGAATTGACATTGATGCTTCAAAGCCTGGACCAGAACTGATTTTTTAATTCACATTTAGAGAGATAAGGAACTTTCATATGATCAAATGTACTATCCTTCCTCGCTGACTTAAGGAGGGAGGGAGGGGTGAATTTTGTAAGAATTCCCATTTAGGTTAAAAACGGTATCTTACTTGATGAATTGAGTTCGCAATTTTGCTTTGCTTAACATCCAGACGCCACGTTCTCTTACACATTAAGGAAAAAGCGATTCTAAACGAGCCTGACAGACCAAGGAAAATGGCCTTTAAAACTTAAACCTAGTCGACCGACAAAATATTATTTCAAAATGTAGCGATGGAAGCTCTTTCAAAGTTAAGCTTGACAAACAAACTAAATTGCCTTCTCAAACTTCAGCGTGATAGATCGAAACAATATCCTTCAAACTTATACTTGCCAAAACGAGAAATGTTTTTCAAACTTTATCCTTACAGACGAACGAAATGATATTTCAAACAGGCAAGCGAAGATGCTATTTTTCACATAACTTCAAATCTCTTGATTCACTGTTATCTTCTAGAGAAAACACCAATAATCAATGCTTGACTGATTTAGAAAGTCATCGATGGACAGCTCAAAATTAACACCGAAGACTTTCCCAGAGGTGCACTTGAAGAAGTTTACAATGCAATGTTGTTGAATCGAAATCAACCTGAAATTGATAAAGTCCTTAGACGAAATCAAAATGGTTTTCACAAACATAGATACGCGTCTGCATCAATGTTAATTGTTCGCAGGATTCTTGACGAAGTATATAAAAGAAAGATGAAAGTGTTGAATATTTTGTTTATAATAAACCGGGGGAGTCGGAATCTGGGGTAGTACAACAGCTCGTTTGTTGATCCAGCGAACGGCATGGCTTGCTAACGAGACGATATGTCGTTTCTCGATCCGGGCGACGTCGAGTGGTCTTTCGGCTGACACAGCAGTAAACCCAATTCGGGAATCATATTTCCCTTTCTTCTATTTGTCTCTTCTTTTTCTGCTTTCAATATCTGCACCCTAGCTGTTTTGTAAGCCGCTGACCCGTCGTCGCCACCACTCTCTGTAAACGCTTTGTCGTTGTCACAATTTCGTGCCGGCGGTTTCTCTCTGTAACTGAAATCCATCTACACATAACAAAATATAACAAGCCTTCTCCTTTAGTTCCAAGCCATTTATTTTCACTTATTAGCTTGTCAACACCGAAGCAAGTTCGTTGAAACAGAGAGAAAGAGAAGCTTACGCTAGTTAATTAACTAATTACTTAATCACTTGTAAGGGAAAGGAAGAAGAAGACATCGTCTGGCTCTCATTTTTGGGGATCTGAATTCCCTTATCTTATTTAACCTTTACATGGATAAGGCGACTTGAAAATCACTTCAGATTTCCCACCGGGAAAACTGTGACGTCACGAAATCTCGTGATCAACGCACCGGTGCGACCCAACCCCCGACCCGAGGTCTCGTCAACTGTCACCGCGTATCGTGAGAAAGCATCGCACCAAAGTTGCACGAGATGACTCTGTTACAAATCGCGCAAGTTAAACGATCTCTCTGTACGTCCATCATCACATGCGTCCCATTATATAACAAAAGCAGCCTTATTGTTTGTGAATTTCTCTACACTTTCTACTCGATTCACATAGGAAAGATGATGGAAATACATTTGCATTCCACCTAAAACTTTTAATGTTAAATATCAAGACAAAGTGTACCGAAAAGGTAATTTGACAAGAGTAAGCGCACTTGACACGGACACCTATCTGGCCGTAAACACACATAACATGATTGATTGTCAAAAATAAAATAATCGTTCGTTAAAATCACGCACAAGGTCGGGAAATACTAACATTACGGAGTGTTCTCCTTCTCCACTAATGCAAACTCGCTCTCCGCCACGGAGAATATAGATATATCATATATTTTTATACATCAGAGTTATCGTCATTCTTTTTAGAAGAACAGAAATACAACATTGATGCAATTATTATCGTGTACAGTAGTACCTAGTATATGGTACGATAACTGAATTCTTTTAGATGAGAGATGGAATTTTTCGGAGTGACACGATAACATACTATCTGTTAATAATTTATCTTGACTACATTCCCGTATGTCAGTTAACCAGTTGAAAGAACAGTTCTACCTGCAAGGGGCATAAAAGTGTTTAACGTCCTCGTTTTCCACATTAAAAGCGGTTAGTTTATTGCTGATCAACGGGTTTAATTTAAGCAATTTTATTGGTGATCTGGGAACCCTTGTAATACTCAAGCCTTACACCACATTAAGCAGCTAAAAGTTGAAAGTTTTGCAAATTGAAACTTCTGACAAAATTAATTGACGATAGCATTAGTGGGTATTGAGTCTACTCGGTACCCAGGAGGTCATCCTCCCAGGCATCAAAGAGATTAACTTACTCCCCCCATTACAGAAAATGTTGTTTATTGTCAATGAGTTGATGCGTCCCTATCAAGGAATGTTGGCAGCTCCGATTAAGTTAATTTTATGAGCACTCTGGTTATCCTGTGTGATGCTCCATGTTAACCCCGCATAAAACAACTCGATCTAGTATCACATTCGGTCATCGTAAGGAAGTTAGTAAATTAAAATATCTCACGAAGGTAACTCTAGCTAGGATGATTTAATGGATATTGGTTCTGCTTGGTAGCCATCCTCTGAGACATTAACTCATACTTTGAGGGGCGTCGAATGGGTTAACTTCCTCCTCTTTCCCATTAGGATGGATTGATATATTTTTGATCGATTGAGGCGTTTAGATCGAGGAATGCCGAATGATTCCATTCGGGCAATTTTATGTATATTTTGGGAACCCGTGTAATGTTCAACTTTTACCCCGTATAAGACAGCTCAACTTAGTCCCATCCGGCCCTCGTGAGGAGGTGGGTAAATTGATTATTCTTACAGCGGTAACTAGATACGTTTAGTGGTGTGGTTATTAATTTCTGCTTGCTGCTCAGAAGACCTTCCTGCCAGGAATTTACTCCTACTCTCACCTCCTCCATTAGGAGGCAGTGGGTTTACTGTCAATGACCTGACGTGTCCTTATAACGGAATACCGACAGATCCGATTCCCACTGGACGCTCGTGTGATACTCAATGTTTACACCATATTAAGCAGGTCGGTTTAGAGTCACATCCTGCCCTCGTAGGGAGATTGGTAAATCAAGGATTCTTACAAAAGTAACAATATAAACCTAAAGAATCACTTCCTCTCAGTCTTCTTACAAATACATTTACACTGACCCATACTATTTTTTAAATGTTTTGATATATGTATGTGACCTGATATTCAATGTTTGTTTTTATTTTAATTCTTTAAGCTTATTTCTTTTTTCTTCGTCCGTCTGTTTTTTCTTTCTGTTTTAGGAGTCTGTCTATTCTTTCTTGAAACGGTTTCTTCATTCCGTCTGTTTAGTGAAGAATCAGCTCATTGTGCCGTCACACTACGGTGGCTTAATGTCATCACAGCGACATTATCTATTCAGCTTGTCTGCCACTGACAGGATGACTGATCGCCATTTTCTGTTTTCTGTTTTCATAATTGCAATAAAGTATTTATCCACAAAGGTTCTAGTTTTTCTTTTACATTTAGCTTTAGTTTTTCACTGGCAAGAGTACCCGGTGTTGCCTGGGTAACATATGTGACAAATTTAATGTTTATTTTCTTTATCATTATGCCTCTTTGGGCATCGGTTATTTCAATCAGTAATCCCTTTACCTGAGTTTTATATATATATATATATATATATATATATATATATATATATATATATATATATATATATATGTGAGATGTGTTGGGTTTTCGATAATGACTGCCGTTATGAACGCGAGCATATGTTATGTTCATTCCTACGTGATGAAGGTTTCCTTCTTTTACATATATGCATTGAGTCGCCCTCATTATCGGACGTTCTTATTTATTTATATATTTATTTATGTATTTATAAATTAAGGAATATATAAAAGTGTGTGTTTATTTATGAAAGCTGATAGCAATGCAGAAACCCGTAATGGTGAAAGAGAGGATGATCAAAAGCAAACAATCGAAGGCAATATTTGAGATATTGATACTCAATATATTTTTGATAGACTTTCATATAGTATATCAGTAAACATTAGACTTACTGTTAATATTAATAAAATCCGGAATGGCAGTACATCTTTTGATATTTTGGGAGAAACACTACCCTTCCCAAAGAATAAAACAACGGTTCAGTCCGTCTAAGGGAAAGAAAACGTCAAAGATGGCGGCAAAAAATATGTAATTATGTTTTAAAAGTTTTGATGCCATTTAAAAATATATTGAAGTTAATATGTAATATTATTTATGTTAAATTGTAATTATTCTTGCAGAGAATACAGAAAAACACATGTTCGTTTATATATATATATGATTATTTACACAATCAGACAATGCCGCAGCCCACAACCTATGAAAAAAACCCGGAAGTCCTAGTCTAGTTTCTTTCATAGGTTGTAGGCTGCGGCGTTGTCTGATTGTTGAAATATATATATATATATATCATCTCACATTCAAGAAAAATCTAATATATATAATACATATAAAAATAGACTGATACGTTTGTTTTCACGCGTAAGGGATAGGAATGAATATTAAATTTTAATAAATTACTTTTGTGTGTAAAATGAGAGATGTGAAAAAAGCTCATCGAATTGCAGAAATAAAGAAGTTGTAAAAAACAATGAAAATTATCGTTTAAGATTATTCACTGTAATGTATGGAATGCAAATATAAGATATATATATATATATATATAGGAACTTGCTTTTGTCTGTGTTCACTGCAAAAATAATTAAACACAGGAATAAATTAAACAAAAAAAGCAGGAGATTTGAGCGGTTTCGTTCGGATCAATGCAACGTCTATTCATTTATCGTTAAAACTGGTAAAATCTTGTATTTCATCTGCTGTCTGCCTCATTCTACCATATATATATATATATATATATATATATATATATATGGTGGCAGCAAACTTGATACTAAGTATTGCCATCGCTTGTTCATTCGACTCACGTAAGAGCAGATCGAATATGGCTTTTCAAACCTGCGAGACTCTTACACTCTCTAGCACAGTAATTGCACACTTGTACTCTGGAACTTATTGATCGGATTCTCTTTTACTTCTTTTTTAATTTTCTTTTCCCTTCGTTTCTACCGAATGCAAGACACTCACCTTCTAATTCAAATTCTAACTGTTCTTTTTAAGTGCAATAGTTTAGACCTCTCCTGCGCTTGGTTCATCGGGTATTTTCTGCAAGTAGTTGGTAAAGTTTTTTTTTTACTTAGCCCGGTGGCTCCTATGATCACTGGAATATTTGTGAACTCTCATATACGATTCAATCCCGGCAGAGACTGGCACTCTTACCGTATTAGTTGCAGGTTTCATCCTGGTATATTCCATTGCCTATGTCAACGTTCATTTCTCCCCCCTGTTCCATTAGGTTTGAGCAAAATACGTTAGGTTTGTTATTGTAATGTAAATCCTTGTTTTACCAGGAGATTTTAATTCGCTTGTATTTATCACATTTTTTTGGGGGGGGGGGGGGGGGTATTTTGATATCTGTGATAGAAATCGCTTTTTGTAGTCTGATTTATTTTTAGCTGTGATAAAATAGAAGATTGTATTTGAACCTCGAATACAGATTTCTTTCTTGCCTGTTTCTCATATCTTTAGTAAGCGAATCAGTTGAGAATAATTTTCATTTCCTCAATGGAGCATTTGACTATTTTTTCATTTTACTTCGGTAAGTTCTCAGAGATCAAAGGCTCCTCTTTCTGGGACTAACACCTGACTCCATTATGAGATACCTAGATATATTAGTGTTTATTTAAAGTTCTTCTTTACTTGTCAATTCTTGAGTAAGTAAAGTGGTGAAGAACAATGCTGTCTTTTTTATTCTCTCCCCAACGAACCAATTAACAATGTTATAGTGTATGTTCCTTGTTGTAGTTGCTTCGTTTCGCGGGATTCCAGAACTGGACTTCATCTTGTCTGGGAAGGTAACATCACTAAGAGAAGGTGAACTATTCCTCGCATGAGCCAGTTTATAGCTATGTCGAGGGTATTTTATTTGGCCTTCGAATACTGTTATGTTTAATATTTAGTCAGGGTTTACTTGTAGGCTGAAGTATCCTTATGCCAGATTGTCCTGACAAGCCTTTGTACAGAGAGACCAAAGACACTTAATAATGGTGTCTAATAGGAATTAAAATTCTCTCCAGTAGGCTGTCAAATTCTCCCCCCCCCCCCCCCGTTTAACTTTGTAGGTTCTCTTATGACGGTTCAAACCTGGAACAGATTGGAACTCTTTGATGCATAAGTTGCAGGTTGCTATCCCTTAAAAGAGATGGTTTACAGGGTTTTTTTTAAGAGATAACTAAGACTTAATAGACCTGCTTTGCTCAGACATACTTTACCCCAGTTACCACAGAACCAATCCCGAGAAATTCAAACCATTGCACATACAATCTCACATACTATATAATAAGAAATATGCAAATAAAATTATCTTAAATCTTTCATGTGATAGACCCCAAATCTCATTGTAAATAATTTTTTAACTATTTATTCTAAATAATGTTCGGAGCTATTGTTATTTCTAATTTGATTCGATGATTTTTGTTCCCCAAAAGACAGCTACACGAGGCTCAAATGTCTCACGCATGCCGTCATAACACAGCAAAGTTGATGGGAACGTTCAGTGATGTGTATTTAAACAAATCAAACTTGCTACATCGCTTGTTCTCCTTATCTGTGAATAGAATGTAACAATTCATTCATTTACACCTCAGATCAACCAAATAAACAAAGTGATAAAATACATCCAATATTAATATCATGTCCTTCACAAGTTACATCACGTTTTTATTCGGACTATTATTTCCCTACGTTTCGGCTGCTGCCCAACCCGACCTTCTTCCGAGCTATTGTTAATTCAGATATATTTTCCTCCGGTAAAGCATATAATGGTGTGGTTGATTTGCTTCTAAAATATTAATGAAGAAATATTAACAAAACCGTGTTCTTTATTTAAAACTCGTATTAGTATTTGAACACATACGCAAGGTGGTATGTACTAAAACACCAAGTTATGTTTTATTTTTGGTTCAAATAATCTAAAACAGTTATACATTACAGCATAATATGATTTACATGTAATAAATAGTGTGTTGGCGAGGGGAGAGAGCTGCAATATATCAAAAGATATGGTTAGTTGAACTGGATAGGGTATTATGAGTGAAGTGCATTTTGAAATTGTGTTCAATTAAGTCAGTTAGTTAGTAGTAACGATAAACTTCAGATAATCTATATGGGCACCAGTGCACTGAGCTGCCTAGATTAAGAGATGTTAGTTACAGTTTAAGGGAATTGATGATGCAACAAACTGTCCGGCACTAATTGTTTGCATATTTTAATCTATTAATTTATTATTGTGCTTAACGTTTCTTCCGCTACAGCTTTTTTTCTTTATACTTTAATGACACAAAATACATGCAAAAATATTCCTTAGTTCTGGGATCTATTTATGTTTGAAAAGGATTTAATTAAATTCTTCTAATTAGCCATAAATTTTAATTTACTGAACGAGTGACCCATCTCTCGCTTAGCTATCTATGTATTTCTCTCGCCCTCTCTTACTCTGTGTTGATGCAACCGTTCTCTAATAGTTATTGGTATCTCTGTGAGAATTAAGAAAAAGGCTGGGTCTCACTTTTTAGGTAATTTACATAGTGTGTTCGTACACACCATAACACGTATGTAAATTAGATAGAAAAATAATAGGATACATAACTTCTATAGTATCCTTATGTATAATATAATAATACGGTATCATCCCATGGGAACACTGGTTCTTGTTAGATCACCGAAGTTAAGTGATGTTGATGATGGTCAGTACCAGATGAGTGACCATTTCGAGATACCAGACACAGTATGTGGGATGATGTGAAACGTCCATGCAATATGAGTTACGGCCCTGAATATGCCTTTATACTTCAGTATAACTCGCTAATACACTTGCTGGGGGGAAGTTCCGTTCTCAATAATGTGGCGAAGCTCTCCGAAAAGAGTATGCCTTAATTAATTTTAAATTTAATTTAATATAGTAATAAAGATGCATATTATTTTTAATCATGCAAGAAAAATTTCTTCACTGATTTTATCACAGCTTATCAATTTTCAAATTAAATCAGAGTAGAACAAATGATAGTAATAGCTGTGACCCAACGGGTAACGGGTGGTCTAGTACTATTTATATTCAACGTTGTTTTTTTATCCATTCATCTCAAGTAAGATCACCACCTAGACCTGTTCACCACAGGGAGGAACCAGATTACGCTCACTACTTCGACAACCACTGGGAAAGTAATATCTAAGATTTATTTTTATTTGATGCCGTGAACAGGATAGACTACATCATTTTTTTAAACTAAAACATAGGCGAGGTTCAATTATCTTTATGCAGATGAAAAAAATTATTTCCAATTCAATATCATAAGTTTCGTTTCAATGTTTGGTTTTGGATCAGTAATGTATATAAACCCTGGCATAAATTATTCAATTAGTGTAATAATATTGAACATGATAATCAGTAGGGAGTTATTGGCAAAAACGAGTTAAACAAACAGGGGGTGCTTTCTGGAAGTGACATAAAATAGCCATACGTGATGAAAAGAAAGATTACACTGTCTCCCTTTTTGGTTCTGTGTGGGGTGAGGCGATCGTATGTTTGAAGGATTTTTTCCCTCACCCCTACTAGAAGAAAACCTATAGTGTGTAAATCTCTAAGGAATTTAAAGAAAAATAAACCTAAGAGAAATATTAAACCAAAAAGATACAGGGTTGTTATAAGAGACACGCTGTCACCATATATGTGGAGAGACACCGTCGTATTATGAAAACCATTACAAATGGCTGATAACTGCCGAACGATGGGGCATTGCCACCATTCCTATTTCTAGCAACACCAGACGTCACAGACAAACACTATTCGATACATGACGGCAACATTTGTTTATATTGTACAAATTATTCTGCTCTGTTCCAGACGACTTCTTGGAGCCATGTTACCCCTAAAGACGTCAAACGGCTATGTTGCAACACTCTCATCGATTGCCATGATCAGGCCATTCACAGACACTTATATGATGTATTGTTTATGTTATTTATTTCATGTATTTACGGCTCATCATTAATACAAGGCTAAAAACCACTTAAGGATAAGGGTTAAAGAGGTTTTCAGGTGGACGGTGAAACAACCTATTGAGGATTGGTTATGATGATTGAAACTAAGCATAATTTGATTATTTAATAGGACAGCTCAAAAAGAATTTATTTACATTAGACCATATTGTAGTCAGCTGGAAGGCAGCCCCATGGTATTGTTTAATTTATTGGAATGAAACTTTGCTCATGGAAGTTACGTTTAGTTTTAGGTACACAGAGGAAGGGAGTAAAAATTATTTAAAGTGATTGTTGTTGTAAATTTTTTACATTGAAAGGGACATATATTGGAGCACAGTCGAGCATATACTATAAAAATAACGATAGAGTAGAGAAAGACTAGCAAACTCTCTCTTCTATGAGAAAAAGGGCATTCCCTACTAGATTTCGAAGTCGATTTTGTACTCTGTCAAGGCAGGAAAGGACGCTTTGAGCGACACCATCTCAGATCTGGCAACAGTAGCAGAAATAAATAAAAAATGTATAAAGTGCAACATATGTCTATTGGGTTGATGAATAATTATTGAATGTTTCTCGACTTTGCGCATTGAATAAAGATAATTCACCATGGTTTTATTTTTTATCACAATCCATCTGCTCTTCTGATTCTCTGGTCGTTTGACGGGGACTTTCTTGAAGAAGTTACTTCAATCGCTCTTCATCAGACTTAATTAGTTCATCTGTGTGTGAGCTGTGCTGGCGATCAAAATTCAAATTTTTTAAACACGAAAACCAAAAATGGGTGATAATTTGAGGAAATAATCCTTCTTTAATGACTGCATCAATCTCATGAGCTGCCTTAACACCTCGATTTAAATTTTGGCCGAAAATGCTAAAGTTTATTTTCACTCGACATTCAATTTTACTAATCTGAAAATAAACGAAATTCCATAAAATTCAAACACTATATTATAAAGCAAAAGATTCTCTTTCAAATAACATTAAAAAAAAATGTTGCCAATACGTTTTATTCATTCCTTCGTTTTTGTAATTTGAAAAACAAACTCATGAATTATTCCTAAGCCCAATATTTAATATGGATATTTTTAACCACAGTATTTGTATCAAAACTATTTAACTCTCGCTTACCTTATTTATTCTATTAGTCCTCACATTTCATAAGCGATATTTATGACAAAGGGGGAAGAATTGCTGTTATCTGAGTCGAAAGCTATCCATTTAACACTTATCGTTGGCTAGTTTTTCACCTTGAAGTGGTATTTTTTATATTTTAGCTCTTTACATCAAGTGGTTGTATGCCTTGTCTGGAGCGATTTTTATAAAAAATCAATAGCCAATCAGAACACAGAGAATAAGCAGGTCCAAGTAGTATTATGGAACATTCAAGCCTAATAATATATAAAACACTTACCAACTGACTCTGGAGTCATTGAGAGCAGACACAGTCACCCTTAAAACCAAAACCTTCCTCACCATGGTCACACGGTGGTAGTGTCAAAGATATGCTGTCTAGAACTCCGATTCTTGGCAGGGCCACCCATGTCAGACAGTGGATATAGTACTAAGTAACATTCAGTTCTGTGATAGTCATTTGAAGGTTGAAGGTTCCCTACTCAGTGCGGGCGATACAAAGAATTGCGAATTACTGAAGACTTCTTCCAAGTTATGGCAGATGGAACGAGAGAATGCTATCCCCGTGGATTTAAGAAAGGGTTCCGTTCGAAATTCTTCAAGATTCCCGAGTTCGACAAAAAGATTCCCGAGTTCGCCAAGATACAAATGAAGACATTCGGAGGTTACATCGGCCGAAACGTTGTGATAAAAACACCGAAGATGAGAACAGTAGTCCGAATATACCAAATTCTACAAATTATCAATCCTCATCTAAAAAATTCGATAACACAATAAAGTGAACTGACATCGTCCCTTCAGTACCCTTCGTTTGTGTGTTCTAGGCCAAAGTTCCCCCATTTTGCATGAGCCATGTTGTTTTCTGTATTAGTGGTAAACCCTGCAGATTAACGAATAGCTGTAAACATCGAGGAGAACTTCATGCAGACCAATCAACTCTGAGGCACGATCTTTGTGTGCTCTATGCATAACTCCGACTCGCTAATCAATCAATCAATCAAACAAACAAATAATGCATACTACACTTTCTTTATCTGTTTTTTTTTCGAATTTGTAGAAAAAAAATCCACAAACTTTATTTTCTCATTCTCGTTTACAATAACGAGATTTGCTTTTCTGACCAGGATTGGTTTATCTGTTTGAAATGTCCGACATTTTAAGTTGATTTTATTCTCTTTCACTTTGATTGTTTTTGTCTTTGTGTGTTCTTCAAAAGTCACTTTAAAAAAGAAAACGTCTTTAATCCGCTTAGACAGCCACGCTTCGCATGATTAAATTCTTGTCGTTGGCACAATCCTAAATCGATTACACCGCCTCGCCCAGTCATGTCTGTGTTTGTATTCTCTACCAGAAGGACCACCCAGTATAACCGAGCAGATGAAATAATAAAAGAATCTATTCTTTAATATATATATTTAGACTATTCATTTATTTGTTATCATCGTGGATGTTATTCTCAAAACGTTTCGACCGATGTAACCGCTGAACTTCTTTAGGTGCATCTTGTCAAACTCGGAGAATCTATATGGAATTTTGAACTGAACTCTTTATTTAATCCATGGGGGTCGATTTTTCCCGTTCCATTAGCCATGATCAGAGTAGAAATCTTAAGTAATTGTTATTTTATTCTGAGTAAGTATCGCCTGCAATGAGCATTAAACCTTCATCTTTCAGTGAACTGTTATTTAGAACTGATTCTGACTTATCTGTTGCATTACATATCAGTTCAGTATTCCGTATAGATATAATACAGATATATGGTCCATTTTTAATGTGGGGAAAAGCCAACTCGCCAAAATAGAAGAAGTCTGCAGTACGACCAAAAAATTCCTTAATTTTTAAAGCATTTCGCCTCTTCTGATCGAGGACGGAAAGAAATACTACATATTGAATTATTTATTTGCCAAAAGTATAAAAAATTAAATTCAAAACAAATTAGGCGCAAGGCCATAAAACATGTGGAGAAAATGAGTGTCGTTGGTTATCCTCGGTCTAAAGTTATAAAACTGTCTATCCTACTCTTAACTAGAATCATCTCAGTCATTTACTCTAGGGACAGGCGGCCCCTAGAGTAAATGACTGAGACTTAAGATATTCCCAATTTGCTTTGAAAATGTTCATGTAGGCCAGGTAACCAAATTTTGTTTCAGGCTCATGAACATATTATGGAACATGTATTCTCACGAGCAAACTTATACTTAAATAACATAATTTGTACTGTTTCTTATATACCAACCCGCGAGGTCTAATTGGTAGAATTCCGGATTATCATGATGTTACTAAGCGCATAGGAGATTACCAACATCATAATCCTAATAATTCACCACCTTTTAAGATTATTTTGTCATATATTTTGGCGAATACACATAACATGCATACGCACGTTTTCATCCATAGAAAAGTGCTACTGGTAGCCTCTTCTTTCTCTAGAAACAATACGCATTGAGAGATTCTATGCACTATAAGTTTATTATGAAGCAAGGATTAAGCAACTTCTACCTTTATTTCTCATAAACTAGCTTTGCTCAAGTCTAGTTGCAGGGCAGAGATGACGACCATATGCATTGAAGGATAGGCAGAGAAGGACTGGCATTATTTTCACACTAACTGCTTTATAAAATGTGATGCCGGTGCAGAGAGACCAAGGGATAAGCGGTCACAACTAGCATACGTTCGCATCTAGTAAACGGTGGCTATGCGCAAACGCGAACCTGGAACTGTCTGATTTCGAAGCAACAGTCATGATTATGCAGAATATGCGCTTTTGGTAGTCCAAAAGAGCTGAACAAAAAGGTGACATCTTTGCTCGAGGCAACACGTTTAATGAAATTGTCGCAGAATATGTTCGTCCCTTAGAAGCATAGCATATGTATGCAATTAGTTTTTTTTTATAATTATTTCTTTTCATAATGCAGTAAACATTACACTAATTGTATTTAAATTCAAAGTTTTCTGAAATTAGTGGATTAATATTTAACATGATAATCAGTAGGATGCATGGTTACAGAATGGGAATTATTGGCAGAAAACAAGTAGTAATTTACCGAACAGGAAGATGCTTTCTTGAAGTCACTTAAAATAGTCATACGTGACATAGACAGAGACTAGACTCTCTCCCTCTTTGGTCCTGTTTATGGAATGAGACAAGCGTAATTTTGACGGACTTCTTCCCTCACCGATACAGGGTTCTATTGAGGGAAGGCTCGTAATGTGTAAGTCTCTAAGGAATTTAAACAAAAATAAATTTAAGAAAAATATTAAACAAAAAAGATAAGGTGTTGTTATAAGAGACTCATTATCTAAACATATGTGGAGACATCGTCGTATTATGGAGACTGATACACATTGCTGACCACTGATAGGGGTATTGTCACAATTCTTATTGCTAACAGCACCAGACGTCGCAGACAAACGATATACGATAAATACCGGCAATATTTGTTTATATGGAAAAAATTCGCCTGCTCTGTTCCAGACGACATCTTGGAGGTATCATCCCTCTAAAGAAGTTAAGCGACTATGTTGCAATACTCTTATTGGTTGCCATGATCAGGCCATTCCCAGAAACTTATAGGATGTTCACTTAAATTTTACCCCTACAACACAAATACATTCATGCATCTTTACTGGTTTTGTAAACGATTAGATACGATACATCGTTTTTAATTGCAAAGAAACATTTTGAACATAAAAATATGGTAATTTTCAATTAACGACATATTTATTTAGTTTCAATTATTTTTTTTTTAAACTGCAATTCTGGCAGTTAAGTACCGAAATTACAGTATTTTTAATGCGGGTTGCAAGTGTCGTTGCAAAGGATCGCATTTTGACATGCCTGTTCTGAAGTTATGCTTTTCCCAATGGTATCAGAAAAAAGTGTATTAATAGCCTGAATGAAACTTGAACAAATTCTAAGTTCAAAGTTGGCGCCAATAATCGCTTCACGACGTTCAGGTTTGCTCATTGTTATTTTTTTTTCCTTACAAATGGGTCATCGCTTATCAGGACCATTTTGCTGTCGACTAGATTTGGTTGCTCATATAGTATCGGTTTGTTTAATTATTGTGGTAGTCCTAAAGGATGACCCTCATGAATTCACAATTATGAAATCCAACCATATTTAAGGCAAATAACCTTCAATCTATGACTGACTTGTCCACCAACTTTCAGCCATGAATGTTTAACAGTCTTTGTTTGATGTCCGTTCAATACTATGCAGGGACACTTTAGTAATCACCTCATCAGTAGGAGGTGTTTTCCTGCATGGACTTTACACTAAGCGAATTTTAAATCCCAAGATTTGTATCTGTCGAATAATCTCAAAGATAACGTGTATACAAAACAATTGTCAGGCCATTCTTAAACGGAAGAGGGCTATCACAGCCCAAATCAGTCGTATCCAGATGGATGTGCTCGCAGCGCAAGGGTACAGATTTGAAATATATCAACTAGTGGCGATAAAGCAAAGACATAACTCTTGCTTCCTTTATTTGTAGTCATCACATCTCATGTGCGATGCTTCTGACAAAGGGAGAATAATTGCTGTTTTCTGGGTTCGAATCTATCCATCTAGCAGTTGCCGTTGGCTTGTTTTATATTATCGAATGTGTGTGTTTTAATAAGTTTGCCGATTTCTGTTTTAGTTAAATTATAAACCGACGAGTGGACGAGGTAATATTCACGTGCAATTCTCCTTACGGCATTTGAGCTGAACAGACGATTGTGCTCATTTATTTATTACATCGTCTAGTTTTAATGTTTTTAGTTTTTTTCTTTCTATATTTGCAGCTGCTGAATTAATTTCGAAATGTAATTACTGATTCATCTATCTCTATATACGACTAAAAGTGAATAGGTGTATTCGTACCAAGTCGAGGACACGTCCTCAACAGTCAGTCCAACAAACAGTGGGTTGTTGTAGTTTGTTCTGACTCTGCTCTGTCGGACTGACGTATCGTTATGGTCAGTCTCAGGAGGTCTACCCTCCCAGGTTTTACCCTCTTTTTCAGGCGCACTTACAAAGGAATGCCGACAGGGCTGCTGGAGCATTTTTATAGGCCAGAGAGCGTTAATCAAAGCGTTATGGTTTTTCAAAACCACACTTGACCTTGTGTCTAACTTCATGCAGATGAAGTAAATAAACATACAACTAAAACTCTGCACATCTAGCTTGGTTGTTTGTGTATCATCTTAGTATCTTGTTTTTTTTCCTTATGTAAACTAAATTAGGTCATTCAAATCACGACGTCACTAAAGGATTACGTCATCCATTAAAACAGATGAGACAACCGGACAGATTGATGACTATATCTACCAAAGCAGAAAGAGAGATGGAGGATATATTTATCCCGACGATCTTCGCCTCACGGCTCACATACTAGACAAACGTGTGGACCCCTGTGTATCTAGTATACTTCTAAAACTCTATGGATCTTATTATCTTGCGGACGTAGTAGGGCTGTCATCCCATCTAATCAGTTTCATAATTTTATTATTTTCTCTTGAACAATGTAAAAATTTTCGTAAACCTGTATTCATATCACAATGTATTTTTGGAAGGTTATTGTTTGTGTCATTCTTATCTATATAAATATATACACACACACACACACACACACACATATATATATATATATATATATATATATTATTGCTTTCTTACAAATAGAGCTGAATCAGTCGAATCTATATTTCATTTGGCCTGGTGAGTAAAGCAAATGCTTTTTCAATTCGCGGTATTCACTTAAAAAAAGGAAATTCCAATTAATTTAATCGACTGCATATTATATCTGGCCAGATTTTCTTTCAATAGCATAAACCGCGGGAGATTCATCGTTTATTAACAAATAGATTAACCCATGACATCGCTTCTTTTTCTATAGATACGGATTTTTGCAAATGGCTACCCCAAAATTGATTTTTCCAGTATGTAGTTATATATTTCACTTCATTTAAAATGATACTTTGATCTGCAGTTACAACTAATAACAGTGCACTATATACTACTTTTTCGTTTATTATTACAAATAATATTTAATATAACCTAGTGCTATTAAGAGAACTGAATGAAAAGTTCCCTATGACGCATCTGGTTGCACGTGTGCATGTGCGCGCTACTAGTTAAACACAAAAACAAGATAATAACAATAATAATAATAATAATAATGTATTTGTACAAAGAAATTTAACTTCTAAACCTACTGCGAAACAAATACGAAAGTATAAAACTGTTCATTTCGTTCTTAGTCTAACTTGCAACATTTTAAAATTTTAAATAAATAAATAAACAGGTAGACAGAGGGAGGGGGAGAGAGAGTTAAAACACATGTGTCGTTTTGTGACATTATACAACCTATTATGTTTCGGAATTGTTTAGATGAGGATTGATGATTTATATTATTTGGATAAGTCGGACTACTGTTCTGATATTGGATGTAATTCTCACAACGTTTCGGCTGTTGTTACCTCCGATCTTCTTCAGGTTCATCTTGTCGAACGCGTATTCTTAGTATCGCTCGCACTGAGAATTGAATCTTCAACCTCCAAAAAAACTCACTTAGAACTGATTGTAACTTAGCACTTATATCCGTTACGCCAGAAGTTACAGATCCTTGTGGGCGATACTAGGAATGCAATTACGAATTCTGTTCAAAATTCTGTAAAGGTTTTCTAGGTTTGACAAAGATTCTCGTGTTCGACAAAAGGCACCTGAAAAAGGTCGGTGGTTACATCAGCTGAAACGTGGGAATAACATTCAAGATGAGAATTGTATAATACAGCATAATACGTTATATAATTTGTATTATGTTGTATGTTTAAACGACTGACATTGATATTATTAATGTTACATTTTATTTGTTTCAGCTGTCCATCATTTATTGACACAATTAAAAGGGATGTATTATTTAAAAAGTTCACGCTCGTTTATTTGCGAGATTTAAAGCACCTTCAAAACGTTCTTCGGTCGAATAGAGGACTAGCTGTGTTTATAAGAATGACATGCTTTACAGAAAGGAGACATTCGTTTCGTACATGGTTAGGTTTCGTTACGGTGTAAAATTTGACCATGACTTTTAGGTCTTTACACGAGCAATTCTCATGCCTTTCTATTCGAAACTGAAACGAGGCCTTCGTGGACAATCGAAACTATTTCATAGTCGAATAGGTCTGCCGTTTAATTTTACTGACTGATCGATATCCTAACAAATAAGCTTCAATTAAAAAAAAACTTTCAAATAATCGCCTCAGGTAAAGATGATGCGACGTTTTATTTGCTCGTCGTTCTACCTTGCAACTTGTAAAAATGTTTAATAACTAAAAACATACATACATACAGGCCCGAAGGCCACTCTAGGATAAGAGTTAATGAGTGTCAGGTAGACGGTGGGAGAACACCGTGATGATTGATAGTAATCGTGAAAGTTTGGAAGAATTCGATCATCCAGGAGGACGGCTTTACAATGATTTATTTACATTGGACTTGAAAACGATAATGTTGTCGTCAGCTGGGAAGCAGTCCAGCGGTATTGAGTTCCACAGACGGGTAGTTCTAGGAAAGAATCTAGACAATTTGTCTCGCAGTGGATAAAATCAAGCGTTGAGCTCAATATTCTCGCAAGGTTACCAACTACAAAAATGTAGCTGAAGAAGGCAGGAGCGTATAATGACTAAAACGTTGTGGAAATGGTAAAATCCAAGATACGAAAACCGTTCGAAATGTATGAATAACAATAACTCATCTAAAAAATATCGTCAATTATTATTGTTAGTAGTAGTAGTAGTAGTAGTAGTAGTAGTAGTGGTGGTGGTAGTAGTATTATTGTTATTGTTTTTTTTAGGGGGGGGGGGTAAATGTTTTCTCCCTATTTCTTAAACATTTCAGCTTCATTTATCCACCTTTTACTGATTTTTATTTTGTTCTGATTTTAGGAATGCTAAATGCCATGCAACATTTAAGCCAACGGGTAAGTAATGAATGAAAATATTTTCTTTACACAAATTTTAATCACTAATTGGAAAAATATCTCGCTAATTAGGAATCTCTTTTTTATATATATATATATATATTCGTTACGATTGTATTCTAACGATATTAACCCCGAAGAAATCTGTGCTAGAATTAATATCCATTGTAAGCCGCTTTTGAATCTACATCGTTTTTGTTAATTATCAGCATCATCGGTTCTCAACTCCAAACGGACGTGCCACCTTAATGAGTTAGTTACCACCTTTCCCCATCTATTGTGGTTTTATATCAGTGCCGGAGTCTCCGCAAATCTATTTCCAATGTTTGATATTCAATTGTGATTGTGTTCGTGGTTTTATCTGGGAGAAAGGCCCCATGTGTTGAACCGGATCTTGGCGTGGCTGTTGTAATAAACCTAGACGGTACACTGGAAAATGACGTCATGCTATAAAGTAGCGAACGAGATCCGTGGAACAATCTAACGATGGACAAAATGAATGACAGATCTCCAAAAGATCAAAACATTTTGACCCCCTCTATTCACTTAAAACTACATCAAAATTCAAGAAATAAACGTATTTTAATGAATTGTTCAATATTTATTAATTAACGATTTCGGAATATAATTAACCAATTACTTTATTAGAAGTCGTAGATAAAATGTATTATTTCGTGTAAACAAAACAAAAACACCTTTACTATAGTTATATCAAAGATTACTAAAAAACGCCTGAATGTATTTTCTTATTGAAAATAAAGCATCTCTAGATATTGAATTAAAAAATCTTTTCAAATATAGTATTCACATATTGCTAAAAAAAACGCCCGTAAATTTCGTGTTAATAAAATTGATATAACTCGAAAAAAAATTATTTTCTCTAATTAACGATATCATTATTTGTTTATTTGCACCTTCACAACAAATAATAGCATTGCAAAAATAATAAGACGCGGTTTTCTAATATTTGCACATACCTAATGAATAAAAGCTTTTTAAAAATAGCATCAACATTTTTTTTTAAATTGCATTTAATTAGAAACGAAAGGAACACGATTTTATTAATACTGAAACTGATCTTTATTCAATACTAGCGGGGCTACCCGGCGTTGCTCGGGGTCATAAAAACATATAATTGAAGAGAAATCGCGTGTGTAACATCTTTATATTCAAACTTCTATTTCCCCCCTCCTCTATAGCCGTCTCTTTATCTTTCTACCTTTCTCTTCCCTGGTCGCCCCATTTCACCGCTACTTTCTTATTTTGCCTTTTGCGAAAGCTGCTTCTTCCCCACCATTTCTCCTACGTTTTCCAGGGCAATAGTATGACATATTTCTATAAAAAGTACAACCTCTATCTGCGCTTTCTATATAGGTACTTATCTCCGCTCCGGTATTCATACTATATACGTATGTATCGCCACAATGGTGCGCAGACTATATACGTACCTACTGTCGCCCCAGTGCAAATACTATATATGTACCTATTGCCGCCCCGGTGCATATACTATAAAAGTACCTATTGCCGCCCCGGTATGCATGCTATATACATACCTATCGCTGCCCCAGTGTGAATGATACATACGTACCTATCGCAGCCCAAGTGCGAATGCGAAATACGCATCTATCACCGGCCCAGTGCGAATACTATACCGCAGAAGCCTTGTGGTCCTATACCGCAGAAGCACCCCACCCCTGGTGGCTATACCGCAGAAGCATCGTGATTCTATACTGCAGAAGCACCCCCCTGGGTGCCATACCGCAGAAGCAACCCCCTGGGTGCCATACTGCAGAAGCACCCCCAGGGTGCCATACCACAGAAGCAGCCTCCTGGTTGCCATACTGCAGAAGCCTCAGGTTCCTATTCTGCAAAAACACCCCCCGAGTGCAATACAAACAGAAGCACCCCCTCCCCCCCGTTGCTATACCAGAGAACCCCCCCTCCTCCCCCGGTTGCTATACTGCAGAAGCCTCGTGGTCCTATACTGACGAAGCACCCCCACCAGGTGCTATACCGCAGAAGCCTCGTGGTCCTATACCGCAGAAGCACCCTACCCTTAGCTGCTATACCGCAGAAGCTTCAAGTTCCTATACTGCAGAAGCAAACCCCCGGGTGCTATACCATAGAAGCACACCCCTATACCGCAGAAGAACCCCCTGAGTACCATACCGCTGAATCCTCAGGCTCCTATACCGCAGAAGCACCACCCTCCGGTTGCTATACCACAGAAGTACCCACCAGTTGCTATACTGCAGAAGCAACCCCCCCCCAGGTTTCTATACCGCAGAAGCACCCCCCGGGTGCCATACCGCAGAAGCACACCCTGGGTGCCATACCGCAAATACCTCAGGTTCCTATACTGCAGAAGCACACCCCCTGTTTCTATACCGCAGAAGCACCCCTCCCCCGCCTGCCATAATGCAGAAGCCTCAAGTTCCTATACCGCAGATTCACTCCTCTGGTCCCCTACCGCAGAAGCTGCAGGTTCCTATACCGCAGAAGACCTCCCCAGGTTCAATACCGCAGAAGCTACTACTGAAATAACCCTTACTGCCCCCCTCTCCTTTTCATCATGTAGCTCTATCTACGATATTGAGCACTTTTCTCCCAGACAACGCTGAGTACTTTGAAAATCAAGGAGGCCTCCTGAGCACTACTGAAATCACTTAGGTAATTTCCCTCCTTTTCATCTGCAAAATAGTCCAAAGGGAAACGAAGATGGTGTTAAAATATTTTCAAAACATATCATTACAGTAGCTCTATCTAGGATATTCAGCACTTTTCTCCCGGACAACGCCGAGTAATTTAAAAATCAAGGGGCCTCCTGAGCACTACTGAAATTACTCTTATCGATTTCCCCTATCCTTTTCAGCGTAGATGCTGTTAAAATATTATCCAAACCTATCACTACAGTAGCTCTATCTAGGAAATTGAGGACTTTTCTCCCGGACAACGCCGAGTACTTTAAAAATCAAGGAGGCCTCATGAGCACTACTGAAATCACTTAGGTATCCTCCCTCCTTTTTATCTGAAAAATAGTCCAAAGGGTAACGAAGATGGCGTTAAAATATTTTCCAAACCTATCACTACAGTAGCTATATCTAGGATATTGAGCACTTTTCTCCCGGACAACGCCGAGTACTTTGAAAATCAAGGAGACCTCATGAGCACTACTGAAATTACTTAGGTATCCTCCCTCCTTTTCATCTGCAAAATAGTTCAAAGGGTAACGAAGATGGCGTTAAAATATTTTCCAAACCTATCACTACAGTAGCTCTATCAAGGACATTGAGCACTTTTCTCCCAGACAACGCCGAGTACTTTGAAAATCAAGGAGGCCTCATGAGCACTCCTGAAATCACTTAGGTATCCTCTCTCCTACTGATTTGCGAAATAGTCCAAAGGGTAACGAAGATGGCGTTAAAATATTTTCCAAACCTATCAATACAGTAGCTCTATCTAGGACATTGAGCACTTTTCTCCCGGACAACGCCGAGTACTTTGAAAATCAAGGAGGCCTCCTGAGCACTACTAAAGTCACTTAGGTATCCTCCCTCCTTTTCATCTGCAAAATAGTCCAAAGGGGAACGAAGATGGCGTTAAAATATTTTCCAAACCTATCACTACAGTAGCTCTATCTAGGATATTGAGCACTTTTCTCTCGGACAACGCTGAGTACTTTGAAAATCTAGGAGGCCTCCTGAGCACTACTGAAATTACTTAGGTATCCTCCCTCTTTTTTATCTGCAAAATAGTCCAAAGGGTAACGAAGATGGCGTTAAAATATTTTCCAAAGCTATCACTACAGTAGCTCTATCTAGGATATTGAGCACTTTTCTCCCGGACAACGCCGAGTACTTTGAAAATCAAGGAGGCCTCCTGAGCACTACTGAAATTACTTAGGTATCCTCCCTCTTTTTTATTTGAAAAATAGTCCATAGGGGAACGAAGATGGCGTTAAAATATTTTCCAAAGCTATCACTACAGTAGCTCTATCTAGGATATTGAGCACTTTTCTCCCGGACAACGCCGAGTACTTTGAAAATCAAGGAGGCCTCATGAGTTCTACTGAAATTACTTAGGTATCCTCCCTCCTTTTCATCTTAATAATAGTCCAAAGGGGAACGAAGATGGCGTTAAAATATTTTCCAAACCTATCACTACAGTAGCTCTATCTAGAACATTGAGCACTTTTCTCCCGGACAACGCCGAGTACTTTAAAAATCAAGGAGGCCTCTTGAGCACTACTGAAATTACTTAGGTATCCTCCCTCCTTTTTATCTGCAAAATAGTCCAAATGGGGAACGAAGATGGCGTTAAAATATTTTCCAAACCTATCACTACAGTAGCTCTATCTAGGATATTGAGCACTTTTCTCCCGGACAACGCCGAGTACTTTGAAAATCAAGGAGGCCTCCTGAGCACAACTGAAGTTACTTAGGTATCCTCCATCCTTTTTATCTGCAAAATAGTCCAAAGGGTAACGAAGATGGCGTTAAAATATTTTCCAAACCTATCACAACAGTAGCTCTATCTAGGATATTGAGCACTTTTCTCCCGGACAACGCCTAGTACTTTGAAAATCAAGGAGGCCTCTTGAGCACTACTGAAATTACTTAGGTATCCTCCCTCCTTTTTATCTGCAAAATAGTCCAAAGGGTAACGAAGATGGCGTTAAAATATTTTCCAAACCTATCACTACAGTAGCTCTATCTAGGATATTGAGCACTTTTCTCCCGGACAACGCCGAGTACTTTGAAAATCAAGGAGGCCTCCTGAGCACTACTGAAATTACTTAGGTATCCTCCCTCTTTTTTATCTGCAAAATAGTCCAAAGGGTAACGAAGATGGCGTTAAAATATTTTCCAAACCTATCACTACAGTAGCTCTATCTAGGATATTGAGCACTTTTCTCCCGGACAACGCCGAGTACTTTGAAAATCAAGGAGGCCTCATGAGTACTACTGAAATTACTTAGGTATCCTCCCTCCTTTTCATCTTAATAATAGTCCAAAGGGGAACGAAGATGGCGTTAAAATATTTTCCAAATCTATCACTGCAGTAGCTCTATCTAGAACATTGAGCACTTTTCTCCCGGACAACGCCGAGTACTTTGAAAATCAAGGACGCCTCCTGAGCACTACTGAAGTCACTTAGGTATCCTCCCTCCTTTTCATCTGCACAATAGTCCAAAGGGGAACGAAGATGGCGTTAATATATTTTCCAAACCTATCACTACAGTAGCTCTATCTAGGATATTGAGCACTTTTCTCCCGGACAACGCCGAGTACTTTGAAAATCAAGGAGGCCTCCTGAGCACTACTGAAATTACTTAGGTATCCTCCCTTCTTTTTATCTGCAAAATAGTCTAAAGGGTAACGAAGATGGCGTTAAAATATTTTCCAAAGCTATCACTACAGTAGCTCTATCTAGGATATTGAGCACTTTTCTCCCGGACAACGCCGAGTACTTTGAAAATCAAGGAGGCCTCCTGAGCACAACTGAAATTACTTAGGTATCCTCCCTCCTTTTTATCTGCAAAATAGTCCAAAGGGTAACGAAGATGGCGTTAAAATATTTTCCAAACCTATCACTACAGTAGCTCTATCTAGGATATTGAGCACTTTTCCCACGGACAACGCCGAGTACTTTGAAAATCAAGGAGGCCTCTTGAGCACTACTGAAATTACTTAAGTATCCTCTCTCCTTTTTATCTGCAAAATAGTCCAAAGGGTAACGAAGATGGCGTTAAAATATTTTCCAAAGCTATCACTACAGTAGCTCTATCTAGGATATTGAGCACTTTTCTCCCGGACAACGCCGAGTACTTTGAAAATCAAGGAGGCCTCATGAGTACTACTGAAATTACTTAGGTATCCTCTCTCCTTTTCATCTTAATAATAGTCCAAAGGAGAACGAAGATGGCGTTAAAATATTTTCCAAACCTATCACTACAGTAGCTCTATCTAGAACATTGAGCACTTTTCTCCCGGACAAAGCCGAGTACTTTAAAAATCAAGGAGGCCTCATGAGCACTACTGAAGTCACTTAGGTATCCTCCCTCCTTTTCATCTGCAAAATAGTCCAAAAGGTAACGAAGATGGCGTTAAAATATTTTCCAAACCAATCACTACAGTAGCTCTATCTAGGATATAGAGAACTTTTCTCCCGGACAACGCCGAGTACTTTGAAAATCAAGGACGCCCCCTTAGCACTATTGAAATTACTTAGGTATCCTCCCTCTTTTTTATCTGCAAAATAGTCCAAAGGGTAACGAAGATGGCGTTAAAATATTTTCCAAAGCTATCACTACAGTAGCTCTATCTAGGATATTGAGCACTTTTCTCCCGGACAACGCCGAGTACTTTGAAAATCAAGGAGGCCTCCTGAGCACAACTGAAATTACTTAGGTATCCTCCCTCCTTTTTATCTGCAAAATAGTCCAAAGGGTAACGAAGATGGCGTTAAAATATTTTCCAAACCTATCACTACAGTAGCTCTATCTAGGATATTGAGCACTTTTCTCCCGGACAACGCCGAGTACTTTGAAAATCAAGGAGGCCTCCTGAGCACTACTGAAATTACTTAGGTATCCTCCCTCTTTTTTATTTGAAAAATAGTCCATAGGGGAACGAAGATGGCGTTAAAATATTTTCCAAAGCTATCACTACAGTAGCTCTATCTAGGATATTGAGCACTTTTCTCCCGGACAACGCCGAGTACTTTGAAAATCAAGGAGGCCTCATGAGTTCTACTGAAATTACTTAGGTATCCTCCCTCCTTTTCATCTTAATAATAGTCCAAAGGGGAACGAAGATGGCGTTAAAATATTTTCCAAACCTATCACTACAGTAGCTCTATCTAGAACATTGAGCACTTTTCTCCCGGACAACGCCGAGTACTTTAAAAATCAAGGAGGCCTCTTGAGCACTACTGAAATTACTTAGGTATCCTCCCTCCTTTTTATCTGCAAAATAGTCCAAATGGGGAACGAAGATGGCGTTAAAATATTTTCCAAACCTATCACTACAGTAGCTCTATCTAGGATATTGAGCACTTTTCTCCCGGACAACGCCGAGTACTTTGAAAATCAAGGAGGCCTCCTGAGCACAACTGAAGTTACTTAGGTATCCTCCATCCTTTTTATCTGCAAAATAGTCCAAAGGGTAACGAAGATGGCGTTAAAATATTTTCCAAACCTATCACTACAGTAGCTCTATCTAGGATATTGAGCACTTTTCTCCCGGACAACGCCGAGTACTTTGAAAATCAAGGAGGCCTCTTGAGCACTACTGAAATTACTTAGGTATCCTCCCTCCTTTTTATCTGCAAAATAGTCCAAAGGGTAACGAAGATGGCGTTAAAATATTTTCCAAACCTATCACTACAGTAGCTCTATCTAGGATATTGAGCACTTTTCTCCCGGACAACGCCGAGTACTTTGAAAATCAAGGAGGCCTCCTGAGCACTACTGAAATTACTTAGGTATCCTCCCTCCTTTTTATCTGCAAAATAGTCCAAAGGGGAACGAAGATGGCGTTAAAATATTTTCCAAAGCTATCACTACAGTAGCTCTATCTAGGATATTGAGCACTTTTCTCCCGGACAACGCCGAGTACTTTGAAAATCAAGGAGGCCTCATGAGTACTACTGAAATTACTTAGGTATCCTCCCTCCTTTTCATCTTAATAATAGTCCAAATGGGGAACGAAGATGGCGTTAAAATATTTTCCAAATCTATCACTGCAGTAGCTCTATCTAGAACATTGAGCACTTTTCTCCCGGACAACGCCGAGTACTTTGAAAATCAAGGACGCCTCCTGAGCACTACTGAAGTCACTTAGGTATCCTCCCTCCTTTTCATCTGCACAATAGTCCAAAGGGGAACGAAGATGGCGTTAATATATTTTCCAAACCTATCACTACAGTAGCTCTATCTAGGATATTGAGCACTTTTCTCCCGGACAACGCCGAGTACTTTGAAAATCAAGGAGGCCTCCTGAGCACTACTGAAATTACTTAGGTATCCTCCCTTCTTTTTATCTGCAAAATAGTCCAAAGGGTAACGAAGATGGCGTTAAAATATTTTCCAAAGCTATCACTACAGTAGCTCTATCTAGGATATTGAGCACTTTTCTCCCGGACAACGCCGAGTACTTTGAAAATCAAGGAGGCCTCCTGAGCACAACTGAAATTACTTAGGTATCCTCCCTCCTTTTTATCTGCAAAATAGTCCAAAGGGTAACGAAGATGGCGTTAAAATATTTTCCAAACCTATCACTACAGTAGCTCTATCTAGGATATTGAGCACTTTTCCCACGGACAACGCCGAGTACTTTGAAAATCAAGGAGGCCTCTTGAGCACTACTGAAATTACTTAAGTATCCTCCCTCCTTTTTATCTGCAAAATAGTCCAAAGGGTAACGAAGATGGCGTTAAAATATTTTCCAAAGCTATCACTACAGTAGCTCTATCTAGGATATTGAGCACTTTTCTCCCGGACAACGCCGAGTACTTTGAAAATCAAGGAGGCCTCATGAGTACTACTGAAATTACTTAGGTATCCTCCCTCCTTTTCATCTTAATAATAGTCCAAAGGAGAACGAAGATGGCGTTAAAATATTTTCCAAACCTATCACTACAGTAGCTCTATCTAGGATATAGAGAACTTTTCTCCCGGACAACGCCGAGTACTTTGAAAATCAAGGACGCCTCCTGAGCACTACTGAAATTACTGAGGTATCCTCCCTCTTTTTTATCTGCAAAATAGTCTAAAGGGTAACGAAGATGGCGTTAAAATATTTTCCAAAGCTATCACTACAGTAGCTCTATCTAGGATATTGAGCACTTTTCTCCCGGACAACGCCGAGTACTTTGAAAATCAAGGAGGCCTCCTGAGCACTACTGAAATTACTTAGGTATCCTCCCTCCTTTTTATCTGCAAAATAGTCCAAAGGGTAACGAAGATGGCGTTAAAATATTTTCCAAACCTATCACTACAGTAGCTCTATCTAGGATATTGAGCACTTTTCTCCCGGACAACGCCGAGTACTTTGAAAATCAAGGAGGCCTCTTGAGCACTACTGAAATTACTTAGGTATCCTCCCTCCTTTTTATCTGCAAAATAGTCCAAAGGGTAACGAAGATGGCGTTAAAATATTTTCCAAACCTATCACTACAGTAGCTCTATCTAGGATATTGAGCACTTTTCTCCCGGACAACGCCGAGTACTTTGAAAATCAAGGAGGCCTCTTGAGCACTACTGAAATTACTTAGGTATCCTCCCTCTTTTTTATCTGCAAAATAGTCCAAAGGGGAACGAAGATGGCGTTAAAATATTTTCCAAACCTATCACTACAGTAGCTCTATCTAGGACATTGAGCACTTTTCTCCCGGACAACGCCGAGTACTTTGAAAATCAAGGAGGCCTCCTGAGCACTACTAAAGTCACTTAGGTATCCTCCCTCCTTTTCATCTGCAAAATAGTCCAAAGGGGAACGAAGATGGCGTTAAAATATTTTCCAAACCTATCACTACAGTAGCTCTATCTAGGATATTGAGCACTTTTCTCCCGGACAACGCCGAGTACTTTGAAAATCAAGGACGCCCCCTTAGCACTACTGAAATTACTTAGGTATCCTCCCTCTTTTTTATCTGCAAAATAGTCCAAAGGGTAACGAAGATGGCGTTAAAATATTTTCCAAAGCTATCACTACAGTAGCTCTATCTAGGATATTGAGCACTTTTCTCCCGGACAACGCCGAGTACTTTGAAAATCATGGAGGCCTCCTGAGCACAACTGAAATTACTTAGGTATCCTCCCGCCTTTTTATCTGCAAAATAGTCCAAAGGGTAACGAAGATGGCGTTAAAATATTTTCCAAACCTATCACTACAGTAGCTCTATCTAGGATATTGAGCACTTTTCTCCCGGACAACGCCGAGTACTTTGAAAATCAAGGAGGCCTCCTGAGCACTACTGAAATTACTTAGGTATCCTCCCTCTTTTTTATTTGAAAAATAGTCCATAGGGGAACGAAGATGGCGTTAAAATATTTTCCAAAGCTATCACTACAGTAGCTCTATCTAGGATATTGAGCACTTTTCTCCCGGACAACGCCGAGTACTTTGAAAATCAAGGAGGCCTCATGAGTTCTACTGAAATTACTTAGGTATCCTCCCTCCTTTTCATCTTAATAATAGTCCAAAGGGGAACGAAGATGGCGTTAAAATATTTTCCAAACCTATCACTACAGTAGCTCTATCTAGAACATTGAGCACTTTTCTCCCGGACAACGCCGAGTACTTTAAAAATCAAGGAGGCCTCTTGAGCACTACTGAAATTACTTAGGTATCCTCCCTCCTTTTTATCTGCAAAATAGTCCAAATGGGGAACGAAGATGGCGTTAAAATATTTTGCAAACCTATCACTACAGTAGCTCTATCTAGGATATTGAGCACTTTTCTCCCGGACAACGCCGAGTACTTTGAAAATCAAGGAGGCCTCCTGAGCACAACTGAAGTTACTTAGGTATCCTCCATCCTTTTTATCTGCAAAATAGTCCAAAGGGTAACGAAGATGGCGTTAAAATATTTTCCAAACCTATCACTACAGTAGCTCTATCTAGGATATTGAGCACTTTTCTCCCGGACAACGCCGAGTACTTTGAAAATCAAGGAGGCCTCTTGAGCACTACTGAAATTACTTAGGTATCCTCCCTCCTTTTTATCTGCAAAATAGTCCAAAGGGTAACGAAGATGGCGTTAAAATATTTTCCAAACCTATCACTACAGTAGCTCTATCTAGGATATTGAGCACTTTTCTCCCGGACAACGCCGAGTACTTTGAAAATCAAGGAGGCCTCCTGAGCACTACTGAAATTACTTAGGTATCCTCCCTCCTTTTTATCTGCAAAATAGTCCAAAGGGTAACGAAGATGGCGTTAAAATATTTTCCAAACCTATCACTACAGTAGCTCTATCTAGGATATTGAGCACTTTTCTCCCGGACAACGCCGAGTACTTTGAAAATCAAGGAGGCCTCATGAGTACTACTGAAATTACTTAGGTATCCTCCCTCCTTTTCATCTTAATAATAGTCCAAAGGGGAACGAAGATGGCGTTAAAATATTTTCCAAATCTATCACTGCAGTAGCTCTATCTAGAACATTGAGCACTTTTCTCCCGGACAACGCCGAGTACTTTGAAAATCAAGGACGCCTCCTGAGCACTACTGAAGTCACTTAGGTATCCTCCCTCCTTTTCATCTGCACAATAGTCCAAAGGGGAACGAAGATGGCGTTAATATATTTTCCAAACCTATCACTACAGTAGCTCTATCTAGGATATTGAGCACTTTTCTCCCGGACAACGCCGAGTACTTTGAAAATCAAGGAGGCCTCCTGAGCACTACTGAAATTACTTAGGTATCCTCCCTTCTTTTTATCTGCAAAATAGTCCAAAGGGTAACGAAGATGGCGTTAAAATATTTTCCAAAGCTATCACTACAGTAGCTCTATCTAGGATATTGAGCACTTTTCTCCCGGACAACGCCGAGTACTTTGAAAATCAAGGAGGCCTCCTGAGCACAACTGAAATTACTTAGGTATCCTCCCTCCTTTTTATCTGCAAAATAGTCCAAAGGGTAACGAAGATGGCGTTAAAATATTTTCCAAACCTATCACTACAGTAGCTCTATCTAGGATATTGAGCACTTTTCCCACGGACAACGCCGAGTACTTTGAAAATCAAGGAGGCCTCTTGAGCACTACTGAAATTACTTAAGTATCCTCCCTCCTTTTTATCTGCAAAATAGTCCAAAGGGTAACGAAGATGGCGTTAAAATATTTTCCAAAGCTATCACTACAGTAGCTCTATCTAGGATATTGAGCACTTTTCTCCCGGACAACGCCGAGTACTTTGAAAATCAAGGAGGCCTCATGAGTACTACTGAAATTACTTAGGTATCCTCCCTCCTTTTCATCTTAATAATAGTCCAAAGGAGAACGAAGATGGCGTTAAAATATTTTCCAAACCTATCACTACAGTAGCTCTATCTAGGATATAGAGAACTTTTCTCCCGGACAACGCCGAGTACTTTGAAAATCAAAGACGCCTCCTGAGCACTACTGAAATTACTTAGGTATCCTCCCTCTTTTTTATCTGCAAAATAGTCCAAAGGGTAACGAAGATGGCGTTAAAATATTTTCCAAAGCTATCACTACAGTAGCTCTATCTAGGATATTGAGCACTTTTCTCCCGGACAACGCCGAGTACTTTGAAAATCAAGGAGGCCTCCTGAGCACAACTGAAATTACTTAGGTATCCTCCCTCCTTTTTATCTGCAAAATAGTCCAAAGGGTAACGAAGATGACGTTAAAATATTTTCCAAACCTATCACTACAGTAGCTCTATCTAGGATATTGAGCACTTTTCTCCCGGACAACGCCGAGTACTTTGAAAATCAAGGAGGCCTCTTGAGCACTACTGAAATTACTTAGGTATCCTCCCTCCTTTTTATCTGCAAAATAGTCCAAAGGGTAACGAAGATGGCGTTAAAATATTTTCCAAACCTATCACTACAGTAGCTCTATCTAGGATATTGAGCACTTTTCTCCCGGACAACGCCGAGTACTTTGAAAATCAAGGAGGCCTCTTGAGCACTACTGAAATTACTTAGGTATCCTCCCTCTTTTTTATCTGCAAAATAGTCCAAAGGGGAACGAAGATGGCGTTAAAATATTTTCCAAACCTATCACTACAGTAGCTCTATCTAGGACATTGAGCACTTTTCTCCCGGACAACGCCGAGTACTTTGAAAATCAAGGAGGCCTCCTGAGCACTACTAAAGTCACTTAGGTATCCTCCCTCCTTTTCATCTGCAAAATAGTCCAAAGGGGAACGAAGATGGCGTTAAAATATTTTCCAAACCTATCACTACAGTAGCTCTATCTAGGATATTGAGCACTATTCTCCCGGACAACGCCGAGTACTTTGAAAATCAAGGAGGCCTCATGAGCACTACTGAAATTACTTAGGTATCCTCCCTCTTTTTTATCTGCAAAATAGTCCAAAGGGTAACGAAGATGGCGTTAAAATATTTTCCAAAGCTATCACTACAGTAGCTCTATCTAGGATATTGAGTACTTTTCTCCCGGACAAAACGGAGTACTTTGAAAATCAAGGACGCCTCCTGAGCACTACTGAAATTACTTAGGTATCCTCCCTTCTTTTTATCTGCAAAATAGCTCAAAGGGTAACGAAGATGGCGTTAAAATATTTTCCAAAGCTATCACTACAGTAGCTCTATTTAGGATATTGAGCACTTTTCTCCCGGACAACGCCGAGTACTTAGAAAATCAAGGAGGCCTCCTGAGCACTATTGAAATTACTTAGGTATCCTCCCTCCTTTTTATCTGCAAAATAGTCCAAAGGGTAACGAAGATGGCGTTAAAATATTTTCCAAAGCTATCACTACAGTAGCTCTATCTAGGATATTGAGCCCTTTTCTCCAGGACAACCCCGAGTACTTTGAAAATCAAGGAGGCCTCCTGAGCACTACTGAAATTACTTAGGTATCCTCCCTCCTTTTCATCTGCAAAATAGTCCAAAGGGGAACGAAGATGGCGTTAAAATATTTTCCAAACCTATCACTACAGTAGCTTTATCTAGGATATTGAGCACTTTTCTCCCGGACAACGCTGAGTACTTTGAAAATCAAACAGGCCTCATGAGCACTACTGAAATTACTTAGGTATCCTCCCTCCTTTTCATCTTAATAATAGTCCAAAGGGTAACGAAGATGGCGTTAAAATATTTTCCAAACCTATCACTGCAGTAGCTCTATCTAGAACATTGAGCACTTTTCTCCCGGACAACGCCGAGTACTTTAAAAATCAAGGAGGCCTCCTGAGCACTACTGAAGTCACTTAGGTATCCTCCCTCCTTTTCATCTGCACAATAGTCCAAAGGGGAACGAAGATGGCGTTAAAATATTTTCCAAACCTATCACTACAGTAGCTCTATCTAGGATATTGAGCACTTTTCTCCCGGACAACGCCGAGTACTTTGAAAATCAAGGAGGCCTCCTGAGCACTACTGAAATTACTTAGGTATCCTCCCTTCTTTTTATCTGCAAAATAGTCCAAAGGGTAACGAAGATGGCGTTAAAATATTTTCCAAAGCTATCACTACAGTAGCTCTATCTAGGATATTGAGCACTTTTCTCCCGGACAACGCCGAGTACTTTGAAAATCAAGGAGGCCTCCTGAGCACTACTGAAATTACTTAGGTATTTTCCCTCTTTTTTATCTGCAAAATAGTCCAAAGGGTAACGAAGATGGCGTTAAAATATTTTCCAAACCTATCACTACAGTAGCTATATCTAGGATATGGAGCACTTTTCTCCCGGACGACGCCGAGTACTTGTAAAATCAAGGAGGCCTCCTGAGCACTACTGAAATTACTTAGGTATCCTCCCTCCTTTTTATCTTAATAATAGTCCAAAGGGTAACGAAGATGGCGTTAAAATATTTTCCAAACCTATCACTACAGTAGCTCTATCTAGGATATTGAACACTTTTCTCCCGGACAACGCCGAGTACTTTGAAAATCAAGGAGGCCTCCTGAGCACTACTTAAATTACTTAGGTATCCTCCCTCCTTTTTATCTGCAAAATAGTCTAAAGGGGAACGAAGATGGCGTTAAAATATTTTCCAAAGCTATCACTACAGTAGCTCTATCTAGGATATTGAGCACTTTTCTCCCGGACAACGCCGAGTACTTTGAAAATCAAGGAGGCCTCCTGAGCACTACTGAAGTCACTTAGGTATCCTCCCTCCTTTTCATCTGCCAAATAGTCCAAAGGGGAGCGAAGATGGCGTTAAAATATTTTCCAAACCTATCACTACAGTAGCTCTCTCTAGGATATTGAGCACTTTTCTACCGGACAACGCCGAGTACTTTGAAAATCAAGGAGGCCTCCTGAGCACTACTGAAATTACTTAGGTATCCTCCCTCCTTTTTATCTGCAAAATAGTCCAAAGGGTAACGAAGATGGCGTTAAAATATTTTCCAAAGCTATCACTACAGTAGCTCTATCTAGGATATTGAGCACTTTTCTCCCGGACAACGCCGAGTACTTTGAAAATCAAGGAGGCCTCCTGAGCACTACTGAAGTCACTTAGGTATCCTCCCTCCTTTTCATCTGCCAAATAGTCCAAAGGGGAGCGAAGATGGCGTTAAAATATTTTCCAAACCTGTCACTACAGTAGCTCTCTCTAGAATATTGAGCACTTTTCTCCCGGACAACGCCGAGTACTTTGAAAATCAAGGAGGCCTCCTGAGCACTACTGAAATTACTTAGGTATCCTCCCTCCTTTTTATCTGCAAAATAGTCCAAAGGGTAACGAAGATGGCGTTAAAATATTTTCCAAACCTATCACTACAGTAGCTCTATCTAGGATATTGAGCACTTTTCTCCCGGACAACGCCGAGTACTTTGAAAATCAAGGACGCCTCCTGAGCACTACTGAATGCCGACACTCCCCCTCCCCCAAATTTCGCCTTAGGCGCTCATACCGGCGAATGCCGACACTCCCCCTCCCCCAAATTTCGCCTGAGGCGCTCACACCGGCGAATGTCGACACTCCCCCTCCCCATATTTGGCCTGAGGCGCTGATACCGGCGAATGCCGACACTCCCCCTCCGTAAAATTGGGCCTGAGGAGCCCCGCTACCGAATACCGACACTCTCCCTCCCCCCAAATTTGGCCTGAGGCGCCCTATCACCGAATGCCGACATTCCCCCTCCTCAGATTTGACCTGAGGCGCCCCACCGCTGAATGCCGACATCCCCCCCCTATTTGGCCTGAAAGGAGGAGGTAATGCCTGGAAGTATTATATCAGGATAACAGAACGGCCATAGTGAGGAAGGGAGGGGGGAAGGAATATTAGCGTCTATTAATAATTAAGAAAGAAAGTGTGGGAGTGAGAGGGGAAGAAAAAAGAAAGAAAAAAAATGGTTGTAGTGTGAGTGAATTTCTACCCGCCACTCCCTTACTCTGACGTCATATCTAGTTTATCATGACTTTGCATTATTTTTCTTCTCAAATTAGTATAAATAACGTTGAAAAATGGAGTTAAAAGCCACCCCCCATTGGAGAAAAGTGCTCAGTCGACCCCGGAAGAGTCAATTTTTTTTTCCGGTTCCGAGATATTAGACGCGCCTGGGCTGGCCGGTCGGAATGATGTCACCCGTGTGACCGTTTGTTGGGTACTTTCGGAGGAGAAGCTTTACATACATACATACATACATACATACATACAGACAGGTGGGATTTATATAATAGACTAGCGGGGCTACCCGGCGTTGCTCGGGGTCATAAAAACATATTTGAAGAAAGATCGTGTGTGTAACATCTTTATATTCAAACTTCTATGTCCGTCCCCTCTCTCTATAGCCGTCTCTTTATCTGCTACCTTTCTCTTCCCTGGTCGCCCCATTTCGCCGCTACTTTCTAATTTTGCCTTTTGCAAAAGCTGTTTCTTCCCCACCATTTCTCCTATTGCCCAGGGTAATAGTATGACATATTTCTATAAAAAGTAATACCTCTATCTGCGCCTTCTATATAGGTACTTATCTCCACCCCGGTGTTCATACTATATACGTATCTATCATCACCCCGGTGCGCATACTATATACGTACCTATCGCCGCCCCAGTGCACATACTATATACGTACCTATCGCCGCCCCGGTGCAGATACTATTTAAGTACCTATCGCCGCCCCGTTGCGAATGCTAAATAGTACATATCGTTGCCCCGGTGTGAATGCTAAATACATACCTATTGCGCCCCGGTGTGCATTCTACATAAGTACCTATCGCTGCCCTAGTGCGAATACTAAAGACATACCAATTGCGCCCCGGTGTGCATGCTACATAAGTACCTATCGCTGCCCTAGTGCGAATAATTAATATGTACATATTGCCGCTTTGGTGTGAATGCTAAATACGTACCTATCGCCGGCCCAGTGCGAATGCTAAATACGTACCTATAGCCGCCCTGGTGCGAATGCTAAATACGTACCTATAGCCGCCCCAGTGCGAATGCTAAATACGTACCTATCACCACTACGGTGCGAATGCGAAATACATACCTTTCGCCGCCCCAGTGCGCGTGCAATATATGTACTGATCGCCGCCGCAGAGCGCATGCTATGTACGTACTTATTGCTGCCCATGTGTACATGCTATATACGTAGCTATCGCCACCCCTGAATTCTGAATACGTACCTATCGCCGCCCTGGTGTGGAAGCTAAATACGTACATATTGCCGCCCCGGTGCGAATGCTAAATACATACCTATCGCCGCCCCGGTGTGAATTCTAAATACGTACCTATCGCCGCCCCGGTGTGAATTCTAAATACGTACCTATCGCCGCCCCGGTGCGGAAGCTAAATACGTACATATCGCCACCCCGGTGCGAATGCTAAATACATACCTATCGCTGCCCCGGTGTGAATGCTAAATACATACCTATCGCCGCCCCGGTGTGAATGCTAAATACGTACCTATCGCCGCCTCAGTGTGAATTTAACATATGTACCTTTCGCCGCCCGGTGTGAATTTTAAATATGTACTTTTCGCCGCCCCTGTGCGCGTGCTATATACGTAACTATCGCCGCCCCGGTGCGCGTGCTATATATGAACTGATCGCTGCATCAGTGCGCATGCTAAATACATACCTATCACTGCCCCGGTGTGCATACTATATACGTACTTATTACCGCCCATGTGCACATGCTATATAAGTACCTATCACCACCGCTGAATGCTAAATAAGTACCTATCGCCGCCCCGGTGTGGAAGCTAAATACGTACATATCGCCACCCCTAAATTTGGGCAGACCCCTAAAAAATTTGGCCTGACCCCTAAAATTTTCCCCGTCCCCTAAATCTCTCCAGCCCCTAATTTTTCACTCTCCCCCAACCATGAGAAATATTTTGACTTCAAAACAAAAAAAAACAAAAAAATTTGGCCTGACCCCTAAAAAGTTCTGCCTGACCCCTAAAATTTTCCCGACCCTAAATGTCTCCAGCCCCCTAATTTTTCACTCTCCCCCAACCATGAGAAATATTTTGACTTCAAAAAAAAAAAATTTGGCCTGACCCTAAAAAGTTCGTCCTGACCCCTAAAATTTTCCCCGACCCCTGAATCTCTCCAGCCCCCTAATTTTTCACTCTCCCCTAACGATGAGAAATATTTTGACTTCAAAACAAAATAAAACAAAAAAATTTGGCCTGACCCCTAAAAAGTTCCGCCTGACCCCTAATATTTTCCCCGACCCCTAAATCTCTCCAGCCCCCTAATTGTTCACTCTCCCCCAACCCTGAGAAATATTTTCAGTTCAAAACCAAAAAAAAGAAAAACATTTGGCCTGACCCCTAAAATTTTCCCCGACCCCTAAATCTCTCGAGCCCTCTAATTTTTCACTCTCCTCCAACAATGAGAAATATTTTGACTTCAAAACAAAAAAAAACTAAAAAATTTGGCCTGACCCCTAAAAAGTTAGTCCTGACCCCTAAAATTTTCCCCGTCCCCTAAATCTCTCACGCCCCTCTAATTTTTAACTCTCCCCTAACTATGAGAAATATTTTGACTTCAAAACAAAAAAAAACAAAAAAAATTGTCCTGACCCCTAAAAAGTTCGTCTTGACCCCTAAAATTTTCCCGACCCTAAATGTCTCCAGCCCTTTAATTTTTCACCCTGCCCCAACCATGAGAAATATTTTGACTTCAAAACAAAAAAAAACAAAAAAATTTGGCCTAGCCCTTAAAAGTTCGTTCTGACCCCTAAAATTTTCCCCGACCCCTAAATCTCTCCAGCCCCCTAATTTTTCACTCTCCCCCAACCATGAGATATATTTTGACTTCAAAACAAAAAAAAAAACAAAAAAATTTGGCCTGACCCCTAAAAAGTTCGTCCTGACCCCTAATATTTTCCCCGACCCCTAAATCTCTCCAGCCCCCTAATTTTTCACTCTCCCCCAACCCTGAGAAATATTTTGACTTACAAACAAAAAAAACAAAAAAATTTGGCCTGACCCCTAAAAAGTTCGTCCTGACCCCTGAATCTCTCAAGCCCCCTAATTTTTCACTCTCCCCTAACGTTGAGAAATATTTTGACTTCAAAACAAAAAAAAACAAAAAAATTTGGCCTGACCCCTAAAAAGTTCGTCCTGACCCCTAAAATTTTCCCCGACCCCTAAAGCTCTCCAGCCCCCTAATTGTTCACTCTCCCCCAACCCTGAGAAATATTTTCAGTTCAAAACCAAAAAAAAGAAAAAAATTTGGCCTGACCCTTAAAAAGTTTGTCCTGACCCCTAAAATTTTCCCCGACCCCTAAATCTCTCCAGCCCTCTAATTTTTCACTCTCCTCCAACCATGAGAAATATTTTGACTTCAAAACAAAAAAAAACAAAAAAATTTGGCCTGCCCTCTAAAAAGTTCGTCCTGACTCCTAAAATTTTCCCCGACCCCTAAATCTCTCCAGCCCCCTAATTTTTCACTCTCCCCCAACCCTGAGATATATTTTGACTTCAAAACAAAAAAAAACAAAAAAATTTGGCCTGTCCCCTAAAAAGTTCGTCCTGACCCCTAAAATTTTCCCGACCCCTAAATCTCTCCAGCCCCCTAATTTTTCACTCTCCCCCAACCATGAGAAATATTTTGACTTCAAAACAAAAAAAAACAAAAAAATTTGGGCTGACCCCTAAAAAGTTCGTTCTGACCCCTAAAATTTTCCCCGACCCCTAAATCTCTCCAGCCCCCTAATTTTTCACTCTCCCCCAACCATGAGATATATTTTGACTTCAAAACAAAAAAAAACAAAAAAATTTGGCCTGACCCCTAAAAAGTTAGTCCTGACCCCTAATATTATCCCCGACCAATAAATCTCTCCAGCCCCCTAATTTTTCACTCTCCCCCAACCCTGAGAAATATTTTGACTTACAAACAAAAAAAACAAAAAATTTTTATACATATATAGAGTGGTTATGACTCAACGGGTCACTGTAAACGTGTTCTTGTTAAATTCTTCTTTTTTTCTTTTTTTATACATATATAGAGTGGTTATGACTCAACGGGTCAGTGTAAACGTGTACTTGTTAAATTATTCTTTTTTCTTTTTTTATACATATATAGAGTGGTTATGACTCAACGGGTCAGTGTAAACGTGTACTTGTTAAATTCTTCTTTTTTTCTTTTTTTATACATATATAGAGTGGTTATGACTCAACGGGTCATTGTAAACGTGTACTTGTAAAATTATTCTTTTTTCTTTTTTTATACATATATAGAGTGGTTATGACTCAACGGGTCATTGTAAACGTGTTCTTGTTAAATTCTTCATTTTTTCTTTTTTTTATACATATATAGAGTGGTTATGACTCAACGGGTCACTGTAAACGTGTACTTGTTAAATTATTCTTTTTTCTTTTTTTATACATATATAGAGTGGTTATGACTCAACGGGTCACTGTAAACGTGTACTTGTTAAATTCTTCTTTTTTCTTTTTTATACATATATAGAGTGGTTATGACTCAACGGGTCAGTGTAAACGTGTACTTGTTAAATTCTTCATTGTTTCTTTTTTTATACATATATAGAGTGGTTATGACTCAACGGGTCATTGTAAACGTGTACTTGTTAAATTATTCTTTTTTCTTTTTTTATACATATATAGAGTGGTTATGACGCAACGGGTCAGTGTAAACGTGTACTTGTTAAATTCTTCTTTTTTTCTTTTTTTCTACATATATAGAGTGGTTATGACTCAACGGGTCATTGTAAACGTGTACTTGTTAAATTATTCTTTTTTTTTTTTTTATACATATATAGAGTGGTTATGACTCAACGGGTCATTGTAAACGTGTTCTTGTTAAATTCTTCATTTTTTCTTTTTTTTTATACATATATAGAGTGGTTATGACTCAACGGGTCATTGTAAACGTGTACTTGTTAAATTCTTCATTTTTTCTTTTTTTATACATATATAGAGTGGTTATGACTCAACGGGTCACTGTAAACGTGTACTTGTTAAATTCTTCATTTTTTCTTTTTTTTATACATATATAGAGTGGTTATGACTCAACGGGTCATTGAAAACGTGTACTTGTTAAATTATTCTTTTTTCTTTATTTATACATATATAGAGTGGTTATGACTCAACGGGTCAGTGTAAACGTGTACTTGTTAAATTCTTCATTTTTTCTTTTTTTATACATATATAGAGTGGTTATGACTCAACGGGTCATTGTAAACGTGTACTTGTTAAATTCTTCTTTTTTCTTTTTTATACATATATAGAGTGGTTATGACTCAACGGGTCACTGTAAACGTGTACTTGTTAAATTCTTCTTTTTTCTTTTTTATACATATATAGAGTGGTTATGACTCAACGGGTCAGTGTAAACGTGTACTTGTTAAATTCTTCTTTTTTTCTTTTTTTTATACATGTATAGAGTGGTTATGACTCAACGGGTCATTGTAAACGTGTACTTGTTAAATTCTTCTTTTTTCTTTTTTTATACATATATAGAGTGGTTATGACTCAACGGGTCACTGTAAACGTGTACTTGTTAAATTCTTTTTTTTTCTTTTTTTATACATATATAGAGTGGTTATGACTCAACGGGTCAGTGTAAACGTGTACTTGTTAAATTCTTCATTGTTACTTTTTTTATACATATATAGAGTGGTTATGACTCAACGGATCATTGTAAACGTGTACTTGTTAAATTCTTCTTTTTTCTTTTTTATACATATATAGAGTGGTTATGACTCAACGGGTCATTGTAAACGTGTACTTGTTAAATTATTCTTTTCTCTTTTTTTATACATATATAGAGTAGTTATGACTCAACGGGTCATTGTAAACGTGTACTTGTTAAATTCTTCTTTTTTTCTTTTTTTATACATATATAGAGTGGTTATGACTCAACGGGTCATTGTAAACGTGTACTTGTTAAATTATTCTTTTTTCTTTTTTTATAAATATATAGAGTGGTTATGACTCAACGGGTCATTGTAAACGTGTTCTTGTTAAATTCTTCATTTTTTCTTTTTTTTTATACATATATAGAGTGGTTATGACTCAACGGGTCATTGTAAACGTGTACTTGTTAAATTCTTCATTTTTTCTTTTTTTATACATATATAGAGTGGTTATAACTCAACGGGGCACTGTAAACGTGTACGTGTTAAATTCTTCATTTTTTCTTTTTTTATACATATATAGAGTGGTTATGACTCAACGGGTCACTGTAAAAGTGTACTTGTTAAATTCTTTTTTCTGTTTTTATACATATATAGAGTGGTTATGACTCAACGGGTTATTGTAAACGTGTACTTGTATAATTCTTCTGTTTTTCTTTTTTATACATATATAGAGTGGTTATGACTCAACGGGTCATTGTAAACGTGTACTTATTAAATTCTTCATTTTTTCTTTTTTTATACATATATAGAGTGGTTATGACTCAACGGGTCATTGTAAACGTGTACTTGTTAAATTCTTCTTTTTTCTTTTTTATACAAATATAGAGTGCTTATGACTCAACGGGTCATTGTAAACGTGTACTTGTTAAATTATTCTTTTTTCTTTTTTTATACATATATAGAGTGGTTATGACTCAACGGGTCAGTGTAAACGTGTACTTGTTAAATTCTTCTTTTTTTCTTTTTTTATACATATATAGAGTGGTTATGACTCAACGGGTCATTGTAAACGTGTACTTGTTAAATTATTCTTTTTTCTTTATTTATACATATATAGAGTGGTTATGACTCAACGGGTCACTGTAAACGTGTACTTGTTAAATTCTTCATTTTTTCTTTTTTTATACATATATAGAGTGGTTATGACTCAACGGGTCATTGTAAACGTGTACTTGTTAAATTCTTCTTTTTTCTTTTTTTTATACATATATAGAGTGGTTATTACTCAACGGGTCATTGTAAACGTGTACTTGTTAAATTATTCTTTTTTCTTTTTTTATACATATATAGAGTGGTTATGACTCAACGGGTCATTGTAAATGTGTACTTGTTAAATTCTTCTTTTTTTCTTTTTTTATACATATATAGAGTGGTTATGACTCAACGGGTCATTGTAAACGTGTACTTGTTAAATTATTCTTTTTTCTTTTTTTATACATATATAGAGTGGTTATGACTCAACGGGTCAGTGTAAACGTGTACTTGTTAAATTATTCTTTTTTCTTTTTTTATACATATATAGAGTGGTTATGACTCAACGGGTCAGTGTAAACGTGTACTTGTTAAATTCTTCTTTTTTTCTTTTTTTTATACATATATAGAGTGGTTATGACTCAACGGGTCAGTGTAAACGTGTACTTGTTAAATTATTCTTTTTTCTTTTTTTATACATATATAGAGTGGTTATGACTCAACGGGTCAGTGTAAACGTGTACTTGTTAAATTCTTCATTTTTTCTTTTTTTATACATATATAGAGTGGTTATGACTCAACGGGTCATTGTAAACGTGTACTTGTTAAATTATTCTTTTTTCTTTTTTTATACATATATAGAGTGGTTATGACTCAACGGGTCATTGTAAACGTGTACTTGTTAAATTCTTCTGTTTTTCTTTTTTATACATATATAGAGTGGTTATGACTCAACGGGTCATTGTAAACGTGTACTTATTAAATTCTTCATTTTTTCTTTTTTTATACATATATAGAGTGGTTATGACTCAACGGGTCATTGTAAACGTGTACTTGTTAAATTCTTCTTTTTTCTTTTTTATACATATATAGAGTGGTTATGACTCAACGGGTCATTGTAAACGTGTACTTGTTAAATTCTTCTTTTTTCTTTTTTATACATATATAGAGTGGTTATGACTCAACGGGTCATTGTAAACGTGTACTTGTTAAATTATTATTTTTTTTTTTTTATACATATATAGAGTGGTTATGACTCAACGGGTCAGTGTAAACGTGTACTTGTTAAATTCTTCTTTTTTTCTTTTTTTCTACATATATAGAGTGGTTATGACTCAACGGGTCATTGTAAACGTGTACTTGTTAAATTCTTCATTTTTTCTTTTTTTATACATATATAGAGTGGTTATGACTCAACGGGTCACTGTAAACGTGTACTTGTTAAATTCTTCATTTTTTCTTTTTTTTATACATATATAGAGTGGTTATGACTCAACGGGTCATTGAAAACGTGTACTTGTTAAATTATTCTTTTTTCTTTATTTATACATATATAGAGTGGTTATGACTCAACGGGTCAGTGTAAACGTGTACTTGTTAAATTCTTCATTTTTTCTTTTTTTATACATATATAGAGTGGTTATGACTCAACGGGTCATTGTAAACGTGTACTTGTTAAATTCTTCTTTTTTCTTTTTTATACATATATAGAGTGGTTATGACTCAACGGGTCACTGTAAACGTGTACTTGTTAAATTCTTCTTTTTTCTTTTTTATACATATATAGAGTGGTTATGACTCAACGGGTCAGTGTAAACGTGTACTTGTGAAATTCTTCTTTTTTTCTTTTTTTTATACATGTATAGAGTGGTTATGACTCAACGGGTCATTGTAAACGTGTACTTGTAAAATTCTTCTTTTTTCTTTTTTTATACATATATAGAGTGGTTATGACTCAACGGGTCACTGTAAACGTGTACTTGTTAAATTCTTTTTTTTTCTTTTTTTATACATATATAGAGTGGTTATGACTCAACGGGTCAGTGTAAACGTGTACTTGTTAAATTCTTCATTGTTACTTTTTTTATACATATATAGAGTGGTTATGACTCAACGGGTCATTGTAAACGTGTACTTGTTAAATTCTTCTTTTTTCTTTTTTATACATATATAGAGTGGTTATGACTCAACGGGTCATTGTAAACGTGTACTTGTTAAATTATTCTTTTTTCTTTTTTTATACATATATAGAGTGGTTATGACTCAACGGGTCAGTGTAAACGTGTACTTGTTAAATTCTTCTTTTTTTCTTTTTTTATACATATATAGAGTGGTTATGACTCAACGGGTCATTGTAAACGTGTACTTGTTAAATTATTCTTTTTTCTTTTTTTATACATATATAGAGTGGTTATGACTCAACGGGTCATTGTAAACGTGTTCTTGTTAAATTCTTCATTTTTTCTTTTTTTTTATACATATATAGAGTGGTTATGACTCAACGGGTCATTGTAAACGTGTACTTGTTAAATTCTTCATTTTTTCTTTTTTTTATACATATATAGAGTGGTTATAACTCAACGGGGCACTGTAAACGTGTACGTGTTAAATTCTTCATTTTTTCTTTTTTTATACATATATAGAGTGGTTATGACTCAACGGGTCACTGTAAAAGTGTACTTGTTAAATTCTTTTTTCTGTTTTTATACATATATAGAGTGGTTATGACTCAACGGGTCATTGTAAACGTGTACTTGTTAAATTCTTCTGTTTTTCTTTTTTATACATATATAGAGTGGTTATGACTCAACGGGTCATTGTAAACGTGTACTTATTAAATTCTTCATTTTTTCTTTTTTTATACATATATAGAGTGGTTATGACTCAACGGGTCATTGTAAACGTGTACTTGTTAAATTCTTCTTTTTTCTTTTTTATACATATATAGAGTGGTTATGACTCAACGGGTCATTGTAAACGTGTACTTGTTAAATTATTATTTTTTTTTTTTTATACATATATAGAGTGGTTATGACTCAACGGGTCAGTGTAAACGTGTACTTGTTAAATTCTTCTTTTTTTCTTTTTTTCTACATATATAGAGTGGTTATGACTCAACGGGTCATTGTAAACGTGTACTTGTTAAATTCTTCATTTTTTCTTTTTTTATACATATATAGAGTGGTTATGACTCAACGGGTCACTGTAAACGTGTACTTGTTAAATTCTTCATTTTTTCTTTTTTTTATACATATATAGAGTGGTTATGACTCAACGGGTCATTGAAAACGTGTACTTGTTAAATTATTCTTTTTTCTTTATTTATACATATATAGAGTGGTTATGACTCAACGGGTCAGTGTAAACGTGTACTTGTTAAATTCTTCATTTTTTCTTTTTTTATACATATATAGAGTGGTTATGACTCAACGGGTCATTGTAAACGTGTACTTGTTAAATTCTTCTTTTTTCTTTTTTATACATATATAGAGTGGTTATGACTCAACGGGTCACTGTAAACGTGTACTTGTTAAATTCTTCTTTTTTCTTTTTTATACATATATAGAGTGGTTATGACTCAACGGGTCAGTGTAAACGTGTACTTGTTAAATTCTTCTTTTTTTCTTTTTTTTATACATGTATAGAGTGGTTATGACTCAACGGGTCATTGTAAACGTGTACTTGTAAAATTCTTCTTTTTTCTTTTTTTATACATATATAGAGTGGTTATGACTCAACGGGTCACTGTAAACGTGTACTTGTTAAATTCTTTTTTTTTCTTTTTTTATACATATATAGAGTGGTTATGACTCAACGGGTCAGTGTAAACGTGTACTTGTTAAATTCTTCATTGTTACTTTTTTTATACATATATAGAGTGGTTATGACTCAACGGGTCATTGTAAACGTGTACTTGTTAAATTCTTCTTTTTTCTTTTTTATACATATATAGAGTGGTTATGACTCAACGGGTCATTGTAAACGTGTACTTGTTAAATTATTCTTTTTTCTTTTTTTATACATATATAGAGTGGTTATGACTCAACGGGTCAGTGTAAACGTGTACTTGTTAAATTCTTCTTTTTTTCTTTTTTTATACATATATAGAGTGGTTATGACTCAACGGGTCATTGTAAACGTGTACTTGTTAAATTATTCTTTTTTCTTTTTTTATACATATATAGAGTGGTTATGACTCAACGGGTCATTGTAAACGTGTTCTTGTTAAATTCTTCATTTTTTCTTTTTTTTTATACATATATAGAGTGGTTATGACTCAACGGGTCATTGTAAACGTGTACTTGTTAAATTCTTCATTTTTTCTTTTTTTTATACATATATAGAGTGGTTATAACTCAACGGGGCACTGTAAACGTGTACGTGTTAAATTCTTCATTTTTTCTTTTTTTATACATATATAGAGTGGTTATGACTCAACGGGTCACTGTAAAAGTGTACTTGTTAAATTCTTTTTTCTGTTTTTATACATATATAGAGTGGTTATGACTCAACGGGTCATTGTAAACGTGTACTTGTTAAATTCTTCTGTTTTTCTTTTTTATACATATATAGAGTGGTTATGACTCAACGGGTCATTGTAAACGTGTACTTATTAAATTCTTCATTTTTTCTTTTTTTATACATATATAGAGTGGTTATGACTCAACGGGTCATTGTAAACGTGTACTTGTTAAATTCTTCTTTTTTCTTTTTTATACATATATAGAGTGGTTATGACTCAACGGGTCATTGTAAACGTGTACTTGTTAAATTATTCTTTTTTCTTTTTTTATACATATATAGAGTGGTTATGACTCAACGGGTCAGTGTAAACGTGTACTTGTTAAATTCTTCTTTTTTTCTTTTTTTATACATATATAGAGTGGTTATGACTCAACGGGTCATTGTAAACGTGTACTTGTTAAATTATTCTTTTTTCTTTTTTTATACATATATAGAGTGGTTATGACTCAACGGGTCATTGTAAACGTGTTCTTGTTAAATTCTTCATTTTTTCTTTTTTTTTATACATATATAGAGTGGTTATGACTCAACGGGTCATTGTAAACGTGTACTTGTTAAATTCTTCATTTTTTCTTTTTTTATACATATATAGAGTGGTTATGACTCAACGGGTCACTGTAAACGTGTACTTGTTAAATTATTCATTTTTTCTTTTTTTATACATATATAGAGTGGTTATGACTCAACGGGTCAGTGTAAACGTGTACTTGTTAAATTATTCTTTTTTCTTTTTTTATACATATATAGAGTGGTTATGACTCAACGGGTCAGTGTAAACGTGTACTTGTTAAATTCTTCTTTTTTTCTTTTTTTTATACATATATAGAGTGGTTATGACTCAACGGGTCAGTGTAAACGTGTACTTGTTAAATTATTCTTTTTTCTTTTTTTATACATATATAGAGTGGTTATGACTCAACGGGTCAGTGTAAACGTGTACTTGTTAAATTCTTCATTTTTTCTTTTTTTATACATATATAGAGTGGTTATGACTCAACGGGTCATTGTAAACGTGTACTTGTTAAATTCTTCTTTTTTCTTTTTTATACATATATAGAGTGGTTATGACTCAACGGGTCATTGTAAACGTGTACTTGTTAAATTCTTCTGTTTTTCTTTTTTATACATATATAGAGTGGTTATGACTCAACGGGTCATTGTAAACGTGTACTTATTAAATTCTTTATTTTTTCTTTTTTTATACATATATAGAGTGGTTATGACTCAACGGGTCATTGTAAACGTGTACTTGTTAAATTCTTCTTTTTTCTTTTTTATACATATATAGAGTGGTTATGACTCAACGGGTCATTGTAAACGTGTACTTGTTAAATTATTCTTTTTTCTTTTTTTATACATATATAGAGTGGTTATGACTCAACGGGTCAGTGTAAACGTGTACTTGTTAAATTCTTCTTTTTTTCTTTTTTTATACATATATAGAGTGGTTATGACTCAACGGGTCATTGTAAACGTGTACTTGTTAAATTATTCTTTTTTCTTTTTTTATACATATATAGAGTGGTTATGACTCAACGGGTCATTGTAAACGTGTTCTTGTTAAATTCTTCATTTTTTCTTTTTTTTTATACATATATAGAGTGGTTATGACTCAACGGGTCATTGTAAACGTGTACTTGTTAAATTCTTCATTTTTTCTTTTTTTATACATATATAGAGTGGTTATGACTCAACGGGTCACTGTAAACGTGTACTTGTTAAATTATTCATTTTTTCTTTTTTTATACATATATAGAGTGGTTATGACTCAACGGGTCAGTGTAAACGTGTACTTGTTAAATTATTCTTTTTTCTTTTTTTATACATATATAGAGTGGTTATGACTCAACGGGTCAGTGTAAACGTGTACTTGTTAAATTCTTCTTTTTTTCTTTTTTTTATACATATATAGAGTGGTTATGACTCAACGGGTCAGTGTAAACGTGTACTTGTTAAATTATTCTTTTTTCTTTTTTTATACATATATAGAGTGGTTATGACTCAACGGGTCAGTGTAAACGTGTACTTGTTAAATTCTTCATTTTTTCTTTTTTTATACATATATAGAGTGGTTATGACTCAACGGGTCATTGTAAACGTGTACTTGTTAAATTCTTCTTTTTTCTTTTTTATACATATATAGAGTGGTTATGACTCAACGGGTCATTGTAAACGTGTACTTGTTAAATTCTTCATTTTTTCTTTTTTTATACATATATAGAGTGGTTATGACTCAACGGGTCACTGTAAACGTGTACTTGTTAAATTCTTTATTTTTTCTTTTTTTATACATATATAGAGTGGTTATGACTCAACGGGTCATTGTAAACGTGTACTTGTTAAATTCTTCTTTTTTCTTTTTTTTATACATATATAGAGTGGTTATGACTCAACGGGTCATTGTAAACGTGTACTTGTTAAATTATTCTTTTTTCTTTTTTTTATACATATATAGAGTGGTTATGACTCAACGGGTCAGTGTAAACGTGTACTTGTTAAATTATTCTTTTTTCTTTTTTTATACATATATAGAGTGGTTATGACTCAACGGGTCAGTGTAAACGTGTACTTGTTAAATTCTTCTTTTTTTCTTTTTTTTATACATATATAGAGTGGTTATGACTCAACGGGTCAGTGTAAACGTGTACTTGTTAAATTATTCTTTTTTCTTTTTTTATACATATATAGAGTGGTTATGACTCAACGGGTCAGTGTAAACGTGTACTTGTTAAATTCTTCATTTTTTCTTTTTTTATACATATATAGAGTGGTTATGACTCAACGGGTCATTGTAAACGTGTACTTGTTAAATTCTTCTTTTTTCTTTTTTATACATATATAGAGTGGTTATGACTCAACGGGTCATTGTAAACGTGTACTTGTTAAATTCTTCTTTTTTCTTTTTTATACATATATAGAGTGGTTATGACTCAACGGGTCATTGTAAACGTGTACTTGTTTAATTATTCTTTTTTCTTTTTTTATACATATATAGAGTGGTTATGACTCAACGGGTCAGTGTAAACGTGTACTTGTTAAATTCTTCTTTTTTTCTTTTTTTATACATATATAGAGTGGTTATGACTCAACGGGTCATTGTAAACGTGTACTTGTTAAATTATTCTTTTTTCTTTTTTTATACATATATAGAGTGGTTATGACTCAACGGGTCATTGTAAACGTGTTCTTGTTAAATTCTTCATTTTTTCTTTTTTTTTATACATATATAGAGTGGTTATGACTCAACGGGTCATTGTAAACGTGTACTTGTTAAATTCTTCATTTTTTCTTTTTTTATACATATATAGAGTGGTTATGACTCAACGGGTCACTGTAAACGTGTACGTGTTAAATTCTTCATTTTTTCTTTTTCTATACATATATAGAGTGGTTATGACTCAACGGGTCACTGTAAACGTGTTCTTGTTAAATTCTTCATTTTTTCTTTTTTTTATACATATATAGAGTGGTTATGACTCAACGGGTCAGTGTAAACGTGTACTTGTTAAATTCTTCTTTTTTTTCTTTTTTATACATATATAGAGTGGTTATGACTCAACGGGTCAGTGTAAACGTGTACTTTTTAAATTATTCTTTTTCCTTTTTTTGTACATATATAGAGTGGTTATGACTCAACGGGTCACTGTAAACGTTTATATAAAAATATGTTGAATTAAAATAAGTTTTAAAGAGAAAAAAATTTAAAAACCTATAACGATGACGTCATATACCTATTACTGTGACGTCACGTGCACAAGAATAAGTTGGTTGAAAATAAAATTATTATTACATAATTACATTGGCTGATTTCCAAATTACTACTGAATAACATTAGAAAAGTTTGAAAAAACCAGACCCGCTGCCGAAGACTGGCCCCGTTGACCCCCAGCAACATTTTTTTTTGTTGTAATTTTGAGATATTATGATCCCAGGTGTTGTACGGTGCTGAAGATATAAACTTTTTGACATGTCGTCGCGTAGTTTTTGAGGAGAAGCTTCACATACAGACATACATACATACATACAGACAAGTGCCCTTTATATAAGAGACTAGCGGGGCTACCCGGCGTTGCTCGGGGTCATAAAAACATATATTTGAAGAAAGATCGTGTGTGTAACATCTTTATATTCAAACTTCTATGTCCGCCCCCTCTCTCTATAGCCGTCTCTTTATCTGCTACCTTTCTCTTCCCTGGTCGCCCCATTTCGCCGCTACTTTCTAATTTTGCCTTTTGCAAAAGCTGTTTCTTCCCCACCATTTCTCCTACTGCCCAGGGTAATAGTATGACATATTTCTATAAAAAGTAACACCTCTATCTGCGCCTTCTATATAGGTACTTATCTCCACCCCGGTGTTCATACTATATACGTATCTATCATCACCCCGGTGCGCATACTATATACGTACCTATCTCGCCCTAGTGCACATACTATATACGTACCTATCGCCGCCCCGGTGCAGATACTATTTAAGTACCTATCGCCGCCCCGTTGCGAATGCTAAATAGTACCTATCGTTGCCCCGGTGTGAATGCTAAATACATACCTATTGCGCCCCGGTGTGCATGCTACATAAGTACCTATCGCTGCCCTAGTGCGAATACTAAAGACATACCCATTGCGCCCCGGTGTGCATGCTACATAAGTACCTATCGCTGCCCTAGTGCGAATAATTAATATGTACATATTGCCGCTTTGGTGTGAATGCTAAATACGTACCTATCGCCGGCCCAGTGCGAATGCTAAATACGTACCTATAGCCGCCCTGGTGCGAATGCTAAATACGTACCTATAGCCGCCCCAGTGCGAATGCTAAATACGTACCTATCACCACTACGGTGCGAATGCGAAATACATACCTTTCGCCGCCCCGGTGTGCGTGCAATATATGTACTGATCGCCGCCGCAGAGCGCATGCTATGTACGTACTTATTGCTGCCCATGTGTACATGCTATATACGTAGCTATCGCCACCCCTGAATTCTGAATACGTACCTATCGCCGCCCTGGTGTGGAAGCTAAATACGTACATATCGCCGCCCCGGTGCGAATGCTAAATACATACCTATCGCCGCCCCGGTGTGAATTCTAAATACGTACCTATTGCCGCCCCGGTGTGAATTCTAAATACGTACCTATCGCCGCCCCGGTGCGGAAGCTAAATACGTACATATCGCTGCCCCGGTGCGAATGCTAAATACATACCTATCGCTGCCCCGGTGTGAATGCTAAATACATACCTATCGCCGCCCCGGCGTGAATGCTAAATACGTACCTATCGCCGCCCCGGTGTGAATTTTAAATATGTACCTTTCGCCGCCCAGTGTGAATTTTAAATATGTACCTTTCGCCGCCCCTGTGCGCGTGCTATATACGTACCTATCGCCGCCCCGGTGCGCGTGCTACATATGAACCGATCGCTGCCTCAGTGCGCATGCTAAATACATACCTATCACTGCCCCGGTGTGCATACTATATACGTACTTATTACCGCCCATGTGCACATGCTATATAAGTACCTATCACCACCGCTGAATGCTAAATAAGTACCTATCGCCGCCCCGGTGTGGAAGCTAAATACGTACATATCGCCGCCCCTAAATTTGGGCAGACCCTAAAAAATTTGGCCTGACCCCTACAATTTTCCCCGTCCCCTAAATCTCTCCAGCCCCTAATTTTTCACTCTCCCCCAACCATGAGAAATATTTTTACTTCAAAACAAACAAAAACAAAAAAATTTGGCCTGACCCCTAAAAAGTTCGTCCTGACCCCTAAAATTTTTCCCGACCCCTAAATCTCTCTAGCCCCCTAATTTTTCACTCTCCCCCAACCATGAGAAATATTTTTACTTCAAAACAAACAAAAACAAAAAAATTTGGCCTGACCCCTAAAAAGTTCGTCCTGACCCCTAAAATTTTCCCCGACCCCTAAATCTCTCCAGCCCCCTAATTTTTCACTCTCCCCCAACCCTGAGAAATATTTTGACTTCAAAACAAAAAAAAACAAAAAAAAAAAAAAAAAAAATTGGCCTGACCCCTAAAAAGTTCGTCCTGACCCCTAAAATTTTACCCGACCCCTTAATCTCACCAGCCCCTTAATTTTTCACTCTCCCCCAACCATGAGATATATTTTGACTTCAAAACAAAAAAAAAGAAAAAAATTTGGCCTGACCCCTAAAAAGTTCGTCCTGACCCCTAAAATTTTCCCCGACCACTCAATCTCTCCAGCCCCCTAATTGTTCACTCTCCCCCAACCCTGAGAAATATTTTGAGTTCAAAACCAAAAAAAACAAAAAAATTTGGCCTGACTCCTAAAAAGTTCCGCCTGACCCCTAAAATTTTCCCCGACCCCTAAATCTCTCTAGCCCCCTAATTTTTCACTCTCCCCCAACCATGAGAAATATTTTGACTTCAAAACAAAAAAAACAAAAAAATTTGGCCTGACCCCTTAAAAGTTCGTCCTGACCCCTAAAATTTTCCCCGACCCCTAAATCTCTCCAGCCCCTAATTTTTCACTCTCCTCCAACCATGAGAAATATTTTGACTTCAAAACAATAAAAAAACAAAAAAATTTGGCCTGACCCCTAAAAAGTTCAGCCCGACCCCTAAATCTCTCCAGCCCCCTAATTTTTCACTCTCCTCCAACCATGAGAAATATTTTGACTTCAAAACAAAAAAAAACAAAAAAATTTGGCCTGACCCCTATAAAGTGCGTCCTGACCCCTAAAATTTTCCCCGACCCCTAAATCTCTCCAGCCCCCTAATTTTTCACTCTCCTCCAATCATGAGAAATATTTTGACTTCAAAACAAAAAAAAAACAAAAAAATTTGGCCTGACCCCTATAAAGTGCGTCCTGACCCCTAAAATTTTCCCCGACCCCTAAATCTCTCCAGCCTTCTAATTTTTCACTCTCCCCCAACCCTGAGAAATATTTTGACTTCAAAACAAAAAAAAACAAAAAAAAACAAAAAAATTTGGCCTGACCCCTAAAAAGTTCCGCCTGACCCCTAAAATTTTTCCCGACCCCTAAATCTCTCTAGCCCCCTAATTTTTCACTCTCTTACAACCATGAGATATATTTTGACTTCAAAACCAAAAAAAAAAAAAAAATTTGGCCTGACCCCTAAAAAGTTCGTCCTGACCCCTAAAAATTTTCCCCGACCCCTCAATCTCTCCAGCCCCCTAATTGTTCACTCTCCCCGAACCCTGAGAAATATTTTCAGTTCAAAACCAAAAAAAAGAAAAAAATTTGGCCTGACCCCTAAAAAGTTCGTCCTGACCCCTAAAATTTTCCCCGACCACTCAATCTCTCCAGCCCCCTAATTGTTCACTCTCCCCCAACCCTGAGAAATATTTTGAGTTCAAAACCAAAAAAAACAAAAAAATTTGGCCTGACCCCTAAAAAGTTCCGCCTGACCCCTAAAATTTTCCCCGACCCCTAAATCTCTCTAGCCCCTAATTTTTCACTCTCCCCCAACCATGAGAAATATTTTGACTTCAAAACAAAAAAAAAACAAAAAAATTTGGCCTGACCCCTTAAAAGTTCGTCCTGACCCCTAAAATTTTCCCCGACCCCTAAATCTCTCCAGCCCCCTAATTTTTCACTCTCCTCCAACCATGAGAAATATTTTGACTTCAAAACAAAAAAAAACAAAAAAATTTGGCCTGACCCCTAAAAAGTTCGTCCTGACCCCTAAAATTTTCCCGGACCCCTAAATCTCTCCAGCCCCACTAATTTTTCACTCTCCCCCAACCCTGAGAAATATTTTGACTTCAAAACAAAAAAAAACAAAAAAAAACAAAAAAATTTGGCCTGACCCCTAAAAAGTTCGTCCTGACCCCTAAATCCTTCCAGCCCCTAATTTTTCACTCTCTTACAACCATGAGATATATTTTGACTTCAAAACCAAAAAAAAAAAAAAAATTTGGCCTGACCCCTAAAAAGTTCGTCCTGACCCCTAAAGTTTTCCCCGACCCCTAAATCTCTCCAGCCCCCTAATTTTTCACTCTCCTCCAACCCTGAGAAATATTTTGACTTCAAAACAAAAAAAAACAAAAAAATTTGGCCTGACCCCTAAAAAGTGCGTCCTGACCCCTAAAATTTTCCCCGACCCCTAAATCTCTCCAGCCCCCTAATTTTTCACTCTCCCCCAACCCTGAGAAATATTTTGACTTCAAAACAAAAAAAAAACAAAAAAAAACAAAAAAATTTGGCCTGACCCCTTAAAAGTTCGTCCTGACCCCTAAAATTTTCCCCGACCCCTAAATCTCTCCAGCCCCCTAATTTTTCACTCTCCTCCAACCATGAGAAATATTTTGACTTCAAAACAAAAAAAAACAAAAAAAAACAAAAAAATTTGGCCTGACCCCTAAAAAGTTCGTCCTGACCCCTAAAATTTTCCCCGACCCCTAAATCCTTCCAGCCCCTAATTTTTCACTCTCTTACAACCATGAGATATATTTTGACTTCAAAACCAAAAAAAAAAAAAAAATTTGGCCTGACCCCTAAAAAGTTCGTCCTGACCCCTAAAGTTTTCCCCGACCCCTAAATCTCTCCAGCCCCCTAATTTTTCACTCTCCTCCAACCCTGAGAAATATTTTGACTTCAAAACAAAAAAAAAACAAAAAAATTTGGCCTGACCCCTAAAAAGTGCGTCCTGACCCCTAAAATTTTCCCCGACCCCTAAATCTCTCCAGCCCCCTAATTTTTCACTCTCCCCCAACCCTGAGAAATATTTTGACTTCAAAACAAAAAAAAAAACAAAAAAAAACAAAAAAATTTGGCCTGACCCCTAAAAAGTTCGTCCTGACCCCTAAAATTTTCCCCGACCCCTAAATCTCTCCAGCCCCCTAATTTTTCACTCTCCCCCAACCATGAGAAATATTTTCAGTTCAAAACCAAAAAAAAGAAAAAAAATTTTGCCTGACCCCTAAAAAGTTCGTCCTGACCCCTAAAATTTTCCCGATACGACCAAAAAAGGAGGAGATAATGCATGGGATGAGTGCATCATGACAACGGACCCGATACGACCCTACCTCAACACTTCTCAAAAAAGGAGGAGATAATGCATGGGAATAGTGCATCATGACAACGTAACCGATACGACCCTTCCTCAACAGTTCTAAAAAAAGGAGGAGATAATGCATGGGATGAGTGCATCATGACAACGGAACCGATACGACCCTACCTCTACACTTCTCAAAAAAGGAGGAGATAATGCATGGGATGAGGGCACTATGACAACGAAACCGATACTACCTCAACACTTCTCAAAAAAGGAGGAGATAATGCATGGGATGAGGGCACTATGACAACGAAACCGATACTACCTCAACACTTCTCAAAAAAGGAGGAGATAATGCATGGGATGAGTGCATCATGACAACGGAACCGATACGACCCTACCTCAACACTTCTCAAAAAAGGAGGAGATAATGCATGGGATGAGTGCATCATGACAACGGAACCGATACGACCCTACCTCAACACTTCTCAAAAAAGGAGGAGATAATGCATGGGATGAGGGCATCATGACAACGGAACCGATACGACCCTACCTCAACACTTCTCAAAAAAGGAGGAGGTAATTCATGGGATGAGCACATCATGACAACGGAACCGATACTATTCTACATCTACCCTTCTCAAAAAAGGAGGAGGTAATGCATGGGATCAGTGCATCATGACAACGGAACCGATACTACCCTACCTCTACACTTCTCAAAAAAGGAGGAGGTAATGCTCACACCGGCGAATACCGTAACCCACCCCCCCAATTTGGCCTGAAAGGAGGAGGTAATTCCTATCATGATAACAGAACGGCCACAGGGAGAGAGGGGGGGGGAATATTAGCGTCTATTAATAATTAAGAAAGAAAGTGTGAGAGGGAAAAATGACAGAAAGGAAAACTGCCACTCTCTGACGTCATGATGACCTGATATAACCGGACACAATTTAGGGCAAGACCGGGTACATCCGGCAAGGGATTATGGGACAGGTGCGGATGTGATTGAGCAACCCTTGTTTCACTACACACTCTTAACGTAGGATTCCTATGTTGTTATTGATGCATCCGGACAGAAGTTATTGGATGATCTGATAGAACCGGACACAATTTAGGGCAAGACCGGGTACATCCGGCAAGGGATTATGGGATGTTTACAATGACTCTGCATTTTTATCGGATTAGTACATAAATACATTAGATTATTTCGAATTTAGTACATAATAACGTTGAAAAAGTCGTGTAAAATACGAAAAAACTGCTACCTTTTGTCGGAAAGTGGTCCGGTTGACTGTCAGTGAGTGAATCGTTATTTGCGATTTTGAGATATTATGATCCCAGGATATGTACGGTGCTGAAGATATACACTTTTTGACATGTCGCCGCTTAGTTTTTGAGGAGAAGCTTCACATACAGACATACATACATACAGACAACTGCCCTTTATATAAGAGATTATTTTTTTAAAAACAAGAATTCACTATGAATAGTTGATTTTTTTAAAGTTACAATAATATCAACCTATTATTTACTGGGTAGAAAATATTGTTGGGTAGAACGTATTGGCATACGTGTTAACCAACAATATTTTCTTAAATAGTGTCTTTTTAAGCAGAATACAATCAAATACTGTAAAAACTGAATTATGAATTTAGGGAAAAAACAATTGAATAAACAAACAAATTAAAAGCAAACGATAAATAATTTAAACGATAAGTTAGTTTAAAAATTAACTGAAGGTATCCCGTTTAATAAAACATGTCCAACTCCGAAATAATTCTATATTTTTGGGAAAAGAAAAGGCATTAACTTTTGGGCCATTTTTACAATTCCCCTGGCAATATAGAACGATGCAAGCAAAATACATCTTTATATTTGAGAAATGACAGAAAAAAACGTAATTTTAGCGGGCAAACAGTAAAGTCGGTTTTACCGTGGCTTTCGTAAGGAAAGTCGTGGTTCTTACTCGCCAGTATCAATGACTTCACCAGAAAAACTCGACTTAGTGCACGACTGTGTTTATTACGACGGCCACGATCTTGGTCGCCATATTGGTCTTTGTTATTCATAGTAGCCGGACAGCATTGATGAAATGGTAACCACAAACGACGCACAAAATTTTAAATATTATTTATCTATTTCCTTTTTTATTTATTCCTTTTTTACCTTAATTCTTTCTTTATTTAGTTATTTCTTTATTACCTTTTCATTACTTCCCTCTTTCTGTATATGATTCTTTCTTTTATTCTTTATTTATTTTCTTATATTTATATTTTCTTTCTCTTACCCTTCGGCATTGTTTTTCTCTCGTTGCAAATAAGCACATTATTTTTTTATGGATTTTTCGGACTATTATTCTCATCTTTTTTGTTACTTATACAACGTTTCGACTGATGTAACACCAGATCGTCAAGTTCATCTTTTCGAACTGTTTAATCTTCATGCCAAACTCTGGAATCTACATAAAATTTTGAACTGAACCTTTTATTTGATAGACGAGGGTAGATTTTTCTTGTTTTGTCGAAGTAGAATTCTTAAGTAATTAAAAAAATTACTTAACACTTATATCGGTTGCGCCATGTGCCCACATTAAATTATCAATTCAACAGAATATTTCCGGTAAGATTGTGGGTGTCTTCAGCATTTCCTAGGACTTTAAATTTTTCATACCATTTTCTATGGTAGGCATGAGGTGAGCCTCTCCACGATCCATCTACTGCTAACTTTGTGTCTGATCTCTCTATTTTAAAAGTACTCATTCCGTAACGCGATCTTGTTCGACCAATCACAGGTTGCTATCGTGGATAAGTACACGAGAGACATTGGACCGATAATAGCTACTTGGATGTTTCCGTTCATCTTACTAGTTATTATCAGAGGAATTAACATGTCGATTATAACGTCGCTCTACAACGTCTAAATCTTGATGAAAAAAAACATGTATCTGTTCTTTTGTAAAGTGTGCTTCAAAATATCATTCTTTTTCATTTGTCCTATGTAAATGGATTTGATTCAAAACATTTAACTGTTAAACTATAGATCACTGTGGAAGTTATATAGGGAAATATTTTACCTAGTATTATGCTATGAAATTAATTTTAAGAAATGCATAGTAGAAGACGCTAATCATTTAAAGAACACTCTCGGATGTCATTTATCAACTTTTGTCATTTCTACCTTACTTTCTCTTCCTTTGCACGGTTCCCTGTAGTATAGTTTTTGTAAGTCTATTGAATATTGTGGCAAGTTCATATCTGCTCAGTTTTCTTTATTTCACCATTGTGCAGGTATTTTCATTTTACTTCAGTAGGTTCTTAGAAATCAAGGGGTCCCTTCCTGCGCCTAACACGTGATTTCTTTATGAGATACATATATATCAGAGTGGTTGTTTAAGATTATCCTTACCTCTCAAAGCTTGAGTTCGTAAATCAGTGGAGTATATATCGTCCCTTCGCCCCAACTGACCGTACAAATATGTGATAGTTTATTTCTCTTGTGGTCTCTTCTTGGTTTGTTCGGATTCTAGGACAAGATTTTCTCTGGTCTAGTGGAGTATCCAGCTTATTACTGTTACTTGGGGTAACATCACTAGGGGAAGGTTCAGCATAGCTCGAATCGAATTATCTTACTATATTTTGAGCTCTAGTATTTTAATTACTATTGAGCTTTCAACCCAAGGAATCCTGATTAATTGGTGTCTAATGACTATGGATAAAATTCAATGCAAATCTGAAATAATTGAATTTTCAAATGGCCGGTTGCGATAATATTATGCTCCCTAAAACCCTTTTAAATATCCAAAAGAAACCCTTTTAAATATCCAAAAGAAACTGAAATTTGGAGAATATTTATTAATTCCTGTCTAACATCTACAGTTGTGTTAACAATTCATAATAATCGATTAATTAGTTTAAGAGAAAATCTGGTGCATACATTTATATAAACATATACACACTATATATAGAGAGAGAGATGTGTGTGTGTTTTGTAAAGGAGAAGAAATATGCACTATGTCTATGAATAAATTATGTGTGAGATGTGTTATACACGCGAACACGTGCGTTCAACTTGTATGCTTCTTTGCATAGTTCCAAATTCGTGATCACATGAGTTTTACTCTGTATTTGTTTTGTGGGCTCCGTTTTTTTCTTTCCTTTTCTTGTGATGGCTGCTTGAGTTCTTTTTATGAGTTAACACGCGGATTCCTCTGATTTCCTCTAGGAATGTTTACCAAATCTGCTGCACATCAATCGTTCGAATCATTCATTTATTGTCGTTTGTAACGTTCGTTTGTTCTTCTGCAAAACTCGCAGAATGTCCGTGCTACGTTTTGTTACTCTCGGTTGTTTGTATTTTCTCCATTTTTTTTAAATGTTCTTTTTCTGTGTTCTTGCTGCACAAACGAGGCGATCAATAAGAAGTAGTAATGATAACAACAACAACAACAAGATGTTAGGCTGAGGACGGAAAGGGGTTTACAAAGAGGCGGAAGGGCATTTTTTATTGAGTCACCGCTTGTCGAGGCCAAGAACCAGTCGAGGATAAGGGTTACTGAGACAGAATGATTGTCAGCTGAAAAATAAGGCAATGTATTGGAGTACCAACATTGAACAATGGTATGAGCTTATTATTTATTAGACGAGTTTTTATAAGAATTTGTTAGCATTAAACTTGAAGGCGACCAATTTGTAGACAGCAGGGAAGCAGTCCGGCGGCATATGTAGCACAGACGAGGTGTCCTTAGAAAAAAAAGCCCTGTCTATGAACATTCCGCCTGACACTAGGCACATGGAGGGAGAAAGAAAGATCTTTTTTCGATGTGGTAGCAAAACAAATTTCTGCTGTGACTATCTTAAAACGAGGAACCAAAGTCGTGCGCTTTCCATGGTAATAACAATAGAGCAGAGAGAAACTAGCAAAATCTCTTCTGTGAGAAGAAAGTTGCAGGGAAACGAAAAGATCACTGTTCATCAGAAGAAGCATTTTCCTCTCTTGTACTTTGGTAACAGAGCATAGTTGTAACCTCGCTTTTGACCAGTTTCTATGTGACTTCTCCTGGTTATCTGCTAATACTGTTCTTTTTATCAGACACGATCAACTCCCAGTTTTGGGCACAAAGTGTTTTTTAGTCTGTGGATGTAATTGTAGGCAATTCACATGACTTGTTATTTTTGTAATCTTCTTTTCTGTTTGGAGTCTCCGTTTGTCGACAAATGTGATAGATGTTATTAGATTAATTTTTAGGCGTGTCTTATTTTTTCTGCTCATGCTATTGGTTCATACATTCTGAAGCGTGTCTTATTTTTTCTGCTCATGCTATTGGTTCATACATTCTGAAGCGTGTCTTATTTTTTCTGCTCATGCTATTGGTTTATACATTCTGATGCGTGTCTTATTTTTTCTGCTCATGCTATTGGTTTATACATTCTGATGCGTGTCTTATTTTTTCTGCTCATGCTATTGGTTTATACATTCTGAAGCGTGTCTTATTTTTTCTGCTCATGCTATTGGTTCATACATTCTGAAGCGTGTCTTATTTTTTCTGCTCATGCTATTGGTTTATACATTCTGATGCGTGTCTTATTTTTTCTGCTCATGCTATTGGTTCATACATTCTGATGCGTGTCTTATTTTTTCTGCTCATGCTATTGGTTCATACATTCTGATGCGTGTCTTATTTTTTCTGCTCATGCTATTGGTTTATACATTCTGAAGCGTGTCTTATTTTTTCTGCTCATGCTATTGGTTCATACATTCTGAAGCGTGTCTTATTTTTTCTGCTCATGCTATTGGTTTATACATTCTGATGCGTGTCTTATTTTTTCTGCTCATGCTATTGGTTCATACATTCTGATGCGTGTCTTATTTTTTCTGCTCATGCTATTGGTTTATACATTCTGATGCGTGTCTTATTTTTTCTGCTCATGCTATTGGTTCATACATTCTGATGCGTGTCTTATTTTTTCTGCTCATGCTATTGGTTCATACATTCTGATGCGTGTCTTATTTTTTCTGCTCATGCTATTGGTTCATACATTCTGATGCGTGTCTTATTTTTTCTGCTCACGCTATTGGTTCATAAATATATGATTTAATGATGTATTAATTTAATGGACCAACTGCATTTAGAAAGAATATGATAGTGTCTACATTAGCCTCTTGAGTTGTTCGTTATTCGTACCAGTCGGGGATACGTCCTCGACAATCAGGCTGACAGTTGCTTTGTTGCTGTCGGTTCTGTTCAAACGTCTCTGAGAAGGGTTTAGTTTATTGCTAATCACCTTAGGGGAATGCAACAGGGCTTTCAGGCATTTTTTTATTGGGCAATGCACTTCACCTAGTTCGCCTGGCATTTCAAAAGCAACCTAACATTGTAGAGGTTAGAAACATACTGCTTGTGCAGTAAACGCATGTCTTATTGTCTATAAAGTCTGACACTCATAGAAATTGTTGTTGTGTATTTAACATTTAAGAATGTGTGATCTACATATGACATATGCGAAGTATGAATTATACTACTACTTTTTTAAATGTTTTGTTTCTGAACTTTATTTATCAGGTGCTTTTTATGGGGTTTTTTTTGCTACCCCAACACTGTTGCCGGTATTGTTGTATATATTTATTTTAATTTCATTTTAAACCTGCATACACCATCTTAAACATATTTCAGGAATTATACTTAAGACAGACTTGGCCGCTTTATCAACTTTGTCGTTTGGACAGATTCATGTATGTCTTAGAATCAAAAATAGCAATTTCATTATCATTTTACATCGTTTCTAATTTGCATAAAAAGATTGTATTATTAGTGGATTGTCATATTTTGTGCTTCGTAATAATGTCAATACTGACAGCGAATCATAGTAAAAATAGAGGTATCATTTGTGAGATGTTTTTAATCATTTTCTTATGATTAGAGGTACTTTTGAAAATTGATTGAATAATGTTTCTATTATCTTTAATATGTTTATGTAGGTGCGGGAATGCCTGGTTTCCAAGTTATAGACTATTGAAACATATACTGATTAATATTCTTTATTGTAAACATCTAACATGTACAATGTGTGTGATAGTGCACTGTTATTGCTACATATAGGATAGATATATACTATCGTTGTGACAGGATCACAGGTAAAATAAGCATAAATCTTGTGTTGCCACATACACAAACAAAACCATGTATAAATGGCACTAAACAAATGTAAAAGGTGTGGACTTAAAAGAAATATCTGGGTGTCATTATCGGCAAAGGATCCTTTGATAGCCAAAATCGGGGACCGGGCAAGTACGCTAGGATGGTTGGCCCTTATTTCAGATAACAGAATACAAAAGACCAAATACAAGTGAATGAAAATGATCAGAATAAACCACGAATGAACTATAATACTTGGCATTTGCAATACAAGTTAAATCAATACTAGGAATTCATTTATGATCAGTATTTTAAAGGCTTTAAAATAACTGTCGATTTTCGAAAGTCCATGAAGCACATATCGTACAGCTAATTTCTAATATAGTAGTAATGAAAAGTTCAAGAGTAGGCATTGTTAGTAGAGTTCAATATAAAGTATGAGCAAAAGGAAGAAAAGATACTTAAGTGTTCTTCGAAGAAAGTCGTTGGAGTTGATGAAGTGTGAATGTGTGTGTGTTGTGCTGAGTGAGGTATTTGAAGTCAGGCGCCGTCGAAATCGTACTGGTTTGATTTGGGAATAAAAAATATGATAGCATATCATGTTTGATTCGATACAATATATTAGTAAATATTTAATCGATAATTATTGAATTCTACCTTTGCATCGTATGATTTTCTATCAAGCAGTGTCTTCAACTTGATATTGCATTGTCACTGCTTTCAAATAGCAAACTTTTTAAATATGCAATAAATTCTTAAAGAAAATAAATAAACAGAAATAAAACTAATGCAAACAGTTTTTACATTTTTCTTATTTTCAAATATTTATTCTGTCCACAATTTTAAGTAATGTAAATTTTGTAAACAAATTGTGTGAGAATAAAAAATAATAATTTCATGGTTGTTATTCTGTATATTATGGCTCAATATTTTAATCAAAATCGATTAAATACTCTTTCACACAGAACTCTCATGTTCATTGTAAGTGGTCGACTGAGCTCCAATCCCTATTCCATCTCTATAAAACATTTACAGCAAGAAATCATCTAGCTAGAAGCACAGCAAAGAACATTCCTTTCTCTCTCTCAGTACGAAAAACCAAACGTTACTTCCATGAACAATATGTATTTCCTTAAAAAATCCCATTTGTAGAACAAGATTCCACAAGGCTGCTTCCCAACCGTCTACAGCATGTTCGGCTCTAAGTCTAATGTAAGCCGTCCTCTTGAAAAACCAAGAACTCTTAAGTGATCTTCTGCCCATTCTACCCACTGTCTCAAATCCTTTTGTAGCGGCGATCATTATCCAATCAACAATACTCTTAACCCTTATCCTTTAGTGGGCATTGAGACTTAAAGAGCGGTTACCCATGAGTACAAAAATGTTAGGTAGTATAAATTGTTACTTTTCGGATTTTAATAAGGTAATGGGATTATCGTTTGTAAGATTCATTCAATATTTTTTTCATATTATTTTTGTCTCATCACCATAATTATGATTATAAATGTGAGCATTAAGAGTTGTGTAAAGATGCATTGTGGAAAGGTCTGTAAATGTGTGCTAGTTTTAGGCGTAGCAGGTACGATATTCATTCCGCCGATCTCCGGTTGTGTATTTAAATTTAGCGGTTAACCTAACTCTGAAGACTAAATGATAGTTAACATGACTTCTATTAAGGCAACGGCAATTATTTGTCGGCGAAAGCCGCCTCTCAATGCGTCCGTGGATCGACGCTCTTTTTATGGACTTGTTCATCATATGATCGGCTCTTAAACACTTTTTCATTTTTGGCATTTGTTCGGGCTCTGATTGGTTCTTCAATTGATATCCGAATATTTGAATTTCGATTCTAGTCACACTGCTCCAGCATTTTTCAATTTGTTTTAGTGCTGTTTTGTCTGCAGTAAAAATGAAAGAAAACAAAGAAGCAAGAGAAGTGACAAAGTTAGGACAAAAGGAGAATATAAAGGAAGGTAGTCATTTTTACATGTCAGTTGGAATCTGATCTTCATGCAACCCGAACCCTAATCCGAATCCGAACCCGAACCCGAACCCGAACCCGAACCCTAACTACTCCATATATTTATAGCATCTCAAATTACAATTTAGATTTGCTTGACTCTTAGATTTCTTTGATGATAAAATAATTCTCCATTTGCTGACTAAATCCAAGAGTAATGGCTTTAATTACATAAACATTTTATTATTTTAATTGTATTCTTAGGGCAAAGAAAACACAATGGAATAAATCTGTAATGGTAAATCCAATCGTCACAAGAATTGTACATGTTTTAATTTAATACAATATCTTATAACGTAAAGATTGTATTGTTCAACATGCAATAAAATAGTCGCAGTGTTAAATATTAACTGGTAAGTTCGCTAGTACATATGTAATTATTTGGATTCGAGGACAACGAACACGTACACAGGTTATTCACTTGCTAACTTTTGATATATAATTATTTATATACAAATAAATAGACATAGCGCTTTATTATAAAGTAAAGGATACACACACACACATATATATATATATATATATATATATATATATATATATATATTCTCACAGAGACAGTTTTTCAATCACACAAATGTAACAAGGATATACGACACATGATTGGTAGTACTTATTGTGAGATTATATCCAAAGGGGGAACATGTATGCGTACCGAAGAAACAATACATAAAAGTGATGAACACCACAGATATAGTTACTTAATTAAAGACTACGTTAATTATCCCAACACAATCCCTAAAGAACATGCGTTGCTAGGGTAAACAAATAGAGAGAGAGAGATGTGATTAATAATGTACAAGTAAATATGATGTACTTTATTGTTTACCTTCCGGGAGTCTGATTCTGCGGCCAGAAGAAAAAGTCATGCATGATGGTGAGCTATTCTTGAAGTTCAATCTTACTGCAACCAGAAGTAAGGGAGTCTAAAACGATTTTTTTCTAACCGTGAATGTGTCTGACGGAAAACGGTATCAGAGTTGAGGCGGGGGGATAATGTTAAGATGGAAAGCCTGATCGACTACGCCTGCCGTGTTGTAAAAAATGACAAGGAAGAGTAAGATATCTGTTTTGTAAATTAGCACAGGAGTGAAAATTGATATGGTTTTTGCGCTTCCGATGTAGAAGAGGTTATTTCCTCATCGCTCAGTGTTGTTAAAGAGAGATAATTTGGATGTAATATAAGGGAGATAGCTCTTGAATATTCTGAGCCAACAAGAGATTGTGAAACTAATATTAAATGACGGCGGGTGATGGGGAGATAACTCTGCTAATCTTTTAAACTGCATTGGGCTCCGCTATCGTTTAATCCGTCAGTTAACTAAAATTTTGTTAGTAACCGATGCCTTCATAATGCGAGACGTTCATAATTCGCCGGTTGGCTTTTTAGTATTCACATATTTTGATGTACTATGTTTTTTGTGTAAATACACATGGACAGTATCGTTGGGTAATTGGCTCTTCGACAAATCGGATGTCTTGGTATAGGAATACAATTTGTTGGACAAACAGGTTGTTTACCGCATAACCAGTTAAATTTCGGAAGTCATACGAACCGGATTTTCTGTTGCTGGCTGTTCCAACCAAACCAACACATAATATCTACAGAAATTCGTGGCGCCGCCCATTCTTTGTAAAGATTGACTATAAGCTGTTTTTAATTCCGTTCCAGCACTGTAAAAACAAAAGGTATTTTCTTTTAATGTTCAATGTCGTCGTCGTATTATTTTTTTATCTATGAATCGGATGGGCATTCTATCTAAGTGTTTCGGACATGAAATCTAATGGACCGTCTATCACAACCAAACCTTTAATTATAATAAACATCAATACCCCTTTGCTCGAGTCATCATTAGCATTACAGCTGCTATTTGGTTTGTTTTTTTATTATTTTTCTATAATTATTTATTGAAATGAACATGTTCTTCTATGTCCTTTAGGAAAAAGTTTAAAAGAGATTTGTGAGAATAACGCATTGAAAATAAAATTAACATTTCAAAATTTAAAAAAAAACTGAAGTAAAGTATCCAATATCGAACGCACAGATAAATAAATAATATATTTTAGTTTTTATTTTATTTTATTTATTCTGTGGCCGAAAAGGCATTTTAAGGGAACAAATATAATTTTTTTAAATATTAGGAAATCGATCACGATATTTGCTTGCGGGTTAGATAAAAGGAAAGAAGAAAGGGGTAAATAATAAAAACACAGAATGAAGACTCTGCGTGAGGAAAAGGCTCTTTTTTCTTGTTAAATTATATTTGAAACGAAACTCTTTACTTGATTTATTCTTATTATTTACTAGCAAGAAGACCAGGCGTTGTCCAGGATTAAATGAGAAACCTTATGTTATTTTGCGTCCAGCCCATAACACCATATCTTTCTAATTTTTTTTATACATGTTATATTTAATTAGCAAGGCTACCCGGCGTCACCCGGGACTATACAACAGAAAATAGAAGAGATTAAAAAGTGTGTAACATCTTCATATAAAAACTTCTATCTCTCCACCTCTCCCAATTCGTCTCTCTATCTTTCTAATTTCCCCCCTTTCTCGTTTTTCTACATCCCTTTCCCCCACACCTTTTTTACCTTCACCTAACCCATGCAATTAACAATTCTCCGGCTATCCAACCACGATGATGTCGTTTGTACGGCAACTGATAAGACTACTTGCCCAGCGTTAGTCTTAAACTCAACTTTGGACTCCGCAAACCACTCTATCCCAAATTTCTAATTGCGGGCTGAAGCCACACTTGACCTGACCATCACCCTATCCTATGTCCGGAATATTATAAAAAACCTTGAAACCTCCAAAGCATGTGGTCCTAGGTTTATACCAGTAATAGTAATAAAGAAATGCTCTGCTGAACTGACCACCGTCCTCTCCAAACTCTACAACAAATGCCTTGCCGAATATTGCTAAAATCTTTGAATCCTTAATTAATCTAGCGATTATTCGTAACCTCGTTAATGCTAAACTTCTTTCTGACCATCAGTATGGATTTAGGCAAGCACGGTCTATTGCAGATATCTTAATGGTCATCTCTGAACGCATATACCATACACTGGACAAGGCAGTTGAAGCTAGCGCTTGATATATCCAAAGCCTTTGACAAGGTGTGGCATAAAGGTCTTCTCTTAAAAATGAATTCATATGATATTACTGGACGAATATTTAATATAATTAGATCCTTCCTGTCCAAGAGAAAGATCCAGGTTGTCATCGATGGCAGTTTATCCAAACAACATGACATAAATGCAGGTTTACCCCAGGGATCGATTCTTGGACCTTTATTGTTCATGATTTTCATAAACGACATTGTGTCTGAGATTGGTATATGTGCTGACGACACTACGCTCTACTTTCGTGAAGTGGGTAAAATGGACTCGCACATATCCGACGAAATGGCTGAATCTTTAGAAAATGACCTTCAAGCTGCAGTGGAATAAGGTCATAAATGGATGGTAGCATGTAATGCTGCTAAGACAAAGCTCGTTTCCTTCAACAACTATAATAACCTCTTCAACCACCGATTGCCATCACAAATAATACTATACCTGAGAGTACAACGTTCAAACTCATCGGCCTAACATTCACATGTAACATGAATTGGAACTAATACATAGAATACATTGTCAAGGCCGATGCAAAGAAAGGGGCCTCCCTCTACCGTGCGAGAAAACTTCTCACACCTGACAGTATTCTATATCTCTACAAAGCTACCATCCGTTCATGCATGGAGTATTGTTGTCACATCTTGGCTGTTGCACCATCTACCAGTCTCTCTCTTTCTATCTGAAACAAACTTTAAAAAATAGTATCTAATCTAATAGGTCCCTCACTATTCACCAAGCGCCAGCTCCTGTCCCATCGCCGCAATGTTGCATCCTTGTGCTTGTTTTGCAAGTACTTCAATAGAAAATGCTTCGATGAATTGGTGCTCTGGTGCTTCCTCGACGTACAGACACTCGACCAACCCGACAATCAGCTAAATCCCATCTATTCACTGTTGAGGTCTCTAGATGCCGAAGAGCCTTCTACTCTAATAGATTATTTTATTGTGCATTTATAAGCATCCTGCTGCACAGCTCCTTATTTAGGATGACCCTAAAAACTAAGTTTTTAAAAAATTCTACTCTCTTGTTCTTATGTATTGAAAATAATAATAATAATAATAATTAATAATAATAATGTAAGGCATTCACATCTCTTTAATATAATAGATAACATTATAAATGGCTGAAAAAGCGCTCCCTGATAATTACATAAAAATACAATAAATATTTAGGTGATAAAAACCGTATATATTTATAGACAGAGCGTCTTGGTCCAGTGATAGAACGCTCAACTATAGACATCAATATCGAAGGGTCGATCTCCGTTTAAGTTAACCAGGCTGATGACGGCTGTGAGCCAGAAACACGTGTCTATGGATTACTTGTATGTACGTATAAAATAAATAATATATATATATATATATATATATATATATATATATAAGTGGATTGAAGATATTTACATATAACTCACATAATAAACTAAAACTGAAAACAGCCGAGCCAAAAACGCAATGAGCAATGTTTCTAACAAAAAGGGAAGAATTGCTATTTTCAACTGTCAATCTATCGTTCTCATTTACTTTTATTGCCGGGTGATTTCAGTCTTGATAAATGGTGACTCATTAGTTAGTAAAAGAAAAATAGTTCACTGTGAAATCAGTTGGTGCGGTTTCCAGCAGGCTTGATAAGCTGGTGTTCAATGCTGACGCCCATATGGAATTCTAAATAAACGCTATGTTATACACTTTCTTATGGTATTCATTTCTTGTAAGAATTATATTTCAGTAATTATTTACAAGAACTTAATAATTAATAATAGGGAATTAGTTTATACATACCTTGTCGATTTAACAGAACATTTTTATTTATTTTACTAATGAGTTCCTATTTATCAAGGCCAAAAGTTAATCGACGATAATGTTTAATATGATGGATGGATAGTCAGTGTAATGATGAAGAATATTATGAGCGGATTCAAAATAATAAATGGTATAGATAAAATGTGATTACTTATAAGGAGAGGACGGTTTATCGAGATTGGAGTTGAAGACGACCATGTTGTAGTCTGCAGAGAAGTAGTCCCATGGTAATGTGTTCTGCAGCTTTCTGTCTTTCAGTAAGACGTAAAAAATAGCTAAGATAATTAATTGTAAGTACAATTTTTTAATGTAGAAATAACAGCGAAGACAATAACAGTTCTGAAAGAGTAAATATCCAATGCTGAACGCGGAGATATAACTTAATTTGAATTGTGTTTTCTTTTATGTGTGTATTTATTTATTGTGGGCGTAGAGGTATAAAAAACGAATAGCTTTATTTCATTTTTTAAGTAATCCATGAAAATAAAGAAGAGTCAATCACGATATTTGTGCGAAAGGGTGGGGGGGGTAAATAAAAAAATGAATAAATAAAATCAGATTTTACATAAAGATATCCCTTTTTTTTTAAATTATATCTGAAGCGATTTTTTTTTATTTAACGGGATATAAAGTGTTAATTTTCTGTCTTTTGCAGAATACTTTCAATTTTATTTTTTATTTTTTTATTTTTTAGATGCGCCATTGCATTTCTGTTAAAGCTTTGTGCGCACGCCGGTATGTCGTTCTCACACGCTTTAGTTTGAAACAAAATTTCCCTTTTGTCAGAATAACATCCAATATAGGAACAACACTCTGAATAATCCAAATAATACAAATTTGTAATCCTTATCTAACAATTCCGAAACAAAATTTCCATCGTTGAAGACGCAAATTAAAGGGATGCCTCTTATTTTATTCGTCCAAAAATCCATAGAAAAATTAATTTTGCAAAGAAAGAAAGAAATAGTTCCGCCAATCATACGCATGCGCTCTTGACCAAATTTGTTGAGATCTGTATAGACATGCGTCGGGTTCGATTTGAGTTAAATTTTACAGTGCAGAATAAACGCCAGTGTGGAATGCATCGTGTAACGGCAATTAGCTATGTGTGAGTTACTGTGGGGGTAGACATATAAAGGAAAACGAGTTTTATGCAAATACTCAATGGCATTAATAGATTATATCCTCTTGAGTAAGTAATAAAACATTTTTTTTCTTTTACTGCGAATCGGATTTTATCTGTTTTTGATGGATGGCAGGAAAATTTATTTTAGTTTTTGACAATTCACTTCGACAAAAGATCCGGATTTACTTAAATGTCTGTGTGTCTCCCCCTTCTCTCTCTCTCTCTCTCTCTCTCTCTCTCTCTCTCTCATATATATATATATATATATATATATATATATATATATATATATATATAAACAATTAAATTTGGAATCGCATAATATTTACATTCTTGGCAGGAGGTTAGACAAAAGGTCAGGTGTGATTTTGAGAAGTCAGCGCACTGTGGTCTAAGAAATATTCCTGAGTAGCCCCATTGACATTCCCCGGTGGGGCCGCTTCAGGCGATTAGCAATAAACTAACCCCTTCTTGGAAAGAAGGTTAAGCCTAGGAGGGATGACCTCGTAGGACTGAACAAAACCATACACCAGGCGGAAAACAAAAAGCCACTGTTGGACGTGAATATTATTTTTAGATGCGTCCACTATATGAAGTTAGATTCGCCCGTTGTTTGTCACGCTTGATTCAGAAATAAGATTTCCATTGCTAAACGTACAAATTCTGTTGAGACCTTTTATGTTTGATACGTCGAAAAGGCTTTCTCACTGTCACACTTAATTTTGAAATATATTTTTTAGATGCGTCCATGTATGTATGTAAGAGGTTATATGTGTCCATCGTTTATCACGCTCTAGTTATAAATAGCAGATTCCTCGCTTCTTTTACATGTGTCCCAGCATCTCATTTAAGATGGATCTTTTTTAGAAGAGCCTTGCAAAAAATGAAATATCCGAAATGTGCATTGTAGTAAAACAAAACATTTTATGACTTCTTCTTTGCGTCTCTTTGAAGCATGTATTCCTATACGACAGTTTCCCACCTTTTTACGCAGTCCTTTCCATTATTGTTGTGCTCTGCAAGATCTTTCAAGCTTCACCGGTGGGGCAGTAGAGGGCAGACAAGGTAGTGTTGCATCGTATGGTCCTACTATCCGTATTCGCAGTTAGGTCGGGTTTGTAGCCCAATCTAGCCATAGCAACTTTTGATGGACCCATTCCTGTTCTCAAGATGTTGGGGGTTTTCCACTGGACCCAGAGTGCTTCTCAGCTAGGAGAGGGGCCTCAGAAGGGGGGATACCCATGTAAGTAGAAGGGGGCATGTTTTAGCCCTCTTTCCGATCCATAGCTGTAGTCTGTTCTCTTCCTGAGATGTTGTTAGGGCTCAACATGGCTGAGGAAGCTTCTCCTGGAGATCAGTCGTTTGGCCGTTGGTTCGCATTCATGAAGGAGATGACGTTCATTACTGGTAGCATTTGTGATCTCTACTCGGCTGGCAACTTCCCGTCTCACCCTGCAGAGTGCTTAGTCAAGAGAATGGAATCAATTCATTTCATTGAGTATTTGTATAACAATATTATTTCCCTTATATTTCCGTTACATGAATTCACACAGATAGCTGTCCATCGTTCCATGATGCGTTCAACAATGGCGTTTATTCTGCATTTTGTACAGCATAAACCTAAACGGACGCCTGTCTAGACATTACTCAGAAAGTAGGTTATGGACGAGTAAAACTCATTATTTCATTACTGCCAGGACTATGCTACAAAATACCCGCATCTCTTTAAGGAGCTCTGTTTTTCGTTTTGTTTGTCACTCTTAATTTTGAAATAGCGTTTCCTTTATTTGCTTTTTTCACCCATAACAAGGGGTATTGCCACTGAAGCGGAAAGTGTTACTTAAATAGAAACCAGATTCATATGGAGCAACTTGGGTGGAGAGTTGGGCAGCAAGACGTTTGTTCACATTACATTATAATTTCTGCATGACAGTACGATCGAGGAAACAGGGAATAGGGAGGAAATTCCAAAGTCGAGCCGTCTGAATAAAGAAGCTTAGAGTCGAAAGTCTTTCAGCATCTAGGGACCTCTACGGTGAATGGGTGTGAATTTGCTGCTAGTTAGGAAGATCCGAGGTATTTACTTTGTGGGTGTGCAAGTGTAATAATTTCATCGAAACACATTCCATGGAAGAACTTGTAAAACAATTGCAAGGAAGCAACACTGCGATGATGTGACGAGGACTGGAGCGTTGCAGACAGTGTGGGATCTATAAAGTTTTTATTTTCACCCTGTCCAAGTGGGAGAGGCTAGTGGTTGATGCACCTTCCCACATGTGGCAACAATACATCATGCTTAGACAAACGGTCGCTTTTTAGAGATATGTTACTTGTGGGTGCGATAAGTGTTCAAGCCAGGTAGAGGAAGCCTACCTTTATAGAGGATTTGTCTTCGCATAGACTGTAAAACCGACTCCGATTATAGTTTGAAACAAACGCATTGTCAAACGAAAGAAACACAAAGACTTTCTATAAATGAAAAATAATATATTTATTTGAGTGACCTACACCGTTGGGTGTAGGTTTCCAAAAGTTCAAATAGTATCACAGTGATGGAAGTAATAAAGTAAGAATTTTCGGATGCCAAAAGTATTTTCTTAAATGAAGTTAGTCTCGCTCGGCTGTCCAGTAAGAAGAGGCAAGAGAGAAGATATCTTCCTTCGTTAATATTTAGAATCTCTCTGTGACTTCTGTTCGAATCCCAAAGGGTCTGGAACTAGTCCTTTAATAGTTTGATCAAAAGTAGTACACCCTGGGGGCTAATTGGTTATCATGTGACCAAAACACCTCACATGGGGCTGCTCCCTGCGAGAGGAAAGCAATGTTAATGTTTATGACTGGTACATCCACTTCTTCGCTGCTAAACGCGCAGATTGAATGGACGTATCTTGAGAAAATCTGTTTCTGTTTTGGTGTAATTGCTTTAACGAAATCTGCGTGAAAAACTGGAAACCCCTTTCTTTTCTATCAGCCGAAAGCGCGGACAATTAGCAACGATTTGCGAGAGGTGAATTAATAATGAGAATGACAAAAACAAAGCCACGAAAAAAAACCTTAAACACAAATAAACGACGAAAACTTTTTTAAATGTTACGAAAATTCATAGAAATACACGAATCGGTAAAAAAAAATTATTAGAAAAAGGGGAGAGAGGAAAAAAGAAAAAAAAGATAGTATCTCGAATTTAAGGTCTTTAGGGGTTACACGCTGGCATTAAAACCAACAGATGGCATTTGAGGTGGTGTGAGAGTAGCGAGTGTTTATGTATCGAAAAAGATCAAAGAAGACCCTGTGAAAGACGATGTTTGTTTGAAGGTTGAACAAGAGACCCTGCTTTACCGCTGAGTACATAACGGGGCAGAACACGATTTTGCTTGCAAAGCCCATATGCACTCAGGCAAATAATCGATTCATCTTGAACGCAGCAAGAACAGTCACAGAAGTGTATGGTTTTAAAGGTTATGGTTCAAAATAACAACGTATTCCTGACATACATATATAAGAGCACGCTGAGAGCGGAAATCTCCACCAAGGCACCGCCACCTAATCAAATGCCCCCATTAGCCAAATAGCACATCACTTCTACAGTTTTTCCAAAATATAAGGATCTTTTTGTAAAGAACACCGCCTCCTAAAACACTCATGCCACCTCCCAAACAAATAAACAGGGACGCCTTACTCCAATGGCCCAAGAATGGTACACTTACATTTGATGAGGAAAAACTTAGTAAAGCCGGGTCAAGGCTTACTCACAAATGGATTTTAAAAAATGGCTGGCCTGCATTACTGGCGGAGCTTCTTTTTTTGACAAACGGGGATCTTCCACAACAGATGTAGCTTGTACATACAAGGTGTGTCTGAAAAGTAACCGGGCTGATGTCACAAATAATTAATTTCACTTTCAAACGGAAAGAAACCTACATGGTTTCTTCTGCAAAATAATGCCCCTCGATTCTAACAGACTTCTGCTACACATTCCCGTCCTCATCTGTCATTCTATGCTCTGTTGGAAGATTATTCTGGTGGTGGGGGGGGGGGTTCAGCTCTGTCATTGCAAATGATTGAACGGTTCCAATATTTTTCCCGATTCCGATGCAATTACCGTTTCTGTTCTAAATTCTCGATTCCGATACAATTACCGTTTCTGTTCTAAATTCTCGATTCCGATACAATTACCGATTCCGTTCTAAATTCTCGATCCGATACAATTACCGATTCTGTTCTAAATTCTCGATTCCGATACAATTTCCGATTCTGTTCTAAATTCTCGATTCCGATACAATTATCGATTCTGTTCTAAATTCTCGATTCCGATACAATTATCGATTCTGTTCTAAATTCTCGATTCCAATATAATTACCGATTCTGTTCTAAATTCCCAATTACAATACAATTATCGATTCTGATTATTTTCAAATTTATAAAAAAATAGTTATGGAGTTGTTGTTTTTTTTTTCATTTTCGGATGGGGGGGGGCGTACATTACACTAAAATATTTTTCTATTTTTCTGTAATCAGTTCCTCGTAATTGATTGAAAATAGTGATTTGACAAACTCTCGGTTAGATTTTTATCTATATTTTTCACTTGCGTCATTTTTTCTATTCATTTACTTGTGCCATGTTTACCGTGCCATTTCTTAGGCTTAAATTATTCCGATTCCGATACCAAAAAATTAAAATGTTTCCGATTTCCATTTCCGATTCCGAATAATCGTCCCAACACGTCTCTATTGATGTATTCTACTTTTACCAAACGGGAACATTTGATAATCTTATAATACATTATATATTCTCATGTTTACGTGTTTATAGTGACGCATATGTTAGAGCGCCAACTCCAGCATAAGCATCGGCATGTTAAATACGTTGGGTTATCGTGGATAACACGAGGTTTGAATGAAAAGGGAAAAGCGTTAAAACGACAATGATGAAAAAACCGTAATAATAATGAAAGGGTTGAGTTTGTTTCTGACAGAGATGGTTTGTCAAAAACAAATGTGAGAGCGACATAATAAAACATGATATTTTTTTTACTAATGAGTCACCGCTCATCAAGGCCCAAAGACCACTCGAGAACAAAGATTAATGGTTTTGTGTCAGGTGGATCGTTAGACTAACACCATGAGGATCGCATACGATGGTTTAGATCTGGGAAAAAATTTATTTCTTCAGATGACAGCTCACTAATATCTTTTTTATATTGGACTTGAAAACAGAAGACACCAGCAGCAGCAGCAATCGTACACCCCCTTTTCAGGTCCAACTCGCACTACTTAATGCGATTGCTGATTGCTCCATCCACCTGCTTCTCCAGTTCATACTCCTACTCCCCTTCAGAACTTGATCCAGCGACTCCTCCTGCTCCCGCTCACTCCAGCAGCATTTTCTCCAGCAACTGCACCAGTGGTTCCTGCTACTTCTATGAGTACCTGCTCCAGCTTCCAGCAACGCCTTCTCCAGCTCTTTATACAGCTTCCAACAACGCTAGCTCCAACTCCTTCCAGCGGCTCCTTCTCCAGCTCTTTATCCAGCTTCCAGCAACGCTAGCTCCAGCTCGTGCTCCAGTTTCCAGCGACGCCTGCTCAAGCTCATTCTAGCTGCTTCTGCTCCAGCTTTCAACAACTCTCGCACCAGCTCTTTCCTGCTCCGGCGGCTCCTGCATCAACTTTTTCCAGCAGCTCCAGCTCCTCCTAGCTCCTCCAGCTCTAGCGGTCCTTTTTCAGCAACTTCAACGGCTTCTGTTCCAATAAAACTATACAAAATAAGGAATGGAAAACGGACAGAAAAAACTAGAAAAAAGAAGTAAAAAGAACAAAAGAAAGTGAAAATGAGAAAAAAGAAGGAATAGGTATTTTTTGCTTAAATAAAATAAGTGAAAAGTAATGGGAAAGGAAAAAAGAAAATTATCAATAGAATATAAAGGGAATGAAAGAAACAGATAATAAAATAGACTTTTATAAAAAAAAAAACACGAATTTGAAGGAAAGGTATGATGAAAAAAAAAACAGAACAAAAGAAAGAATAGAAAAAGAGACAGAAAAGGCGGGGAAAAAGACGAGAAAATTTTAAAAATGAAAGAATAGAAACAAGAAAAGAAAATAACAAAGAAAAAGAAAGATATAGAATAATAAAAAAGAAAAAGAAAAAGAAAAAAGAAAATTAAGAATAGAATATCAACGAAAATGAAAGAAACAGATGAGAAAATAGACATTCTTTTAAAATGAATCTAAAAAAAAGCAGGTTAAGGCGTTTCAAAACAAACCTCGATGGAACAGCGGTCCATTTTTGCCTACCTTGGCTTTTCCATTACGTTCTATCACAAGTCAGGCATTTCTCTTGCTGTGTGCGTTGTTATTCTGAAACACACGGTCGGTGTTATTAGTAGTGTTAGACGGATCTGGTTTTTTTTTCTTTTAATATAAATATTTGCATTTTCGTTTTGTCATTCTACCTCCCTTCATCTTTCTACCCGCCCCCTCAGTTTTCATTTTCAGGTCGCTTTTCTTTCTTCTGTGTTCTTCATGTTTACGTAAAGACAAAGTCGATTCTCGTCTAAGCGTAATTCTTGCTCCCGTTTTGATCTCCAAACTTAAGCCTCGGTTTTGGTTTCTTTGAATAAAGAAGTTAAGATATCTCTGTGCTGTAAGAAGCAGAATAAAAAGATATGGGAGGAGTTGTATCGCTTTTCAAGATAAGAAAATAGTTATTTTGTAGGAAACTAAATCCCAGAAGAATATTTTGTTGCTCAAAATTCAGCAACTTTCAAACAACATCTCTGGAACAATCATAATAAATTGTGAATGAAGTGCGAATGCTGGGGAGGAAATAACTTAAATGTTTGTATTTGCGATTTTTTGTTGTCTTTTGTAGCACTTCGTTTTGCTTTTTACTGACTTTTTTAAATTATTTGCCGACTTTCGAACTTTGGGTGACATTTTGTATTTTTGAGCCGCATTTATGATTCTTTTGAACTTGTTAGTGCTTTTTTTTACTTTTTAGTGTTGGTTTTTACTTTTTAGTGTTGGTTTTTACTTTTTAGTGTCTTTAACTTTTTAGTGTGTTTTTAATTATTTTCTTTACTTTTTTATATTTTTGTGACTTTCTAAATTTTTTATGACTTTTCAGTGTACTTTTTAGTTTTTAATTTTTTTTAAATTATTAGTTTGCTGAATTTTTTATTTTTAAACCTTTGAATGACTTTTTAGTTAGTTTTCTTATTTTATTAGTGATTCTGAAAGTTTTTTTATGATTTGTTGACTTTATGATTTACTGTTCTGAATTTTACATAATATACAAGATGAGATAGCTAAAGATTGCTTGTGTTCGACACAATTTGAATTGAAAACCTCAAAGTATTAGACTGTGTCAGAGATGGCGCCCATTGTTCGTGACAGTGTCAGTTGTGGCGAATACGTCTTTATTTATTGTAAGTGCTTCATTAGTTGAATCCTTTTTCAGTTACTCAAATTATTTCGAGTGAAATAGTGTGTCGTCTTTTTTAGTTTCAAAATGTTAAAAGGTAAATTTTGCATTATTTATCATTGCAATACTACTAAACACTGACTGGGTTACTTTATCTTAACCTCCTTTCTTGATATAATGCAATTGTTATTATAAAACAATCGTAGAAATACAAATAATTATGTAGACGAAATTGGCACTAAATTATAAATACGTCAGTGTGACAATATGAAATTTGGTACCAGACACGACACTAAACTGACTGGGACACCATGGGCTAAGATGTTCGCCCTACATCACCTCACCCAATAGCGTACTTTGCAAACCTACCAACTACTCAAACGATGTCTATCATTAACGATAATTAAAATATAATTTTTTTAAATGAAATATTTTTGAAATAAAAAATAAAATATAATATCACTAAATTAAAAAAAAATACTTTAATCCATTGTCAAACACAATTTCTTTTTGTACAATGTAAATAGGTGTAATGACCCAGGTAGTCCAAAGTCCTTGTCTGGCGCCGACAAGTCTCATGTTACTAAAAAAAATGTTAATACCGGAAGGCATAACCCAGATTTGCAGAAGACAGTCAGTTAGAGATCAATATTTCTTTAAAACGAAAAGCTCTTTTCTCTCTCTATGCTGTTTTGTCTTTTCATCCCTCTCTCTTATATATATATACATTCTTGGGTCTCTGACCACGTGACCCCCACAAAGGAGATATAATAATTTAAGAAGTCAGTTTAGACATGGTTTTCGATAGTGAACATGAAAATATATCAGATTCCAAGACATATACATGTTCAACCCAGAAGCATAAGGAGCAGATAACATTTAGGGAACGTTTCTTGGAAGACAAAATAAAATTAAATAAGCTAATCTGCATTTAATTCTAGGTTTGACATCATTTTGTTTTCTATCCAAATTCTTTTTTAAACTTTTTTGAACTAATTTTCCCACCATCAGTTTTCCAAAACATTAGTCTGCAGAGAATTTTTTGGAATTGAATTTTTATCACCATAATAAGTTAGCATCCAAAAGATGTTATATCCATTGAAGTACTATTTATTGACTCGTCCTGATTTAAAAAAAATGAATATACTTATCTGAAATTGCATTGCAGTTTAAATAAATTCAAAAAACATGGACACAACCTTATTTAGCACGTGGAAAATCTGCCTTGGCGAAAATAGTATTTTCTCATAAATAATCTATTGAGAAAGGCTTAACTGGAAATTGAAGAAATATGGGAAGAAGGAGGGGAGGCCATAATTTCTAGCTTTCACAAAAGTAAGAATATTATGAATTACCCGTGGGAAAGTGGAGAAAATACTACTATTACTACTAATAATAATACAAACTTGGTACCTATGGTGATAATTACGAGAGCTGGCTTTGTTATAACAGTTGACTATTCAAATATAGGTTCAAGATTGAAATGCAGGTATCGGTTTCTTTTGGAATTCAAGGTTCAATTTGTCTTGACCGTTTGTGATTTATGGAAATCGGTAGGTAAATTAGTAAAATAAATATTGCGTTTTATTTGTTAGATAGGAATGGGTAAAACAAAATCAGATTAGATTTTAATTAGTATGTCAGTTGATAGCAAAGCAAAGATTGACGCTGAGCAGTGAGGACGTTTTGGCTTTGCTCCATTCTAGAGACTCAAACCATATGTAAAGAAATGAGTGTGGGGGTAGGTTACTGTTGACAAGAAAACATCTTAAAGAGAAGCGATGTAAAATCCTTTTTGTTTTGAGTCTTCATATGTGATCAAACCTGCGGAATAAAATGCTTCTCGAAATGCTATACGAATTTACTGAAAACAAGTACGTACTGATTTTTTTCTGTTTTATGTAATGTGGCATCCTCAACAAAGGTAATGACTTCATGACACATAATCATGAGAAGCAACGCCACGCATAACCATTTGAGGAACACTACATACTTTAATGTGTGGTGTATGTAAAAGGAATAGGAAGCCAGAACTTAACACAAAGATAAGCAATAAATAAAAGGAAGAATGGGGAAATAAAAAATGATAAAGATTAGCAGGAGTTAGAAAGAAGAAGAAGACGAAGATTCAGAGAGTAATATACCTTCTTGGATCGCTGGTCACGTGCCCCACCTCTTAAAGGGGAATAGAATAATGTAAGAAGTCAGTTTGGACATTGTTTTCGAATAGTGAACATAAAAATATATCAGACTCCAAGACATATACATATATGTTCAGCCCAGAAGCATATACATACTCAAAATAGAACTTACACATTTTGCTTATTTCGGATGGTTGTGTGGACTGACAACCAGAATGTGTTTAGTTTCATTACACCATTTTCATTTATGGATGTTGGCAACCTTCATGTAATCCCTGCTGTAAGTACCTGGTTCTTGGAAGAATCGAGGAAACCAATGCTAATAACAGTATCAAGCTGGTCAAAACATCTTACCATGCTGATTCATACATATGTATTTTTCACCTCTCGGAACCCCTATTTGTTATACCCAAATAGAAGTGTTCATCTCGACAACTAACAGTCATAGTAAAAAAGGTACCTATCTTTCGAGCAAGTCGACGCATTTACTTCTGGGCAAATATGAAACGACATATTTTTAAATAAAATTACCTTTGACCAGCTATCAGAAAAAAAGTATTTGTATTTTTATACTAACAAACTATTTGGAGCCAGTGAGCGATTTGTAAGCAGGACCATATTGCCTCAACAGATTGGCCCAACTGTACTGTCATCAGTCGCATAAGTGGGCAAGTCAATGGAGCGATCAGCAATCTCGAAAAAAGACCTTATTATCTGAGTACCATCATTAGTATTTTTGCACGGCCGTTTACCTTCAGGTTCATTACATAGTGGCTTTTCTTGCTCCTATTATATCAGTAATGACTGTTGGGACTAAAATTGAAAGGTATTGTTGTGTACTCGTCTCCAAATTTCTTTTTTTCCTCCACATGGTCAGCATCTGTTTTGGATGCAATAACCACAAAAAATATATCGTTCGATCTTTCTATTATGGTTTAAAGCTCAGCGAAAAAATCACGCATGGACCATGGTATTCATTGTCCATATATTTTATATACCAAAACCAGGAGCTACTACTTATCACGTCTAATATGGTTAAAGTCGAAGCTGGAAAAGAGAAGACAAGACAAGGGGATTCTCGGGCATTTTTGTGGGCCTGGGTGCGCTTTTCTAATGCGTTGGCTTCTCAAAATCACACCTGACCCTAGGTCTAACCTCCTGACGAAGAGGAAAAAAATATTAACCTGATTGATCAAGTGCAAGAGACATCCAAACAATCGCGCTTAAAGGGATGGTTCGAATTCTTAAAAGATCTCTCGGTTGGAGTTTCTGAAATAGCAGGTGAATGTCTGGTATCCGGTAGGATGTCCCATGCCCACCAAAAACAAAACCAATAAGAAAATTGAATAAAAATAGAAAGAAACCTTTTGTCGCCTGCAAATAATAATATTAATAATAAAAATATTAACGGTATTCATCCGACGTTGCCTGGGCATCTTTTTACTTTATTTTTGTTTCACTCATTGCCCACCCTCCTTCGTATTTTCTCTTAATTTCATATAAGAAAATATTTACATATCTACAAAGCTAATTAGCTAAAGGAATATGTTATTTAAAAAAAAAATCGTTCGATTCTCTCACGAAATTCTGAAATTTAAATCTCATAAATACTTTCGTGTTTTCGTTTTTAACTCTTAAATTAATGAATAAGAAAAAGTTAATAGCCGAGAAGTACATACTGTTTTTTTTAATTTTTTGATTTTTTGTTTTTGAGATGAGAATTGATATGTATTATTTGGATTGTTCGGACTATTGCTTTCATCTTCATTGTTGTTCTCACAACGTTTCGGCCAATATAACCTCCGACCTTCTTCAGGTGTATTTTGACAATGGTTGTCATTAGTGAATAGTGGAAAAATAATTTTGTTCTTTTTTCGCATGCACCATCGTCGTTAAAATTTCAAATTCTGTGATGTACTTACGAAATTGAAAGATTGTTGAGTAGTTTTTATTTTTATTAATTCCGGTCCGTACTGATTTGGTATTAAATTGTTTGAATTTTTGTTTTTGAGATGAGGATTGATAATATGTATTATTTGGATTGTTCAGACTATGCTGGTTTTTATTTCAAATTATTATTTTTTTTTAACTTAAATTATATCGTTATTTTTTTTTTAATTAAATATTTTAAATAAATTATTAATTAATTAATCGATTTTTTTAAAGTTTAAAATTATGGCTTATTAGTAATTGCACACACACACACACATACAGATACTTTTATAAATAATAATAATAATAATAATAATAATAATAATAATAATAATAATAATGATAATGATGATAATAATAATAACAACTAGTCCAAAACGAATACAAAAACAGATACGACTTCATAGAAAAGGCATTATTTGAACAAGCAGACAAATTGTACAGACAATAACCAGAGACAGTATTGGAAAATGAAAATCACAAAATGCTCTGGGATATGGAGATACAAACAGACAAACTGAAATGGGGAGTTAATAAACTGAAATGAAATGTATTTGGTTCACTACTCAGATTTGAAAGAATTCTCTACCAATGAGTTCAAATGGGACGCTGAATTATTCTTTTTGTTCTTTTCATCAACAACAGTCCAACACGCATGCGAACGACGCAGCGTTCACAATCAAACTGACACCATCGAGCAAAATAAACCACTCCTTTTATCCCTTGTTTTGCGCCTATTTTGAATAATCTGACACACGCCTCACATGTAGCCACTGTTTCTTTGCAATGACGTCGCCACACAAACACAGCTCGCAACTGGCTGCCTCTTCGACCGATGAACCACAGCTGGCTCATCGTCATCAGTCTGGGGGTTCTCCCTTTAAACTTCATCATAAATACGTATCCAACCAAGGAGACCGGACTGATAATAGTAAACAAGAAAGAAAAACACCTGCAGATGATCAAGGATGCAGAAAAATGATACAAATAAGTGGACCTTTCCAAAGAACTGAAGAGAATATGGAACATGAAGTAAATCATGTTGAACACCAATAAAATGACTATAATACCCATTTTTATAGGAGCACTGGGAACAGTCTCGAGAAAAAACTGAAAAAAAACTGAGAGAAAACAGCTGAAATCCTTGGAAAACTCCTCGAATGCAGAAACCAACCCACATAACGAACGAATGCTAACCAGCCAGAGACAAGTTGAAATAGAAATAAAACAAATAACATAGAACGAACACAAACGAGTCCAAGGGAACTGAAACTGTCAGCTGGCCTTTGAGCTAGGATCAAGGTGTAGTATCTGTTCTGTCCTTTGGTCAGGGAAAGTGATGTCCTCTCAGACTGAGGCAATTTTTATTTTTATTCCAATCAAGATGGCCCTTTGTGTATAGATGGATTTCTCGACATTAAAAACCGACCTTGTGTCTAACTCTACACTCTGAAGAAGGGGGAGATCACCTCCGAGGTTTATACACACAAACACATAGATACACACATGGTGACACCAGCCTCGGTTGGTACCAAATAAACTGAAAGACCGAAGAATAAGAACACCCACGAAACCTCCACTGGAAGGTTTTAGAGAATACTGGAACATTGGGAGGATTATTTTCACTTAAATTCCAGAGAAGACCAACGGTCGTTTCTAGCGAAAAATAAATGATAAATGGCTGTTGCAATAACGCAAGATGATTTGCAATGTTTATCAAAAAAGGCAGAGAGTGCTGAAAATCTGGTGAGACAAGTCGCTCAAACTCCAGGGAACACCACTGGTAATTGTCAGTGAGCAGTCACTTGTAATAACTTGTGTTAACGAACACTCCTAGTGAATAAATATTAATAATAATAAAATAAGTGGTGGCTTCAAGCTGTTTTAGTACCGCACAAAATGGTCATGAAGGGTCAATTAGGATGGAAAGACAGAGGAGAAAGAGCACCATCTAGACCTTCACTGAAAGAGTGTAAAGAACACTGGAATCTTGTAGGAGGGGCTTATTGAGTGTAAAAATACAGATTAAATAGACACATCTTACTTTACGTACACCTAAGCATAGAAACTACCTGCTATTTGGCGGCTTTTGATATTGTATTTATATGACATACCTTGAATAAAAATGTATTGTAATTTTAAAAACTAATACTTTTCATTTGAATTACGTTTCTTGAAAATAAATGAACGTAATATTTTAAGAAATGTTTGGGTAATTTATCCTATTTTTTATTAAATCATTTTAATTAATTAATGTTAATATCGACGAAACTATTGCATATATATAGAAAAATAGGAAAATAAAAGTACAAATAAATGAAACCAAATATTAATTTATTATAAACTGTTTAAAATATTGCTATACGAATGAGGCGTACAAATGGCTGTTTGGATTGTTTCGCTCTACTCTCTCTCTATATATATATATACATATATATATATATATATATATATATATATATATATATATATATATATATATATTCTGTATTTCAAAAGATGATGTTGTATTATTGATTTCAGTAACTGTAAGCACTTTTGATTGTAATATTTGTGTGATAAATGAAAAAAAAACTTCGGTATTTATTCATTTAGAATTGACTCTGTCTGTTTGCCGGTCTGTCACACTAAAATTTAGCATAGCATTTATGTTTGTCTATCATGCTTAAGTTTTGAATACCATTTCCATTGCTAAACGCGCAGATTGAACGAAGCCGTGTTATGAATATATTTGGCTTTTCAATTCCATAATCTGCTTTTGTACACTCTACGCCATTCGAAATCATCATCCGCCCCATTCCGCCGACCTCTCACTTTAGTCGAATTCCAAATTCGTCAATTTGTCAGATTTGTATGGCCCAGCCAAAACCAAGAGGTCAATCCATCAAAAGTTTGGAATAAGAAAAATTAGCAACATCAGCCATGATGTCCAGTTTTAATCCAATTAGACCAATTGTTCCTAATTGAACCTTTCGCCTGGGGGGAGGGAAGAGATCGTCCCTGCTTATCAGATTTTATGTTAGCTCGTCAATTTTACAAGTGCAAGAGTTTGGCATCTACTTCCATCGATGATAAAATTAGTAGGACTTTAAACTTAGAAAAATCCGTTATAAAAGTTACACAGAACAAAAGTGAAACCAGGATAGCCCTCAGTAGAGCGCATAGTTCCGGCAACACACAGAATTGATATCACCGCACTAAATTGCGTATGCGTTTCAACAATTCGGAGGTGGTTGCGGTGAAGTAGATAATCTCGTGGACTGACGACCTAGGTTCGAATCCAGTTGGTTCCATAGCACCACTTTCACGCATTGATGTTGGCAACCTTCACCTACCTTATTCTAGAAATAATCGGAAAGCCAATTCCAAAGGCAGGATTAAGCCGGCTAAAAAGATGCATCAACAACTAGTCTCTCTCTATTAGACAAGGTCCAAAAAAAGTCTCTAATCTAATAGGTTCTGCACTGTCAACCAAGCTCCAATCCCTGTTCCGTCGCTGCAATGTTGCATCCCTGTGCTTGTTTTACAAGTACTTTAATTGAAATATGCTCCGACGAACTTATGGCACTGGTACCCCGTCAACGGAAATACCCCTGCCTAACCTGTCAAGCAGCAAAACCACTCCCTTCACTGTAGAGGTCCCCAGATGCCAGAAAGCCTTATATTCTAATAGTTTCTTCACTCAAACTGCTAGACTTTGGAATTCGCTCCCTGTTTCCTGCTTCATCGACTGTACTAGCATGCAGAAATTTAAGTGTAATGTGAACAGATATCTCGCCGTTCAACTCCCTACTTAGTGTGCCCCTGTAGGCATGTTTCCTAATTCAAAGTAACCTCTTATGTTTCAGTGGCCATGGTCCTGGTTAACGCATTTGTTGTTTCATATATTCTGAAGAAATCTCTATTATAAGTCAAATACCATGATAAAGGGAGCAGCAGACCAGCCCCTCTCTTCATCGTCTGAGTTAATATTTCAAACCCCCTTTTCCTAACGTATCATGTAATCTGTTAAGTCAGTTATCTATATAATAATTCGTACATTACCACCTTTCACACACATTTAAAAAATGAAATCGTCGTGATTGGTGATCAATCTGATGTCACTACAGTAAAAAAAAATCCCAACTTTACCTATCTTAAAATTAATTGTACCCAGATCAAATTATATCGTTATGTAGACTAAAACAGCACAATTTTAAATAAAAGTTATATTCTCTTTATGGATTTTAAGAATATTTAGCTGATAATTATTTTTATGGTAAGAAGGGAGAGAATATTTATTGTTTTAAAAATAAATAAATTGTTACAATTTTAAATGAAGAACGAAATATGTAACGTAGTCGTTTTATTTATTTAAAGAATAGTTAGCTGACAATCACAATGAGTTTTACGAAAGAAGAAAGAATCATTTTAGTATTAACCTTGATAGACATTTATTATTTCAAAACGAATATTATTTTTATTATTTTTAACAGTAAATTATTTAGATCGGTGTGGAATGCACTGTGGAATTTCCACAGGATCCTGCTTGTGTTAAATATTCAGGCCGGGTGTACTGAAAGTTCATTTTTACAGAAATAGGTGCATGAAATAATCGTTGGTTGAAGACCTGAAAAAAAAAAATATGTTGGATTGTCATAAATGAAATAATTATTTATTAGAAGCATCTGAAAAAAAGTTAATAGCAGAAGAACCCCCCCCCCCCCCGGTCGCTGAATAAAACTCCCTGGGACATGGCTACATTGATAGCAAAGTCCTACGTGGGCGTTTGCAGATAGCCACAAATTATTATAATTCGAAATTGATATCGTCCGTTTGTTGGTGATTTGGGCCCGAGAAAGACTATCCATTGAATTCCTGTGTGTGCATCTTTTTCCCCTCACTCACCCGCACTCATTCACCACCACCGACAATAAAGATATATCATTATATTTTAATATATCAATGTGTCGTTATTCTTTTAAGCACAGCAGAAATACAAAACTCGTAGTTTAATATTTCTCATCTCAACCTTTCTCTTTAGCACAAAGATGTCATTTATTTTTCATTTCATAAAAAATATAATATAAATGGATCGACTGCAGTGGACGGTGACCTAAAGGCTCCTTTTACGTTGCCTACTATCCCGAGATGTAATAAATAGACTATGCCACTCCTTTCGCTGGATTACTCTACTTACCTTTGATCCTCACCTTATAATGCTGAGTGTTTAACAAACAAGTATCAAGTATCATTTTTTTAGTCTTTAGTATACTCGACGGAGGATTCAACTCCGGTTATTAGCGAACGCTCATTATGCCAAATAGGCCGGATTAAATGTATCATGTTTTGAAATTACAGCTTTAAATTAGATTCAAAATAATACTATTTATTTAGGAAGCAATAAGATTATTGCTGCTTTGGACATTTTGACGTTTTTCTTTTACTAGTTGCTTTGAATCATTTATTGTCAGGTGTATTGTGCCGTCCTCTACCTTCTTCACCTCAATGCTTTTATTACTATTGCGAAATTTTTTAAACAACCTTTGTATTTTTCACTTACGTGTGGGCCCAAGTAGATAATTAATACCTTGTTACCTTGATAAATCTTCTTCAGAAAAAAGGCTATGCAGCCCGTACATCCTGCTCCATGCCTGGTCTTCTTATAGTCTCAGTAGACACATGCGTGGGTGGAACAGTTTACTGCCTACTGGGTCAGTATTTGTCTAGTTTGCTTTTAAAGTCATTTGTGTCTTTTGAATTTTCAACTAAATTGAGAAGCTCATTCCAGTTGTTCACTACTTGATGTCCAAACGAATGCTTCCTGATGTTGAGTCTGTTGTTCTTCTTGTTAAGTTTGAAGTTGTTTCCCCTTGTTCTGGAGTTAGTATTGAGTAGTAGAAGCTGTTCTAGGTTGGTTGTTAGTGAAAGAATTATGTCTCAGTTTTAACTCATACAAGAAGATATACATAGGTTTTTTTGCAATGTGTTATCCCCTCATTTTTTTAGGGAGACCACATGCAAAAGTCTGTTAAGTTTCAAATGATTATGGGTGACTCTTGCTGTTCATAATTATGTGTTATAGAACCAACATCTTCATTAAAGATGCCACGTTATATATGACTAAATAAAAGACACTTGTCCTTCTTCCGTTGGGGAATTCTCTTAGCATTTCTGAAAGAATCTTCTCCCACCTGCTGTTTTATAAATGAAGACTCAAAAACATAAAAAGGAATGTTATCACTGTATTTGATGTTATAATGTAGAAATAAACTTTTTCTCACACTCGTTACTTAGTGTACCGCAGATTCCGTCGTCAGACTTCACCAGACTAGCGAGTGCTCAGGATGTCCTCACGACCCAGTGACAATCTCTGCTCTGGCGTTTTTCATTCTTCCAATAGCATCTATCTAAATTGTTGTTTTTTTTGTGCATTTCTTATCTTTTTTTACTAACGAGTCACCGTTCATCAAGGCTCAATATTTTGAGCTGGTCCTTGGTATGACCTTAAAAGACATCCAGTGGTGAGACTTCTTTATAGAGCTTTGGAGAATGTGGAGCTGCCCCTTAGTTGCCATTGCTCCCAGGTCCACTCTGGCCCGGAGTGGTAGTACCTGTAAGGCCCCCATCTATGAGTTAAATAGAACCTACTGGTGCTATGAGTTCAGGCTGTCTATTACTGACTTTTCTGATTCAAATCACACCAAACATTGATGTTTTTGTTTTTCCTTTTTCTTTGCAAAACTTAATCATGTTCTGCAAAGCATAAATCAAAAACTACAGCCCCTCTCCCCAAAATGGGGCTACCTGTTGGACGTGGGTAGCAACCCGTGTCGTCTTAGGATGGGATCCTGGTAGCTGAGCAAGCCATGACCTGGTAACATAAATGATCATGTGCTTGCAACACTCTACTTTGGCCCTTACTTCGGCTAGACGGGAGGTTGGAGAGGCCCGATCTGATCAATTGGCTAGTCATGTCAAGCCCTAACTCTTACACCCGCAAATGTCATCCATACTATCAAAAACCAATATGTAGAAACATTACACTCATTACCTTTTTCTTAAATACAAGAAAAACGTGTAAGAGTTAGAAAGCTATGGCAAGGGTCAATCAATCTTTTTTTGCAAGTCTTATCACTTTCAGTTAATCATCTAATGTTTTGGAAAACTGGGAATCAAAACTGGATTAAAACTGTAAATGATGATAAAAACTAAGAGAAAAAAGATTGAGTATAACTCTTTTGTATCCTTGGGATGAAAGGGCGAATGGGTTTCCCCCCAACCTCTCCCATTTTAGGGCTCCGAGGAGGGTGAGGAGCAAAAGAGGCGAATTAAAAATTCACATATTCCATGGATGACACAATAAAAAAACCAGAAACACTAAAAGAAACTATTCTGAAATAGCCGACTACTCCAGATAGCGAGTGGGAAGCTAATCTAGAAAAAAACAAAATTGAATTAAATAATAGAAAACACTTTCCAAAATTTCTAGTAATAGAAACCCTGGAAGGAAAAACAATAAGTGAATTATCTCCTTTTCTAATTGAAAAAATTCTATCATCAAATAATCCTAAATCAATTTAAAAAATGAAAAATGGAAACCTGCTTGTAGAAGTAGAAAACTATAAAAATGTTCAAGATCTTTTGGGAATGAGATACTTTCATAACTATAAATGCAAAGTATACGCGCATGACAAATTCAATACTTCTAAAGGTATCGTAAGGAGTCATGATCTAACCTTGGCAACTACTGAATAAATCAAAACTGCTCTCAAAAAACAAGGAGTAATAGACTATGTTCGATTAACATGAAAAGGAACGGGCAATCCATACCCACCAACACCTATATACTTACTTTCGACACCCCTATCATACCAAAAGATATCAAGATTGGATATTTGATTGAGAAAGTAGACCAATATATACCAGCCCCCTTGAGATGCTTGAAGTGCCAAAAATTTGGTCATCACAGAGAAACCTGCAGAGGGCACAAAGTATGTGGGAAATGTGGTGAGAATGAACCTAATAATACAGAAGAAGAATGCTCAAACGAAGTCAAATGTTCAAATTGCCATGAAAATCATCCTGCATATCTAAAAATTTTAAAACCTTTAAATTACAAAAAGAAATTACAGAAGTTAAATACAACAAAAACATATCCTTCCCAGAGGCAAGAAAAATTGTAGAATACCAAAAAAAGCAAATACTTATGCAGAAATCACTCAAAAATCAAATCAAACTAACCAAACAAATAACCAAGACTTATACAAACTAATTACTGAAGTTAAAGACTTAATACAAACTTTAATAACAATACAAAAAGAAAATAACAAAGACCAAACAATAACTAAAATCAAAACAAGTAACAAAAATCAGGAACAAGTTCCTAAAAGCAAATCTAAATCAAACCAACAAAATAATAATATAGACAAAGTTACCTCCCAAACAAGCCCCTGAGCTAACAAAATCTACTACCTGTAATAGTAATAAAGAAATGCTCTGCTGAATTGGCCCCTGTCCTCTCCAAACTCTACAATACATGTCTAGCTGAATCTTGCTTCCCCGATAGCTGGAAAATTGCCTCTGTCGTACCAGTCTACAAGAGTTCTGGGAATAGAACCGATCCTTACAACTATCGCCCAATCAGTCTGCTGCTGATCTTTGCTAAAATCTTTGAATCCTTAATCAATTTAGCGATAGTACGGCACTTAGTAAATGCTAAACTTCTTTCTGACCACCAGTATGGATTTAGACAAGCACGATCTACTGCAGACATCCTAACGGTCATCTCGGAACGCATGTATCATACACTTGACAAGGCAGGAGAAGCTAGGGCAGTAGCGCTTGATATATCAAAGGCCTTCGACAAGGTATGGCATAAAGGGCTTCTCCTGAACATATGCTCATACGGTATTACTGGGCAATTACTAAATATAATTAGATCCTTCCTAGACAAAAGAAAAATCCAGGTTGTCCTCGATGGCCGTTCATCTAAGCAACATGACATAAATGCTGGTGTACCCCAGGGATCTATCCTTGGACCCTTGTTGTTCCTGATCTATATAAACGATCTCCCTGATGACATAGAGTCTGAGATTGGTTTTTTGCTGATGACACCACCCTTTACTCTCGCCAGTTGGCAAAACCGACACGATCATATCCGAGGCAATGGCTGAATCTTTAGAAAATGATCTCCAGGCTGTAGTGGATTGGGGTCATAAAGTGTTGGTAACTTTTAATGCCGCAAAGACAAAGCTCCTTTCCTTCAATAACTACAAGGAACCTTTTCAACCACCGATTGTCATGGCAAATAACACCCTACCTGAGACTTCATCATTCAAACTCCTCGGCCTAACCTTCACAGGTAACATGAATTGGAACAAATACATTGAAGACATTGCCAAGGCTGCCTCTACCGTGCTAGTAAACTCCTCACACCTGACATTATCCTGTATCTCTACAAAGCCACCATCTGCCCATGCATGGAGTATTGTTGTCACATCTGGGCTGGTGCATCATCTACTAGTCTCTCCCTTCTTGACAAGGTCCAAAAAAGAATCGCCAACCTAATAGGACCCTCACTGTCAACCAAGCTTCGGCCTCTGTCCCGTCGCCACAATGTAGCATCCTTGTGCTTGTTTTACAAATACTTCAATGGATTATGCTCTGATGAATTGGCTACTCTGGTGCCCCCTCGATGTAAATTCACTAGACTAACTCGACAATCAACTAAATTTCATTCATTCACTGTGGAGGTCCCCAGATGTCGGAGAGCCTTCTACTCAAATAGCTTCTTTCCTCGTACTGCTGGCCTCTGGAACTCTCTTCCTGCCCCCTGTTTCCCCGACAGTACAGACATGCAGAAATTTAAAACTAATGTAAACAGACATCTCGCTACGCAGATCCCAAGTTAGGTTAAACCCCCTTCCTTCTCCCCTTTTATTTTCTCAGTAGCCCCTTACGTCTACAGTGGCGGCCTGCCTTGTTTGGGGTTTGTTCAAAAAAAAAAAGGAAAAATTCCCCAAAATGAAGCTGAATCCTCTACTAAACATAAAACACAACGAACAACAGTGATAACAAGTAACAGATTCCAATCTCTTGACATGATGGAAGTTGAAAATATCATTCCCGAAATAAATAAACAAACCAATATTAAACCAAAAACAATAAATGATAAACCCAAACAAACATCACAAGCATGGTCAAGACCCACACCTGAACCAAAAACATCAACAAGATCCAGATCCAGATCTGGACCTGAATCAAAAGAGAGAGGAAGATCATCTAACTCTCGGTCAGAGGCATGGGGCCGGGCGAAAAACAAGGCTGCATCCCCCTCTGGAATGGAGGTGGAGGAGAGGGAGTCAGAAAAAAAAAACCGCCGATGGATAACGTTAAAATAATGCACCCATCAAAAGCAAACAATATCATCCAATGGAACTGTCGAGGAATAAAATCAAACTACAATGAACTACTCTTACTCATCTCACTTTTTAACCCAGCCATTATCTGCCTACAAGAAACATTCCTACAAAACGATAGCAATTTCAGAACACCAAACTATGAACAATATCATTACATTCATAATGCAGGCTTCTGAGCTAATGGAGGCACCTCAATACTTGTCAAAAAGCAATTTCCCGATCAAAACAAATCTCCAAGCAATTGCAACACACGTCACTCTACACAAAACCATCACGATCTGCTCAATATATTTACCTCCAAATGAACAAATAAACGTAAATGAACTGGAAAACTTGACTAAACAACTTACAATGCCTTTTATCCTCCTAGGAGATTTTAACAGCCACAACACCCTTTGGGGATGCAAACAAACAAACGCAAAAGGCAACAAAATTGAATAACTGATCAACAAAAACGACCTATGCCTCCTCAACCAAAAAGAACCGACATATATCAACCCATCAAATGGATCAACTAGTTCTATCGACCTCACCTTATGCGACCCAACCAGCTTCTTGGACTACGCATGGAACACCCATCAAGATACATGTGGTAGTGACCATTATCCAATCATAATAAACACTAGCAACAACATCCAAGACCACACCCAGATGGAATGTCAACAAAGCTGATTGGACCACATTCCAACAACTTTTTACGAAACAACTAACAGAAGACAAAATACAAAGAATGGAAGATTTCACCCAAACCCTCATCTCAATAGCAACAAAAAGCATCCCCAAGCATCCCAAAAAACTCCCCACCTGGAAAGAAAAACAGACCCTGGTTCAACTCAGAGTGCAAAAAAGCCATCAGACAAAGAAAAGGAAATTTGAAAAACAGCTTACAACTAGCAACTGCATCAAATACAAACAACAACGCGCCAAAACCCGCAAAACAATCAGAGAAACAAAAAGGAAATGCTGGCAAGAATTCATCCAAAAAATAAACATCTCCACTAAACCAAAAACTATTTGGAAAATGATCCGGAAAATCTCTGGAAAACACAATCTCATGTTAACAAAACATCTCCTTGTACAAAATACCAAAGTCACAAAAAAAAACCAATTGCCAACCAACTCGCTGAAACATTCTCTAAAAACTTTTCATCAGAAAACTACAGCAAACAATTTCAAATTAAAAAAAAAGTCAAGAAAAATACAAAATTAACTTCACCTCAGAAAACAATAACCCTACAATGAAACAATCACACTAACTAGACTGAAATCTGCCATCGAAAAGTCACATGACTCAGCTGTAGGACCATATGAAGTTCATTACAGCTTCCTGAAACATATCCCCTCCAAATCACTAGATCTCCTCAAATTATATAACAACATCTGGACTAACAAAACATTCCCCAAAACATGAAAAGAAGCCACTATAATTCCCATTCCGAAACCAGGGAAAAATACTTCCAACCTAGAAACCACAGACCAATAGCCCTTACAAGTTGCCTATGTAAAACCTTCGAAAGCATTATTAACAATCGCTTAGTTTGGTACCTGGAAACAAACAAGCTCATTACAAACAGCCAATGTGGATACCGAAAAAACTGAAGCTGCATAGACCACATTCCTACCCTAGAAACCTACATTAGAGAAGCCTTCATCAGAAAACAACATGTCAAAGGCATGTGATACTACCTGGAGGTATGGCATACTATAAGATTTACACAGAGGACGAATTCCACAATTCATTAAAAATTTCTTAACAAACCGAAACTTCAAAGTACAAATAGGATCCACCAAAAAATTCAAGAAGAGGGTGTACCATAAGGCAGTATCATTTCAACTACCCTCTTCAACATCAAAATAAACAACATCACAAAAAAACTCTCAAACGACACCCTTGACTCCCTATATGTAGATGATTAACATAAATAAAATCAACAAATGGGCTAAAGAAAATGGCTTCAAATTCTCCAAAAACAAAACTAAATGTGTCCACTTCTGTAATAAACGTAAACTTCATCACGACCCCAACTTATATATTGATGGTGAAACTATACTGTTTGTAGAACAACACAAACATCTAGGAATCATTTTTGACAGAAAACTAAACTTCATACACCATATAAACTACGTTTAAAAAAATGCAACTAAACATTGCAGCTCCTGCGAGTTGTGGCCCACACAGACTAGTGAGCAGACACAAACACACTTCTGAAATTATATAGAACTCTAATCCACTCCAAAATTGATTATGCTAACTTTATTTACCAATCTGCCAGAAAATCTTATTTAAAAACACTAAAAACAATACACCATGCTGGATTAAGAATAGCACTGGGTGCTTTCCCAACATCCCCAGTAGAAAGCCTATACATCGAAGCAAATGAAACTCCTCCAGAACTTCGATGCAACAACTTAGCCTAAAAATATTACACAAAATTAAAAGCTAACCCTACCAACCCAGCACACAATAGCACTTTCAATCCAAACTACAAAAACCTCTTCCAACAAAACGATAACATAATAAAAACCTTCGGTTTACGAATGGAAATCATAAATAAAGAAGCCAATATACCGCTAATGAAAATCCACAAAACACCACCTTTTAACCCCCCCCCCTGGAAAATCGCAACTCCAAGAATAGACCTAAGCCTCTGCTATTTAAACAAAAAGGCAGCTCACCCTCTAACATTCCAGGAAAAATTTGAAAAAATCAAAGAGAAATACCCAGAACATACACATATCTACACAGATGGATCCAAACAAAGCAACACCACAGCTAGTGCAGCCATAATCGATAAAACAACCAAAAAAACAAAACATCTTCCCAAAGAAACATCAACCACCTAATTGAAAACCTACTCGAAAAATTTAACCGAATAGAACACAACAAAGAAATCACACTCTGTTGGATACCTAGCCACACTGGAATCCACGGAAATGAACTAGCTGACACAAAAGCAAAGACTGCCCACAATAACCTTATAGATAAAAACTTAAATATTCCACACACAGACCTCAAGAGATCTATCAATATCTACACAAAATTCAAATGGCAAAATATCTGGAACAACTTCCCCAACAATAAATTTACGCTATCAAAAAACAGATAGGAGAAAACCCCTAAATCAAAATGACAAGAAAAGAGGAAGTTGTCCTTACAAGACTCCGAATAGGGCACTCCTCCAACATCACCCACTCCCATCTCCTCAAAGGGGAAAAACCCCCTTACTGCATACCCTGTCAGGAACCATATACTATAAAATACATACTATCAAACTGCGTGGACCTGACACGAATCCGACAAAAATATTACAAAGAAAACAAACTAAACAACATTTTCTCCCAACAAACCTAAATAAAATCTTTGAATACCTAAAAGAAGCCAATATCTATAACAAAATTTAACACCTTTCTCCCTACTCATGCCCCTCATCCTCATTCTCAAACATAAACGTATACAAACTCTAAAATCAAAACAAACTAAACACTCTTATACTATAAAATAACTCTCAACATATCCTTGTAACAACCAAAAAAATAAATAAATAAAAAATAAATAAACAAACATTTTCCGGCATTAAATAACCAAGTAGTTGATATGTCGTAAAACCCAATCAATCAAATATTTTGAAATATTTCTGCCTGTAGACATAGATGTCAACCTGACCAGAATTTAGCTAAAATAAGTTCTTTGTCCCCCTCCTGTTCTTCTTTCCTATCCTCAGCAAGTATATTTTTTCTTATTTAAACGGTCTCAAATCTAACCATATACCTTTCCAAATTTTAAATTTGCTCTTTTTCTTCCCCTTTCTTCCCATTTCATTATTCCCAAATACCATCTGAGGGAAGGATCAAATCCTAATTCTGCCTGCTAAGATCTCAGCTTCTAACTGCTGTATATCGATAACATCGATATGCCAGTGTCGCAGATTTTGTACATGTCTGTTTGAATAAAAATAATCACATACATAAAGCTCTATTTAATATTGAGCACTTTTTATAAGCCCGGTTGAAATTCTTTGGATTCCTATCCCGTGGATATTTACTTTACCTGGCTTAATATATATATATATATATATATATATATATATATATATATATATATATTATTGTGTGTGTATTGAGACAGCATATTTTCATTTAGGCAAACATTATTAAATAACACGTGTTTTTGCTTGATAAGACTTTTTATTTTGTCAATTTTCCGAATAGTTTATTTAATGTTTCTGTCAAATTGCTATATGTAAGTTCGATGGGTGTCTTGTTCCATTTTCTTTCCTTTTTTGCAAGTACTTTCGATTTGATTCGTCAAATCATCTCCAGGCTGTGTTAGTTTTGGTTTCTTAATATGTTTTTATTGTTTATTCTTTTTTATTATTACAGCGGCCAGTAATTTACAACTTAAAAGGAACGTCTATAATGTTGAGATGTTACATGAGAGCGTGATTATGTTCTAAGAGCGTGCAAGATTCAAAAGTTTGATTGCTTAACTATTAAGAATTTCATTACGTTCTGAGCGCGTTGATAATTAAAACCTATAATTGCTTAATGGCTAAGAAGTTGGTAAAGTGTATTACTATGCTAGACACTTTTAATTGCTGTGACTAGTTTCGTAATTCACATTATTGATTGTGGAATGTTTAGTTTTTATGAAGAGGGCTTCAAGAATTTTTAATCTTTTGGTGTTGGTATCGTGGTGTATTATTTAAGTATTGTTAACTAGTATGTGTCTATATTGAGAAGAGGGGGCATTCATGTTTTTTTAGCTGTTGGCAAATAGAGCTAGTATCAGAGAGATGTAAGGTTAATCTTCGGGACAATGTTGTGGTAGTGTAACCGACGTAAGAATAAGTTTTATTATTATTTTTGGAGATACATTCTCCCATGGGGCATTGAAACTGATGTATTATATTGGTTCTTCCTAATGTATTTTATGTCTGACAAGTGTTATTTTTAACTACATGGTTCGATGTTTTCATTTTTTGTAATAAATGATTAATCTTATGTTATTAGCAAAGTTGATGGGCGATATGTAGCGATGTATTATATTTTTAAGTGCTTTTCATCCAATTTAAAGTTCGGATGCATTTGGTTACAGTAGGATAGATTTATGTAGTCGGAATTATTTAGCTGATTATTATTAGTATTGTCTAAGTTTCTAATCATTAATTTTATTTGTTCGTCTACAATATGATGTCTTATCAAGCATAACACTCCGTGTAATTTAATAATGTTTGCTTATATATGTATATGTGTGTATGTATTAAACAATGCATAATTAATTGACCAAGTTACTTATATCGCTTAACCATCTATCTATTTCTCTCGCTCCTTCTTACTATGTTGATTCAACTACTTCTTAATATTCCTTAATGTCTCTTTGAGCATTTAGAGAAAGAGTGACCTCTCCCTCCTCGTGACAATCTAATTCACATTCGTATATATATATATATATATATATATATATATATATATATTAAACAATGCACCAAAAACGTGTTATTCATCTGACGAAGCCTTCAAAGCCTGATGACAAAGCGTAATGACTGATTAAAAACATTTACTTAATTTAATTATTTTAACGCTCGGCCTAATATGGAATCGAACACTGTATATAAGCATATAATTGGAATTGTTGATCTTTTAAAAGCCGGTACACATCAGCTATAAGTATAATGTATATATATATATATATATATATATATATAATGATGTCTACGTGTGTATGCAACCTTACATATGTTTCTTAAAAACTCATCTTCATGAAACCAAATAAACACGTTAAACTACAACTAAATAAAATGTAAAAGAGGAAATATCACTTCCGGCTATAAAATCAATCACGCTGTGTTGGAACGATGGTGGTCTCTGGCTGACATCAAAGCCAACCCCAGTAGAACCGGAGAAACCCATGACCTGACCGGAAGCGATATGTTTATGATAAGGAAATACAGGCGTAGTGAAATACGTACAGCAAAGAAGCATGAAAATATAAATGGTGATAAAAATCGTTATACAATCAGTAGTAGGTAGTCCTATAACTTACAGGTCCTATAAATTTTTCCTGAATAAAGGGTTTATAATATTGGGGCACCCTTGGAGGATCTCTTCCATAACCTGAATAAGTCTAAACTCAAAATACTTAAAAACAATCCAAAACATATTACAATGGTGAAAATTGAAAAATAAGGCGGTCATGAATTAAAAGCTCAGGTTTGGGAACTATCGGGTGAAATATTTTACAAAATTTGATATGTATATTGCATAAACAATCCACATGTTCTGTGCATTCTTTTATGGCTACATTAAGTAGAAAGTCAAAAGTAAGATCCACAAATATACATTACAAATAAAATAAAATAATTAATATTTAATGCAAAGTTTTTTCGCCTGCCCAAATTTCAAATGAGATTAGCCTATTTCTTTTTGTGTATATGGTGCCAGAATTATTTTACGTTATTTTTTATCTTCTTCTGAGGACGAAATCAGTGTAAGGTAATGAGAATGATTCAGTCTTTGCAAAAACAATCGGTATTGCCCAGGAGCAACAACCGAAAACATATTTTATCACATATCATGTTTTAGTTTCTTTTTTAATGTTTTGTTTCAGTGTTCTATTATAAATTAATTTAAAAGTTCTAATTGAAAGTGTTTGTTTTCCAATTGAAAATGAACCAATGTTATTTTATATATCTGTTATTATACTAAACGTGGGTTAATTAACGTTTGTTTCCATAACTCTTGTCGCTTATATAGTTTAATCACACAAAATACATGCTAAATATACTTTAGTTTTGTGATGGAGATATATTTGAAAAAAAAATCACTTCATTTGTTCTAATTAGTTGTAATTTATAATTAACTGAACAAGTCATCATTCTCTCATTTAAATACCTATATATTTCTCCCCCATCTCACTCCATTTTTATTCATACACTCTTTAATATTTCTTTATGTATCTGATTAAAATGGAAGTAGTAATTGAACAAATATTTAATTACGTAGTTTTTACAGAACAAATTATTTTATGACGCAATAGTATAGCATAAAGGTTAAAACAAAAAGTAATAATAATTCGCGATTAAAAAAATTAAAAGGGCAATAACGATAACTTTAATTATGATTATAAGTAAAATAATATAGGGATGAATTAATAAGATCTTATGAGGATGTTTTAATAAATCATAAGATCGATACAAAATTTTCTTTACTCAATTTGAAATTAATATAAATTTTGTTAGGAATAATTATTATGAGATCAAAATATTAATTGAGAATCCTAAATAAAATAAGTAGTTTAATTTGTATTTAATTTAGTTATAACGGGATTTAGTGACCGAATAACTATTAAATTACGTAGTTTATGATTATTTTTTTAAAATAATAATTATTTGATGACGAAATGTGACAGATTGACAGTTTAAAATAAAAATTAGCGATTTAATCAACTTATTGCAGACGTTAAGTAGAATCACATCGGAAGTGACTCATAAGCAGAATAAATGGGAATATGATCGATCGTTACTCTCTACAAGAAAAGGAAAATAGGGAGTGAAAATGATGAAACAGAAGAGGAAAAAGTAGAAATGATAGAAGAAGCACAATAACAAACAAAGTTCACCCCAAACAAGGCATGTTGTCACTGTAGACTTAAAGGCCTACTGAAAATTAAGGTGAAAGTTTTGGGGGTTATACTAAATTAAGAGCTGTGCAGCGAGATGCTTGTTCACGTTAGTTTTAAATTTCTGCATGTCGGTACAGTCGATAAAACAGGGAGCATGAGAAAGTTCCAGAGGCCGGGACTACGAGGACAGAAGCTTTTGGAGTAGAAGGCTCTCCGGCATCCACATTGAATAGATTGGATTTAGCTAATTGTCAGGTTGGTCGAGTGTATTTACGTCGAGGGAACACCAGAGCAGCTAGTTCATCGGAGCGCATTCTATTGAATTACTTGTAAAACAAGCACAAGGTTTCAACATTGTGTCGATGTGACAGGGGCTGGAGTTTGGTGAATAGTGAGGGACCTATTAGATTAGAGACTCTTTACTGGATTTTGTCTAAGAGGGAGAGACCAGTGGATGGTGCACCAGCACATATGTGACAACAATACTCAATGCATGGGCGGATGATGACTTTGTAAAAATATAGGATACTGTCAGGTGTGAGAAGTATTCTAGTACGGTAGAAGGATCTCACTATATTTGCAGCAGCCTTAGCAATGTCTTCGATATATTTGTTCCAACTCATGTTACGTGTGAATGATAACGTTGAACTATCAGGTCGGATGTTATTTGCCGTGACAATCGGTGGTTGAAAAGGTTTCATGTAGCTGTTGAAGGAAAGGAACTTTGTCTTAGCAGCATTAAATGTTACCAACCATTTGTGTCAATTAAATTAGTGTTCTCCTATGTGTGAATATTGCCACATATTTTTTGTGTGAGCTAAATATGAACATTTTAACGAAAGTAAACAAACAAATGTTGTGGACATGATGTGTTAAATTTTAAATGCAAAAAACATAGTCTAAGCAACATTTCCCTTTTGATTGGATTGATAAATGAAAAAGAAATATAAAATTAAATAGATTTTTATTACTAAAATTGATATTGGACAAATTTAGTGTTTTATGGGTGGACTGTAGTGTGTTATGCAATGATGAAGCTTTTTGTCAATGCTTGGTAATGTTTAGTATAATATAAACGCATATATTTACAAAAGTAAGCATAAACAATTGTTTGTGAATAAAATGTTCTTTGAATGAACAAGGATTATATTATTAATATAATCTTTATACACTGTTGAATTAATATATAAAACATTGTGAACTTAAAGAAATGTTTATATATATATATATATATATATATATATATATATATATATATTAAAAGAGAATAGTAGTTTGCTTGAAGCATTGCTGGGAATAGTATTAAAAGGTATTAAGAAGGCTCAAGCCAATGCAGAGATCCGGATTGAGAGGAAGCTGGGAAGAACAAAAATAAATAATCAAAAGTGAGATCTTACAATTATCTATTTATTTTTCTTTTCAATCTTACATAATAAAACGCAAGTATGGTATTAATTGTGTATAGTGTCCGAGTGATTGGAAATCATTTGATATTTCGGCAGAATCATCCCCTTGTCAAAAATAAACAAAATAAAAGTTCAACAATCGGAAATCCAGTAAGATGGATGCCGGAAAATAGAAAATGACAACAGAATCAGGCTCGAAGATGGAGGTGTGTCCTCGGTGTGGTACAAAACAATTAATTGTTAAGCATTTGTCCCCTAAACGACAAACTTCTGTTTAAAATTTGACATGACATTAAATTTATTTTTGATCTAAAATTAAAGATTTTAAATTTGAGATTCTAAAATTTAAAATAAGTCTCACTCAGAGTTATTTCCCCTGCACCTTTTATTATTTTACGGTTGAAATTTTAATTTTCAATTAGATTTGATTTCATCCACACTGATGAAGTTATGCATAAGATACAAATGTATTTTATTGGTTATACCTGTATACATTACGAATATATCAGCATTCTTTGATTAGTTACAGAATTCATTGATTCAATTATTAAATTTAAAGAAAACCTACAAAGTTACTTAAATATACGATAATCAACAAAAAAGTTGTTTTTTATATTTTTTTAATAGATAACAAAATAAATAAAATTAAATTATCATACCTGTATACATTACGAATATATAAGCATTCTTTAATTAGTTACATTTATTGATTCAATCATTAAATTTAAAGAAAATCTACAAACTTCAATATACGATAATCAACAAAAAAAATTTTTTTTAATATTTTTTTTAAATAAATAACAAAATAAATAAATAAAATTATTACAAGCTTACTATTATTTCGATTGTCTCACTTCCTAAGTGCTTAAGATGCAGAAAATTGCATTATTAATCGCCCTTTACTTTATAGGACGTATTTTACGGTAATATATATTTTTATTAATTTTATACGTACATAAAAGTAATCAATTGACACGTGTTTCTGGCTCACAGTCGTCATCAGCATGGCTAACATAGACAAGGATCGAACCTTCGATATTGATGACTATAGTCCAGCTGATAGTATTAAAATATGAATTCACAACCTCACAAAATGTTTATATTTTAATATTTCAAAAAGTACTTTAAAATTTTTTAGTAAAAATCAGAAAAACTTTCAGAGTTGTCGATTGCAAATATAAGAGCTAACGTATATTTTTAGGTGAAAGTATACAATTAAATAACCATAGCATAACGGTGTCAAGCACGTTCATCAGTCTGTCATGGCGCACATGGCAAGGAAGGCAAAATGGTGTTTAGTTTATTGTTATGAGTTATTATCAATTATATAACCATAACAATAACAGAGACGGTTTCTGCTATAGTTACTTGATTGATAATTTCACAATGATAAATATATATAGTTTTATTACAAAACCTGATAAAGGCTCAGGGGTCGTTATCGTTGATAATCAAGATTATGTTAATAAAATGATGACTATCCTGGGGGATATCTCTAAATCTGTTCAGTTGGGTCCGGTACACATGATTCCATTATATCTATTGAGACCAAGTTCAAAAAACGTCTGGTCAGATAGGTTAAGGGTGCTCGTCCCACTAGCATTTATAATTTGATCAGACCTTCTGGTTCTATCCGTCCCTTATATCGTAGTTAACTACCCACTCCTACTATTCCCGAAAGTATGTTCGTGGAATGAATGGAATTCAACAGGAAGTCGGTTGAATTCAGTTTTGACGATATTATGTACAGACAGATGGGTGGAGTCTCTGTTTTGGGGCCGGAGTTGGCCAACATTTTTGTAGGTTTTCATGAAGAAGTTCTGTTATCTGAGTTTAAAAGACCAGACGTTTACTTTCGTTATGTTGACGACACGTTTTGTTTTTTCAAACATGAGACGGAAGATAACTGTTTTTACTTCCCTCAACAATATTTATCCAGCCCTTAAGTTTACTATAGATAAGGAAGCCAATTATTCACTTCTATTTCTTGATGGTTTAGATTGCAAAACCTTCTCCGGTTTTCTTACTTCAGTATATCTCTGCAACAACGGCTATCCATTAGACATTGTTGAATCTACTATCAAAAATAAAATTTCCAATTTCTATAAAACTAAAACAACTTCTGTTGACCGATGCCCCCTTTGACAGTCGCCTACTTTGGTTAAGTAATATAAGTCATAGATTCGTCAAACAAATCTCTTTGTTCTGTACAACAATGTGACTCTGTGACGAATACACGAGTTGTTTTTTCAACAAGGCCCATCTTGACGTCGATTCGAAAAGGTGTTCTTACCCCCACCATAATTACTATACTATATATTTAGGACAACCCTGCAAAGATTAGACATCCTGGTCAAACAAAACGTGCCCACAAAACTTCACTAGGCAAATTATTTGCCGTCAGATATTCTGAATAATGCGTACGCGTCATCCACCGCCGAACATCTTATAAATAGCCGCTCCTTCGCCTCCGATTTTTTTAGTGACTTATTCTCCATTCTCAGTAAGTCACACTCCCTTTTCATCTCAAAATTCTAAAAACGATTTACATTAAGTCCTTGCAACCTCCTCTTTGTAAGCAAAGAGAACATTTTCTCGGAGTAAATATAGTTTCTATTTGATTCATTTTGTTTCTCTCTTTTGTTCTCCCTTTCCCCCGAGATAATCTCCATAGCATTATTTTTTTCTCTCAATCGTTACCCTGACTTGGCTTTCTTGGGCGAGATATGGCACCGGTAAGCTATCTCTTTTGTTATGATGTGGTTATTCCTGAAAGTAAGACAATAATACGAGCAAAAGAACAGAGGTCAAAAAAGACACAAAGGCGTTGTTCTTCGTCGGTCGCTGGGTGCATAAGAGAGGGATACACGTAATCACTCATTTTTGTATACATGAGAAATATACAAGGGAGATAATTACAGATTACAGATAATTACAGAATGACCAGTGTAAGGAAGGTAATAAGGATACTCTTATCTCTCGGATGTAAACATCGTTGTCGTTTCCAATGTACGATAGATACTACACCTTTCAGTCTTTTTTAAAATTTTTTATTAATCACGTTTAAAAATAAATACGGTCTTTTTATAGCAAATATATATATATATATATATATATATATATATATATTTCATATATATATTTGCATTATAGAATAATATATTACGTATATATTTTTTTGTTTTATTATTTAATCTAACAATGCTCAACATATGAGTAGAGCTTAGTGGTAGTAGTGATAGAATATAGTTTTGGCAAGAAGAACTACACAAAATCGTTTGTGCTTCATTCCCGGGGTAAATCATCAAGTAGATGTATATTTTCACTCGGGAATGAAACGCAAATGTTTCCGTGTAGCTTACTTGCCATATGTATATTTTATACTATATATATATAAATCTATAAACAAATGTTGCGTCGTTTTTACGATTCGGCACCCCTAGCGAGATTCTAAACCGAGACCCCAATGACTGGCGTAATATATATATATATATATATATATATATATATATATATATATATATATAATCAACTCTGCTGGGAAGCCATGAAATAAAATACTGTTTTGTTTTTAAATTCCCGAAACAGTTTTTCATGGTAAACAACTGATGATCCCTTAAATAATGTTAAGACTAGCGTAAATTCTCGGAAGCAAACTAATATAGTATCTGCTGAAAGTAAATTGACTTATAAAAGTCATTTTCCACCGAATGACTTTGGACTAAAATGTTTTTTTTGTTTTTTATGTATGGTTTTAATGGTTAGGAAACTTCCGAGACAATATATATATATATATATATATATATATATATGTGTGTAGATTTCAATTTTGTGTTGAGAATCTGAATAACAAAGCTCAATGTAATTTAAACAGAGCAAAACAGAATTATAAAAAAGAAAAAACTATACACACATTAAGGTTGTATACATTGTAACTTATTTCGACCCCTTAATTAGGTCTCCTCAGATGTATAAACAACCACGTCAAAAAACCAAATAATGAGAGAAATTGATCATCGCTTTAAAAAGATAAATTCACTTTTTTGATTGGTCGATGTAAAAAAGGAGGTAAATGTTAAAATAATCGAGGAAGGGTGACAGAAGTAAAAGATTAATTTGACTATTTTTTTACATATGCAGAAATATAAAAATATATATAAGAGAATTCGTTTTTCCGATTTAAATAAATAAATTATCTAATCTATATATATATATATATATATATATATATATATATATATATATAATGTCCTCCTTCCGGGCAGCAATTTATCGGGGGACGGGGTGTATAGTTTAAAATATATAGTCATATTTGATTGTAAATTTCAATAAATATTTTTTAATAGTAAACTAAAAATAATAATAATTCAATGTACATTTATAAAAGTCATGTATAAGCGAGAAACACAGACACACGCGATATTGTCTGATAATTATTTTAACAACAGAGAGAAAGAAGTATGCAAAATAGAAAAGAATAATTTTCGATTAAAATTTTTAAGTTTCGTTCCATTGTTTGAAAATACTGGATCTAAAAAAGGTAATAATTTAGGAGTACAGAAATATAAAGTTTAAATAAATATAAATATTAATAATATAGGGGAAATATAATATAGTGGAAAAAAGAATTATAATTAGAAAATATTCCAATTCAATTCCATCCAAGAGGAAAGAATAAAAAGCTAAATCTATTTCAAATACAGATTGCGTGTGTGTGTGTTTTTTATATATATTTTGTGAGAGCGAAGTGATTTTTTTTTAAATCTATTCTTTTAAAAGTAAAACTAAACTAAAAGACGGTAAAACGTTTAAAATTAAATCAACCTTTTTTTTAGAAATCCGTATTGTGATAATTCAATAAAAAATATAAACACTATTTACAACTTATGACCAACAACCATCTGTTTTTTAAGTTGTATACATTAAAGAAAAACGCCATTCTTTACGAGTATTTGGTTTGCAGTTTAAAAATTACATTGCAATTTAAAATGTAGTAACAAATATTAATGAAAATTTAATTTAATATCGAGTCTTTTTTTATAGATGACTTAGTATTTCTTTTAGAAAAAACACTGTTAGATACAGGGAAGGAAGATGAAAATATGTGTGTAAAATATTTGAAAGAAAATAATTTCTCTAAAAAAACAATCAATATTAAATTAAATCTTCATTAATATTTGTTACTATATCTTAAATTGCAATGTAATTTTAAAGCTAAAAATCGAATAATCGTATAGAATTATGGAAAGAATTTAGGATCCTGAAAACATACACAATTTTAAAAATTCATTAAAAAGCAAATTAATTTTAATTTGCAAATTAGTCGACAAATTGTAAACTTACAACTTAGAACTTAGTTGAAATGTTTCCATTTCTAGACTTCATCAGAAAAATATTACTGTTATTTTGTTATTTTAATGTCAACAAAGATTATTGTTAAAAATAATTGTCATTTCAATTACATCCCTTTAAAATTAATGAAAATGTTTTAAGAAACGTTGTGTTCATTTATTCATTTTCTTATAAAATCACTTTCATTAATTATTGCATATATCGACAAAACTATTGCATATATAAGGATAAAATAGGGCCCTAAAATAAGAAATTAAACACACCAAACAGTAATTTATTATAAACTGTTTAAAAAAGTAATTGTGCAAATTAGGCGTGGCGAAACCTCTGTTTGGATCTTTACTCACTATTATATGTAGATTATTGATTTACTCCTCTCCAGGAGTTAGGCACAAGGCCAGTTTTTATCTTACTCCCACAAGTAAGATGTGACCCAAGGTCGGGTCGGGAAAGTGGGGTTTAAAAATTGCCTGGGCAGCCCCGTCGGCATTCCCCGGTAGGGGCGCCTCAGGCAGTAAGCAATAAACTTACTCCTCCCCAAAGAGGGGAGGCGAAGCGAAGCCTGTGAGGGTGGACCTCCTAGAACTGCACAGGACAGACCCATAGACCGGCGTAAATCAAGCCCCGAAGTCCAAGACAATACCAGTCTATGGGGTGCAGTATCCATCGGAACAGATACTACACTTTGATCTTAGCTAAAAGGCCAGAGTATTTCCGAAGAATATCTTGTATTATTTAGTTACTTAACATAAAGCCCTTTTGATGATAATATAGTTGTGGTATTTTTTGAAATCGCATAATATAGATATAGATATAAGATATAGATATCATTTTAGCCGGAAATTTGACATTTTAGTAAACAAGCTGTTTAATTGGTCCCCCGATTTATAAAATCGGGAGACCTATGTTTTGAGGCATTTCCGTCCGTCCGTCCGTCCGTCCGTGTGTCCGTCCGTCCGGATTTTTCTCCGCAAGCATCCATTGAATCTCTCTGAAATTTTGCATGAAGTTGTAGCATTCGTCAGGTTAGAAAGTGACATTCTCTGATTTTTGAAAAAAATCTGGTTAGCCCCCCACGGGGTCAAAAGGCCCCAAAATGGCAAAAAATGACATTTTTTGCCCCATAACTTTTCATCCATCCATTCAATTTCTCTGAAACGTGCCCAAAATGTGGAGGCAATTGTTCCTAACAGAAAATAAGTATCGCTGACCTTGGAAAATATCTGGTTCGCGGCCCCAGGGGGATCAAAAAAACCTCTAAAATGGCAAAACATGACCCTTTCCTCTTATAACGTTTGATCCATCCATTCAATTTTTCTGAAACTTGGCCAAAATGTAGGGGCAATTGTTCTGGATATAAAATGAGCATCCTTGCCCTCAGAAAAATTCTTGTTCTCGCCCCCAAAGGGGGGTCAAAAATGTCCCAAATTGCCCAAATTTATTGCATTTTACACTCGCCACATCGAGTCACATACAGAGGGGGACCACGCATGCGCGGCTTGTTTAACTAAGTATTGAGGCTCTTAGATTTGATTCAATAAATCGTGCCGGAAGCAATCTGATTGGTTAATCAACATTCGATTACTTTTAAATTGTGAATTATCACGGGACGTTATTTTGCAGACGTAGTTGAAGACAATGGTTCTAAGTATCTTACATGTACACTTTCATGTGAGCGTTTCTTTTTAGGGAAACAAGAAAGGGAAAGTATAAACCTGAACGAAGGAAAGGCAGTGATTTAACTTGTCAGTAGCTTCTTTTGCTTATACTCGCCTTACCTAGAATGCTACACTATAGAAGAGTCAACGTACATTAAATAATGTCGTCCGATAGGCTCTAGACATGGCTGGCTTCCTGTTGATCCTTGAACCGGTGGGCCTCAACAGAAGGGATAGCGAACGGCCTGATGGCATAATGATATTACCTTCTTAAATGGTAGGGTGCTAATATGAGATGCGACCTGTGTCGACACTTTTACGTCCTCGTCGGTAATAGAATCAGCGACAAACCCTGAACATGAAGCAGCGTCAGAAGAGTATCACAAGAGATCAAAATACGCTGGTCTTCCTAACAGATTTGTATTCTAAGTGATCGCTGTTGAGCTGCCAAGTAGGACTTTTTCAAACCGCCGGCGTCTATTAATAACACGACACACTAGGGGTTAGTATGAATCGACTTGGCTGTATGAGCGCCTCTTCATTGCCATCATTGCGAGGGATTTTTCAAGCATTCTCTCAGCCTGCCAAGCCATAAAGACATATAATGAAACTTCCTGATGTTCAGAATACATCTGCAAAGTTTATTTTTAGATTTGGCAATTGAAAAGAATTTAGAATGGTGAGACAAGGAAATTGATTTTTGCATAAAAATTAAAATTTAAGTATTTAAATAAATTAACAACGCAAATCTTACAAATTAAATTATATGCATTTATTCACAAACATTAGAAAGTAATAATGATTATGATTTTAAAATCTGTACGACGATAGAGGGTTTTTTTTCAGTTATAATAAATGCAGCAAGTGGCAGGCTGCTGCTGATTGTGTGAGTATAGACAGTTCAGATTGTATGTATTATTCTCTGAGATATTGTAAAGTGGTAGTTATTTGACGGGAGGAATGTGTGTGTTAAAACTGCTAAATGGCTTCGTATGTTATCGTGCTGACAAGTTACTGAGTATTGGACTGGCGTAAAATATTATTCTTTTGATGGTGTTGGTGGTATATCTTTAGTTCTTTTAATTTGCTAAAAATATATATATTCTCTTCTATTTTATTTTATTTCAATTTGGAGCCGATTTTTGCAAAAAATATGAAACTACTTTCCATGTTTATATTTCTTATTTTTTTAACACACAAAAAATAAAATAAACAAGCATAATTCGTTTCGTTATGTTACCAATAGTTGTATCCTCAGAATAGAATATCCGATTATAAATTAATGAGAACGTGTTGAAATGTTAATCCTTTTAAATGAACGTACATTTCCTTTTGAAAATTCGGTCCATACAGGGAATAAGGACCACAGAAAAAGGACAAGACGAGCGAAACGCCGTTCGGTCTTCACCAGTGTTTTCCGGTTGACCTTGGCAGACGCAATAAACAAACGAAACATCGAAGCGTCCGATATTCTCGTTTGAGAATGATTTCATACTTTACGATTGTTCGATTTATATTTAAATTATAATAATTCTAATAAATATATACATTTTTTTTTACATATTTATATTTGGGGGGGGATATATTATATATTTATTTTTAATGTAGCGTTTGTTTTTTTTTACAAATTTTTAATGATAAAATAATGTATTAGGAAACGAGTACTCTATAAATCCTTTCGGACTGAGGCAATTTTAATTTATTTACTACACGTTTTACTAATCAAACAACACATTGCTAAATTCTCGTTCTACAATGTTTTTTGTCACTATTTACTTGCCTCCCCACGAGGGCAGAATGCATAATAAAATAAAATCTTATAACATGCGTTTTATTTTACAAAACTTTCTAATAAATAAAAGAAACATGGACGGCGGCACCGGGGGGCTCAATCCCCCCCCCCACCCACACACACACACACACTTTTTGACTTTGCCCCCCCCCCCACTTTACGGTCATCAATGATGAAGTTATATATGCATGTGTTTAACCGCCCCCCACTTTTTAGGAAGGCCCCCCTCACTTTTATAACTGTCCCGCCGGTCTTGAAAATATATACATTTTTTAAAAATCGGTGGACTTCAGTAATCTACTGTTTTGCCAAGGTCAACTCGAAGACACTCGTGAAGATCTAAAAGCGTTTCTTTCGTCTTGTCATTTTTCTAGGATCCTTATTCTCGTCTGGTCCGAGAATTCATAAACATGTGTACATAAGCGCAAGTGAAATCCAAGATTATTTGTCACCATCATCATCATCATCATTTGTACGTATGTTTTATATGCTGCCATGTGTTGGGCTGTGTTTAGAAATTGACTTCCAAACCAACTTATCACTGCCCAGATCTTTATTTATCCATATTTCTCTCAAATACATCCTTATCACTTCCTCCCATGTTTTCCTTGGCCATTAAACTATTCTACATCTACTAACTCCAAAACCTTCATAAATTCTTTCAATGTGACCAAGCAAAATAATCTCCAGTTCTGTGCATCTCCCTATACTGCCCAGATGTTATATTCCCATGAGATCATCAAATCTAAACCTGTCTGTAAGACTCACATTACTTATCCATCATATAATTCTCATATAATTTCTTTCCATACAACACATACCCTCACTAACAAGGTTTCATATTCATATATCATAACACTGTGCCTAATAGACTCTTCTCTTGATCGAAAGTGGTAGCGCTCTGCTGGTTAATAATGGGAGAATTTCCCTAAACACACTCCATCCACTTCTAACTCTTGATATTACACCCGCACTAAGTTCCCCCTGTGCTCCAATGTTATCACCAAGATATCAAAAGTTATAAACAACATCAATAGCTTAAAAATCAAAATATACTTTCTCCAGATATGAGATCTCATCGGTCTCCATTGTCTTACACTTCTTGCACACACTGTTAATTCTATCTCAACCTACTGGCAATTCCACTGCACCTCTTCCGTAGCACATGCTTACAAGCACCACAAAATATTGAGCTGCACCCAACTCCCTTCCAACAACTGAGACTCACATTACACATCCATCGTATCACTCTCATATCCTTTTTCTCAAAAACTTGAGTTATCATCAGTCGCTATTTTTACTTGAAAAATGTTTCAAAATTGCATTTTAGATTGATATTTCTGAGATTAATATTCCTCTTAATTTGTGTTATTCACACGTCACTTGTTCTTGTATGTTACAAAAGCGTATCTGGTGCTTAAGTTAAAATTTGGGAGCTTTTGGAATCGGAAGTCACGCCTTTGTTGTTCGCATTACTCCTATGTCCATTCTGACTCGGAATGTTAGGGCATGTTAGGGTTCAATCTATGTGTTAATCTCTTGTTAACAAATCGGTTCTTAACTGTTTTTGAGAATCATTAACACTTCAACTTAATTGTTGAGAATTATAGATTTTGCAAGCCCTAATATAATATGTATATATAATGTACAGACATAACTCAATGTCTGTGTGTGAGATGTCTGTGTGTTCCCTATAGAAAGAAAGGTTAGAGAATCTACATAAAATCTAAAATTGTATTCTTATGTAAAGTTTACCAGGGAAGACAATAGAAGCGTTCCTGAATCTCTAAGTGCACTTCTAAAGGTGGTATGAGGACATAATCTCTTAACATTTCAAATATAATAATGTCCGATTTATATGTATTGAGCGCCTTTAAGAAATTTACTTCCAAACTAACATATCTCTGGTCAGGTCTGTATCTTTTTCTCAAGTCAATTTTTATCACTTCATCCTATTTTCGTTGACCTTCCCCTGTGAACTGGACTTGATACCATAACTGTTCTACATCTACTTACCAAAGAACTCTCATCAATTTTTTTCAATGTGATCATATGATCCAGGTCACCTCTTTTGCACACTTCTTCCAATACTGTCCAGATTGGTTTATTTTGTTTGGTCATAAAGTTTGTTGTAATTTCCGGCCTTCTTCAGGGGTGGTTCTGGTTGGTGTAGAGGTAACTCAGGATAGTATCTGGAGTACCATATGTGTGGAATAGTTTTGGACAAATGGATATTAGTTTTGAAGTGATGGCATTACATGGTTATAGATGGTACAAAATAATCCAAACAGTGAGTCTATCTGCATGTGTTTGACATAGAAGAGTTCCATCTGCTGGAAAGGCCAATCTGTGTTCGGAGTTAATGTGAGTTGTTTGCATTGTTGACTTAGGGCTATGCTTGTGCATACTATGCGATTGGTTCTGAATTTGTATAGGATGTGTTTATTAACAGCTAATAGACTGAGTTATTGGCACCACGCCTTAATGGGCTGAGTGCAAACAGCATAGTATTCTTTCTCTGAGAGATGTGGGTACTACGATTCTCCCAGCTTATTGTGGGATGATAGAACGACCCCGAACGAACCGAATGAACATGTCTTAACGACTATAAGTACATATTGTATTAGCGTGGTTTCTATGTAGAGAATAAAAGATATAGATGAGTGATATTATTGGTGTCAGCATATATATATATATTCTTTTGACTTTGAACTACGAATACTGATATAACAGATTGGTGACGAGGAAAGTTTGTATTAACCTATGCAGTATTAAAGAAAATTATGAACGAAGACACAAGAAAGTTCTCAAAAAAAAAAATGCTACTTTAGCTTCGAAAGCTAAAACTACGTAATATAAATTTAATTAAAATTTAAAAATGGAGGATTTTTAAAGTTTAATGTTGGAATACTGAAACCAACAGGAAAAACAGCATGGTCAAGTCATTGAAAGATTTGAAAAACAGCATAGTCAAGATATACAAAATAAACTTTAAAAACAACATATTCAAAGCAAGGAAAATCTCTAAGAACTCGAACGACAAGATAATTCTTTTTTCAAAACTCTTAAACAAATGCTCAAAACAAAGTGACTAAGATTATTTTGCAAAAGAATGAAAGAATACAACTTTAAGCATTGATAAATGTGATTTCTTTGTAACAACAATTAAATATGTGGGACACATAATTGATCAGCATATATTCCACCAGCGATAAGCGTATCGATATTACAAGTGTTTGGGGGACTATCTTCCATAAAATAATTGGTGCCTACCTACACTTAGTTGATGTTGTGAATCGACGGCAACCTTAGCAGAGGTGCTAACTTGTTATGCAACATCATGAAGACATCTTCTGACATTAAAAGTATTTTTGTTTGAGGGTGAAGCTAATGCTGTCATTAAACCAATCACTGGATAGGCAGGTTGGGCGTGATGGTTTTAACAGCTTCACTCATTAAAAACTAGCAATAGTGAAGGCCATGAAACTATTGCTAGTTTTTACTGCTCGATTGCTTTAAGTTCATTCAAATTTTATGGTTGTTTTTAGTAAGTCCTTGAATTGTCTCATGCGTTTTGCCATTGCACCTTAATTAACGAGGTCAAACCAGAGATATCTTTTGGTATGGGAAATTCTAGAAATGCATTCAAGAATTTCTGACTGGGCTTTTTCTGGTGTCACCGCTACTCCAGCAAACTCAACTGTATCTTGTGCAACTTGAAATTTTCTGGAGTTGAGGATGATGCAATTCTGTCCACACAAATCCAACTGGTCTCATGCTCTTAGTATACCCATCACCAATAATTGATAAAAATCCTTGTGGTGCCACTCTGTAGGGATATCTTTCCCGTGGAATGATAAAGCTTGTGATGTCTTTATCCTTTTCATTTAATGAAACTGAATAAAAGTCTTTCCATGCATCCGTGATAGTTTTTTTCTCTTTGGAGAATTTGTTCAGCCAGACGAAATAAAGTTGATGTATGATGGGTTTATCTTACTGAATTTTTTTTTTTTTGTGGCTGGAGATCAGCGGTGCGTCTCGGTGTGCCGTCCAATTTGACTGTTACCACTATTCTGTAGCACCATGTTACTGTTATATTTAGGCCAACTTTTTCAAGTGCAACATCCTGTTCAAGAACTCCAGCTGGTTTGTGAGCTGCTATGAGTTTTGTATCTGAGTCAATCATTAGTAGGTGTTAATGTTCACCTATGTTGGTGTTGGTTCTGCTGACATATTCATGGATTGTTCCATTTTTATTTTACAGAAGTTTTGCCATGGCAGTTGACTGTGGTTTTGAAGGGTGAGGTATCAACTTTTTTTGTAGATGTGATGTTCTACTGGAACAATGACTGAGTCAGAGAATAAAATTTCGTTCTTTACTTGATAAGGTATTTATCTGGATTCTTTTTAATTTTCCTGACCTCTGCAAAACTTACTGGAACTGCCCCAAATTCTACCAGTGTGGCAACGAAAACATCTATTCGTACTATGACCTTTAATGTTGAACTTTTCGCATGTGGCTGACTATGCTGGGTAATTTTTGTTTTTGGTAGCCTTGTAATATTTTTAGCCGTGGCTGGGTCCATCACATGCCTAACATTTCCTTTGTTTCTGGTTTGATTTTGGTTGGGTGTATTGATTTTGGTTTTTACCTTGCTTTCCTTGGTCCCAGTTCATAGCTGCTCAGTCTGCGACCGCATTTCTGGTTGCTTTGCTCTGCTTTTTGTGCACAAATTATGATATAACTTTTAGGATACGATCAGTTTTTGAATCGCTAAGGTCTGCTAATATTTCTGGGTCTGAAATTCCCCTGATCAAATTATCCTTACTGTAGTTGAATGTATGAATACAGCCAGGTTCTGTACACTTAGCTGTGATATTACATAGGGATGTATAGCCGCGAAAGTTATCAAGGAATGTTCAAATACCCATACCAGGAGTCTGCGTCATCGTGCTGAGTTTCATTTATTGCACAAGAAACCTTTCTTCCTTCCCGCCAATTGTTTGATTTCTGCAATGAGGTCTGTTTCAGACAATACAGCAATGTTTGTCTGGATGTCTCTCATTACATTTGCTGTGTGGGACTCTGCTATGTCTGTACCAGTTTGAACATGTCCCATTGTTTGTTTTTTTGGGTTTTTTTTTTAACATAGTTCACCCCAAACAAGGCTGGACGCCACGTAAGGAGCTACTGAGAAAAAAGAGGAGAGAAAGTTAGGGGGGATCAACCTGAATTGGGATCAGCGCAGCAAGATGTCTGTTTACATTAGTTTTAAACTTATGCATGTATGTACTGTCGGGGAAACAGGGAGCAGGAAGAGAGTTCCAAAGGCCAGCAGCACGAGGAAAGAAGCTATTTGAGTAGAAGGCTCTCCGACATCTGGGGACCTCCACAGTGAACGAATGAGATTTAGTTGATTGTCGAGTTAGTCTAGTGAATTTACGTCGAGGGGGCACCAATTCATCGGAGCATAATCCATTGAAGTATTTGTAAAACAAGCACAAGGATGCTACATTGCGGCGATGGGACAGGAGCTGGAGCTTGGTTAACAGTGAGGGACCTATTAGGTTGGCGATTCTTTTTTGGACCTTGTCAAGAAGGGAGAGACTAGTAGATGATGCACCAGCCCAGATGTGACAACAATACTCCATGTATGGGCGGATGGTGGCTTTGTAGAGATACAGGATGATGTCAGGTGTGAGGAGTTTACTAACACGGTAGAGGGAGCCCACCTTCTTTGCAGCAGCCTTGGCAATGTCATCAATGTATTTGTTCCGATTCATGTTACCTGTGAAGGTTAGGCTGAGGAGTTTGAATGATGAACTCTCAGGTAGGGTGTCATTAGCCATGACAATCGGTGGTTGAAAAGGTTCCTTGTAGTTATTGAAGGAAAGGAGCTTTGTTTTAGCAGCATTAAAAGTTACCAACCATTTATGACCCCAATCAACTACAGCCTGGAGGTCAGTTTCTAAAGATTCAGCCAATGCCTCAGATATGATCGCGTCGGTTTTGCCAACATGGCGAGAGTAAAGGGTGGTGTCATCAGCAAATAAACCAATCTCAGACACTATGTTATCAGGGAGATCGTTTATATAGATCAGGAACAACAAAGGTCCAAGGATAGATCCCTGGGGTACACCAGCATTTATGTCATGTTACTTAGATGCATAGCCATCGAGGACTACCTGGATTTTTCTTTGTCTAAGAAGGATCTAATTATATTAAGTAATTGTCCAGTAATACCGTATGAGCGTATTTTCAGGAGAAGCCCTTTATGCCATACCTTGTCAAAGGCCTTGGATATATCAAGCGCTGCTGCCCTAGCTTCACCTGCCTTGTCAAGTGTATGATATATGCGTTCAGAGATGACCGTTAGGATGTCTGCAGTAGATCGTGCTTGTCTAAATCCATACTGGCGGTCAGATAGAAGTTTAGTATTATCTAAGTGCCGTACTATCGCTAGATTGATTAAGGATTCAAAGATTTTAGCAAGCAGACTGATTGGGCGATAGTTGTGAGGATCGGTTCTATTCCCGGAACTCTTGTAGACTGGTACCACAGAGTCAATTTTCCAGCTATCGGGGAAGCAAGATTAAGCTAGGCATTTATTGTAGAGTTGGGAGAGGACAGGAGCCAGTTCAGCAGAGCATTTCTTTATTACTATTACTGGTATAAGATCAGGCCCACAAGCTTTGGAGGTGTCAAGGGTTTTTATGATGTCTCTGATCTGGGATGGGGTGATGACCAGGTTATCAAGTGTGGCTTCGGTCTGCAATGAGAATTTGGGGAGGGGGTGGTTATCTGAGTCTAAAGTAGAGTTAGAAGGGAAGCGCTGGGCAAATAGTTTAACTTTATCAGTGGCCGTGCATACAACATCATTGTGGTGTGATAGTGGGGGAATCGTTTATTGGCCATTATTCACTACACTATTGTAGATTTTCCAGAAATCACGAGTACCTAGTTTCTGTGACTGGATGCGTTTTTTTGTTAACTCATTATACTTTCTCTTAACTTCACCTATCACGGCCTTGCATTTATTTCTTGACTCTATAAATTTATGTCTATTAGTAGCTGACTTATGGCGGCCAAATTTACGGAATGCTTGTTGCCTTTCAGAAATGGCAGCTGCACATTCTGAAGTGAACCATTGGGGAGAGTGGGGCTTGCTAAAGAATTTTCGCATGGGGACATAGGCTTCGATGCCTGCTTTGACCCATTCAGTTAATTCGTTTGCACACTGGTCGGCAGGGAGTGGTGGTGGGCATTAAAATCCCCAAATACATGTATCTGGGCATTCGAGTCAATTAGGAGTGCTCTATCTATGCTTTCAGAGACAGAGTTTAGCAGAGTACAGTCCTGGGTCGACGGGGAACGGTATAAGAAATATAAGTAACTGACGCTGTGATGTAAAGTTAATCTAAAGCACATGTAGTCTTGGTCATCTGATTCTAACCTATGTTCTCTAGTCAGAGGGAGGGTGTTCCAAACATAAACTCCTAGCCTGTGCATATGTTTGTCAAAGTCTTTACGGTAGAGTGGGAGGTAGTCAGTCATGTCAAAGTGGTGAGAGGAGATTGAGGATTGAAGGTTAGTTTCACTTAGAGCTAGGATATCCGGGGAGTTTGTCAGGAGAAAGGTTTCTACATCGTTGATGTTGGTTCTAAGTCCCCGGATATTTGTGAAGGAGAGCCTCAAGGGTGGAGGCGAATGTGTTTTTTGTTGGGTGTCTGGTTTAGGTTTGCTTTTATTTTTTTGTAATGACATGTTGTTTTGATTGTAGAGTGGGTTGGCCAAGGTGGGTACTTGTTTAGTGCCAATAAGCTTACACAAACAGTCCATTAGTCACGATCTGGTCCATGGGGGTTGTGGCCTCGGGAAATCCCACCGCAGATAATTGCAGGGTCCCATTCCATGCGCGACATGGCACATACAACTACCCACAGTAGTATGTAACTGATGATGGAGCAGCCGTTCTTTGCGCTACCCAAGAGTTTGGGCTCCTTGCTTTCAGTCGGAAACAGCAGCCAGACAAGCTGTCTAACCTGTACCCTCAACCTGTCGGAACAAGAGAGACCCAGTCTGGTCATGTAAGACTTAGCGACGAAAAAACTTTCCCCAAGTTGCCCAAATAGAGAGAAAGAGAACGGCATTCATTGTCCTAGTAAGAAAACAAGGCTAGGCACTGAGTGTTTAGAGTCGTCCCAGCGCTATTACCTCTGCGCCTTACTAATAAACAAAGAAGGAGTGCAAGGGCCGGCGATAGGCAGGACCTATCTACTCCTTAAGCAATTGTAATTTTTCAAACCGGATATTTTGTTCGAGATTCCAACTCTAGGAAGGTTGTCGATCAGGACTAAGGAGGCCTCCCTCCCCAACTGTTTACTGCCACAGCGTAAGTAGCTGGTAGCAAGGTTTTTTGTCAGAGATGATTTCCTTTTCTTAGATGGATGGCCTTACAAGGTTATACAGGTCCAACACTCCGAGAGGGGTAACAGTAGCCTGCGCCCGTGTACTAGTCGGATATTTCCTATCCCCCGCAGGTTAAAAAAGGATTGGCATTTTTCCGGTGAAGCATGCATGCCTATTTTAGGCTAGTCTATTTTAAATGTATGTGATTGCACCAGTGATGTGCAATTCGTATGCACTGCTTTGTCATGCATTTGTAGTTGCTGACTTAATATGGCTGCAAGAGCATCTGGCATGTCATCTGACTTTCATCAATGAGGTACCTAATTATAATTATCTTTGGGTTTTCACTTTTCTGTTGACCAATTTCTAAATAAATTGTTGCTGTTGACTACTGCTATTGTGTCGTCTCTTCAGGTGTGTGGCTTTCTTCCATCATAGCTATGTACGATAACTCCTCTGGAATGAGAACATAAGGCAAGCGTAGTTTCTTAATCTATTATTCATCATCCCTAAACATGATGGAAGCAGGCTTCAAAAGGAAACAATACAAATAAGACACATCTAACTCATTCATTCATACATACACGTATATGGACATATTACAGCAAATTACAATGATTGTCCTTAACATACATCAATGGACATATTGATACCTATCTAATTGTATTCAGCGTATATTCATTATTTCTACTTTTAACTATTAATTAGGAAATAACAAATCTATTAGTGCCGCGATCCTGCCAGTGCTTAGCCAGCAGAGATCCTTCCTTTAGTAAGATAATGCTCTCAATCTTAAGGATGCATGCATCATGTTCGTAACACCAAATAGTTTAGAAGCCAGTACTCAGCTGTATGACTAGAACTAAATAGATATCAAAAGCCAAAGATTGGTATATAAGCTGGCTGGGATGTTCTATCATGCTTAAATGGGCACGTCCATTCTCTGGGTTCTGATTGTCAACTTATGGATTAGCAACTAGTGTATAAATATTTCTTCATTTAAGCAAGAGGTTTTCTGCCAATTAGACGCTAGTCGGAACTTTTATGGGGGTAAGTGTTATTTTGATTCTACACGACCCATCGTGTTGCTTAATTGGAACCAATTGTCGATTCAACACTCCAATATTTGGATGAACGGTTTAGCATGATACCATATCTTATGTCACTTTAACAACAAACATTTTAAGAGCATATTATATTGCCATATATATATATATATATATATATATATATATTAATAATGGAGTTTATGTATCTGTCTGTCTGTCTGTCTGAAGCCGAAACTGCATCAGAGTAGCATGGTTATTTAGTAAGTCTGCCAGCTTCCTTATATACTGCTAGAAAAACCGCCGGAAACACTACGTGCATTTCTCAATTTACATAATCAATTGCTTATCAATTTCTAATAAATTACTATTCGCAAATATACATTCATGATTGTTTTCTTCAGATATCCACTAATATTTATGCTATTTTGCACGCTAATGATCTTACTTATAACTTAGACAGACAGATACATGAACTCCATTATTAATCGATTTCTTTTATTTACATATATACATACATGTAATGCGTTACATAGTTAACAACGCTGGCTGTTTAATCAGTGGTTTCCTCCCTCCCTCCCTCCCTCCCTCCGGTAAATAAATATGGCGATATGATTAAACAGCCAGCATTACTACCGCGCGTTAATTAAAATGTAAACAACAACGCTGGCATTCACCGTGCTTATATTTTTATTTTTAAAACCGTTCTAAGTTTGTTTATTTTCTTAATCTTATTAACTATTATGTTTTAAAACACAAATTCACTGAATCAAATTGTTTAATTAAAATAATAATTGATTTAAAAATTACTATTAAAAAACACGCACGCACGCACACACACACACATGATAACGAAATTAGTTTTCCACATTAGGACCCGCACTAACTTTTACCCCGTCGTTAAGGATAGGGTCAGTATTTTGTTTTTTAAATTGTTAATTTTAATTTACGCACACTTATATTCCGCTTTAAAAAAATAAAATATTACTTATTATAATAAGTAATATTCTGACGTGGATTTGTCGCAAAACTATGTGGTGTAAATAAATGCGAGCAGACGATACTTTGGGGGGGGGGGCACCTATTACTGTGCAAGTAAATAACTGTTTTTAGAATCGTATTCGCTGTATTTTTTTATTGTTACTTTTATTTTCGGTACACTTTTCTTTCTTCTCTTTGAAAAACTAAAACTATTACTATTTATTATTTCGTAAATTCTTACGTGGATTCGGCGCAAAACGATTGGGTGGAAAACAATGCGAGATGACGGCAGTAGCAAGACGTTTTTCAATCGTTAAGAATTAAATTATTTTTCGCAACTGTGAATTTTCTAAACTAAAAATACTTCTATTCATGGGGAAGATTAATACAAACATCGGGGTGGGTTCGAATTTTTTTTCTTCTTTATTTTCATCTAAAAATATTCTCGGTCATAAACTAAGAATATCAACGTCTAACCACCAGAGAAATATGACCGAGGCTCCATCGGTGTACACGTCAGCGTTCATTTCTGACGCGGCAGCCTAGCAAAAACATGCGACCGGAGGGAGCATATATTTGCTAGTATTAATAATGAAGTTTGATGTATCTGTCTGTCTGAAGCCAAAACTATGCTATTTAAGGCTATTGTACTTATTATAAAATAATATATACTATACTATTTCAGACTAATGTACTATCTTTAAATGCTCAATTCAGGGGCATAGTATAGTGTAGTATATGTTCTGTTGTCATGATACAATCCTCCCAGGCATTTTCTCCTCCTTTTTTGAGAGGTGTGGAGGTAGTGTAGTATCTGTTCTCTTTTCATACCATCCTCCCAAACATTTCCTCCTCCTTTTTTGAGGGGTGTGGAGGTAGTGTAGTATATGTTCTGTTGTCATGTTAGCATCCTCCCAGGCATTACCTCCTCATTTTTTGAGAGGTGTGAAGGTAGTGTAGTATCTATTATTTTTTCATGATACCATCCTCCCAGGCATGCCCTCCTTCGTTTTTGAGAGGTGTGGAGGTAGTGTAGTATCTGTTCTGTTTTCATGATACCATCCTCCCAGACATTACCTCCTTCGTTTTTGAGAGATGTGGAGTTAGTGTTGTGTCTGTTCTGTTGTCATGATACCATCCTCCCAGGCATGCCCTTCTCTTTTTTTGAGAGGTGTGGAGGTAGTGTAATATCTGTTCTGTTGTTTCACATTATCATTCTTTATTTTCATTACGTTATTAAGACAAGGTGTTTTGTTGTAAATTGAAGTTAAGCGAGGCATATTCCAGCCATTAGTAAATGGGTGACAATTTTGGAAAAATAAATTGATGACTCATCCTTCTGGTCCCTCCAGAAGTGACGTCATTGTGAGAGGATTTTTTTCACATTATCATTCTTTATTTTCATTACGTTGTTAAGACAAGGTGTTTTGTTGTAAATTAAAGTTAAGCAATACATATCCCGGCCATTACTAAATGGGTAACCATTTTGGAAGAATAACAAAACTGGTTCTTTGATATGACGTAGGCGTCTTCAATAACATATTTAAACATGAGTTCTTTGATATGACCGAGGCGCCTCCTCAATTTTTTTACATTTTTTAACTATGTATGGGGGAGGGTAAAAAAAATTTGTGGGGAGCTGGTAAGAAATTTCCTTTTTTTCTTTAACTGAAAATATTAATATGTATGGGGAGAGTCAAAAAAAAATTGGGGGGGAGGAGGTGGTCAATTTTTTTTTTTTTTAAACTAAAAATATACTTATGTAATATTTTCAGTTAAAAACTGAAAATATTACTGTGTATGAAGGAGGGTAAAAAATTTTGCAGGGGTGTTCAAAAAAAAAATTTTTTTCTTTTTAATTAAAAATATTTATATGTATGGGGGAGGATGAAAAAATTGGTGGGGTCAAAAAAAAATTTCTTTTTTTTTTTACTAAAAGTATTTCTATTTATGGGGGAGGGTAAAAAAAAATTGGATTGGGGTCGAAATTTTTTTTTCCTTTATTTTTAACTAACAATATTATTGGAAGGAAACAAAGAAAAGCAATGTCTAACCACCCAAGAAATATGACTGGGGCTCCATCGGTTTACAGGTGAGCGTTCATTTCTGACGCAGAAGCCTAGCAAAAATATTCGACCGGAGGTAGCATATATTTGCTAGTATATATAATGTGTGTGTGTGTGTGTGTGTGTATATATATACTAGCTGTGCATACTCGGCGTTGTCTGAGTATTGATTTACTCCTCTCCAGGAGTTAGGCACAAGGCCAGTTTTTATCTTACTCCCACAAGTAAGATGTGACCCAAGGTCGGGTCGGGAAAGTGGGGTTTAAAAATTGCCTGGGCAGCTCCGTCAGCATTCCCCGGTAGGGGCGCCTCAGGCAGCAAGCAACAAACCTACTCCTCCCCAAAGAGAGGTAGCAAAGCCTGGAAAAGGCGGACCTTCCAGACCACACAGGACAGACCCATTGACCGGCGTAAATCAGGACCCGAAGGCCAAGACAACACCAGTATGGGGTGCAGCATCCATCGGAACAGATACTACACTTTGATCTTAGCCAAAAAAAATAATTTTTCACAATTTTTAAAGTTATTCAAAAAGATAAAATATATGAGTTTTTCCCCTTGATGATTTTGATTTTCAGTGATTAGTTAAAAAAATTGTTTATTATTAGTTGTCTGGGCCGGACTATGTATTTTTAAAACAAATTGTAGTGAATTACATTATTATATCACTAATAACATGGTACAACAATAACCGATGAAAATTGGCTAGTCAGAAGCAAATTTTAATCTGGGTTTGACTTTAAGAATCCAACAAGATTCTATGTAATATATATATATATATATATATATATATATATATATATATATATATATATATATATATATATGTGTTAGTTGTGATCAATATAATTTGTAACATTTTTCCAAGAATTCAAAACCAACAAGCATTCGGTTCATGCACATGTATATATATATATATATATATATATATATATATATATATATATATTTATGCAAACATTGTTAAAAATAACAGATTTTTTTAAGACGGTGGAGAAACGCGCATAGAGCGTTTTTTGCATTGTTCCTTTCCTGGAACAATGCAAAAAACGTTCTCTGCACGTTTCTCCACCACCATTAAAAAGATTCTCTTTTCTCCAGCTTTTTTGTTCATTTGCTTTTGACACCTGGGGATGATTCGATGGAGAATCAAAAATGTTCGTGAAACCTATGGAACATTTATTATTATTTTTCATTTTAATACGAAAAAGACTACCAGAAACTTGAAAAAATAAAATAGGTATAATTAAACAGACGACTTCTGTTATTTCTAACAATGTTTACATAAATGAGAAAATACTGCTAAATACACACACTATATATATATATATATATATATATATATATATATATATATATATATATATATATATATATATAAATATAGAGTGTATGAAATATGTGTGTGTCTATGAGTAATGTATGCATAATAGTTGCTATAATTTCTATAATATATAGTTGCTATAATAGATGTCATATATATGTGAATGTGTGTAGTATGTTTTACATATATAAATGTTATAGATATGCGTGTATATATATGTTTGGTATATGTATTCATATTATATATACACACGAATTTATATAAGGAGTATATGTAGGTATAAAAGCTAAGTATATGGAAAGAATTTACATTCAATATGTGCATGTACATGTATGAAATTCTGTACATATTTATATGTATGTAATGCATGTATATATATATATATATTTCAAATTTTTTCTCTCTCTTTCGGTGCCTACTTAAACATTATGTTGATGAGTAATCCCTCAGGCTTAGCAAACGCGCTCACGTCATGCTATCATTTCGACACTTGATTGGCATGGCTCTTGAACAACATCTTGTAGATGCATAATTTATCAAACCGGGTTCATCCTAGGTTCGTCATCGAGGCGAAGATGAATGCACGGAACAGCCTCTGAGCAAGACGTTCTTTTGGTAAAAACGGAATCAGGCTACAAAAGTTAGCCTTTCCCATGTCAATATGTGAGAGAAAAACATAGAAATGAACACGACTTTTTAAATAGCCATTTAGCGGTAAGATAAATGTCTGGTAACAAAAAAGTGCAGCACCTACTAGGCACTCCATATAAAGTGGACCTTTTTAACATTGAGTTATGTGTGTGTGATAACATTTTTATTTTAAATAATACGTGGGTGATAAAATTTCTTCATATTAAATTATGTGGTGATACCATTAGAGTACAGGGTGGAGCAGGTGCTAGGGTCATTGAAAGAGTTAGAGGTAAGTTCAGGGAACTTCTGCCATTACTAACCAGGATAGTGTTACCACTGTTGATGAAGGGAAGAGTCTATCAGGCATGTGTACGCAGTGTGATGATGTATGGAAGTGAAACCCGGCCAGTGGGAGTGGAGGACATGCGTTTATTGGAGAGAAATGATATGAAAATAACACAATCGATGTGTAATGTGAGTTTTAAAAAAAGGATTAAATCTGAAGACCTCAGAGAAAGAATAAATCTAGACAATGTAAAGAGTTGTGTACAGAACAAGAGACTTTAATGGTATGGCGACGTTGAAAGAATGGATAAGAGTTCCTGGATTAGTAGATGTAGAATAGTTGAGGTAGCAAATTCAGTTTAGCGAGAAAGGCCAAAGAAAATATGGTAGGAAGTTATAAGAATGGAGAAAAAGGGATAAATAAATATGTGGTCAAGGATACGTTAGTTGGAAAGTCAATTTCTAAAAGCTGTCCAATGCATACCAGCAGATAGAACGGACGTTAAAATATTATGTGTGTATCAATATTAAAAATAATATGGTAAAATATAGTATGGATAAATGTTCCAGTATTTATTTGAATAATGCTCAATACATTGTAGAACATTGTATAGCATTGTATTAAAATTAAAAATTCAACATACATTTCCATTTCTTTCTTCCTATGTCTCTCTCTCACTACTTCTCTCTCTCCTTCTCTCCTATATATAACATTGTTAATTGTTAATTTCCAAAGCTAGAATTATAATATTTGAACTTTTAACTAATGTTTTCAAGTTTCATAATCTATCAAATTAATATATGAATGATCTGATTAATATAACTTGTAAGTCAGTGAACTTACTTTAATCTGCAGTATTTAAATATGTCCTGAGATATTAATAATATCTATTTCATGAAATTAATTTTTATGAATTAATCTCACGCGAGAATAACTTGAATTTTTTGGTTATTTAACTTAAACTTTTCTTTTAATATATATATATATAGAACTGCGCGCAACCAATGCAAGAGAACCATATGCCCAATCTGTTAAAGTAAGAGTGGCTGAGCACATGCTTGGTTCCCACGAGTTTTGACGTATAACAAACAGGATTCTAAACAGATGTGTGACCTCTATTCCAACCATCATAAAGCGACCAGAGGTGATTTCTTCAGTATCCAGTAAAGCCGAACCTTTTACAAAGAACTTTCTATCAAATTTAACCCTTTGCGATCAGGGCAAACTACCACCTGAATTTATCCTATGACTGCCAGCACTCTGAGCAATATCTATATATTTGTCTAGGATGTTGCAAAACTTATCAAGGTTCTTGATGCCAGCAAAGCAACATTCCAATTATAGTGCTTAAAAAATTGCAATCGTAACTAGCTGCTAATCTTACAAAGTAAAGCTGTTCCATCGTTACTTAAAAGAAAAATGCTTCTCATCACTTTGGAAAACTTCATCAGTCTGACCAGTATTGCAAAATACTGAAGATCGGTCTTCTACATGGTCAATTCCATGCTAAATCATCAATGCCTGACATCACCCCCTTCAGATTTTTTTGATTTTAACACTATTTCATCTTCACCTATAAGTTATGAGAAATGTTCAATATCAGAACTGGAACCCTATTTTCTAGGCCGATTTAAATTAGATCAAATCTCGGCACCAAAATCCGACTATGGTCGTTTACAAAAACTGCACTTTGAAGCTAAAATTAAATGAATTTCTTTCAAAACTTCACTTTGTTAGGGTTTTAGGGCAACGATTCGAAAAATGATACTTAGAAGGAAGGAAAAACACTGTTTGGCCCATGTTGGTTTTTGTGGACGTTTTAAAAATTACTACATAGAGGATATTTAAAAATTGAAAAAACATAACTATGATTGTGTGAAAGAATAATCGTTTTTATTTATAGAACCACATATGATTGAATTATTTAAAACATCTAAAAAAGTTCTTGGGAAATTTGCCACATTTAAGAAAATGATGCTGGAAATTTGCCAATTTTTAATATTATTTATGAAAAATCTGCACAAATGTGCAAAGGAGTTAATACAGACAACAAACACACACTTGATTTATGACTATTTAAAGTATCAAAATTTAATCAAAATCCCACACTAAGCATTTAATTAGCTTAAAATAGTGTGCAACACATACTTTATGATAAAGAAAATTCAAGTATGTGCCAGTTTCCAGAAAATTTTCACTCCAATCTATCAAGATAAAAAAATACATGCTAAATACAATCAAAATAATTTTGAGACCTTCTAGAAGGAAATATTGTCTTCCATTTTCTGAGCATTGTGGACTCTGGACTACCATGATCACTTTAGTGATCGGAACATAACCTTTGTCGTAACTTTGTGGCCAGTGAAATTTTATTGTAGGATTATTAGGATGCAAAGACTTGTGGGTCAAGTCTTTCTCTTCAGTATTAACTGAATCAATCGGCGCCAACAACAAAAATCTATCAAATACACAGGTAACATAATCGTTTGGTTTCAAGAAAGAAATAGTTACAGGTGTGATAGGAATCTGAAAAAATGAATAAATGATGAAGGGCAGGGTGTCGGTACTGAGTTGCTTGCCTTCGATAATATGCTCAGATTGAGGCACCATATGATGGCAACTTCTTGTGCCAGGAACAGTACTTCCCTTAGCATATCTCATACTCAGCTTCTCCCTTACTAACACCATTTCTCTTTTCTCAATGGCAATTATAGCTATAGCTGGTAAATAGCTTTTGCAGAAGAATTCAACAGCCGTGAATGTTAAAAGTTGATCGTCTATGCGTCTCTGCAAACTTACCCTCTAAATGGACATATTCACGATGTCACCAATACGATGACATGGAGATTTACCATGGCTAATAGCAAAGAATAACCAGGTACCATCGAGATGGAAATCAGTTTTGTGGTTCCAAAAGTTCAGAAAATATTTGTAATTTTTATATTGCCCAGCACACCAATCACTGAAATATTCCACCATTTTCACATGACTAATCAATTTAGCAACACATTCCTGGTCCAGATCATCAGATATTATGCAAAATGATAGATGTTTCAATTCGTGACTTGCCTTGTAATAAATTACTACTGGATGAACAGTACATTGTTCATATTCCAGTGGTAACCTTGTATCTTGTCTTGAACAACGTAATAATAATTCTCTGTGAAGTCTAGAAGAATTAAGCATTCTGATCTGTCAAGTTCTTCTTTCCTCTTCTTCAGATATTGGACCTGGCTTTTAGTAATGAACGAATATGTAGTTAGATTATCAATGCTATAGACCAGTAACTCGATTAAATCCTCCACAGAAAATAAATGAGATTTTACAAGAGTTGTGTCAACATTCTCCCACTGACTGTTGCAGACCTCTTCATCAATCTCAAGCTCTTCCAATCAAGTCTTCAGATTGTTTTCCAGTTCAGAAAATCCTGGAGAGTTTTCACAACGATGAACCATACACTCAATACATGTTGTGTTACAAACGATTTTCTCCATTAGATCTTTATATGTGATGGTAAACATAGACACAGGGGTTAGAATATTTTCTTATTCTTAGCTTCTCTTCTCAAATGTTTATATATTACCAAACAAAACCCATCAACCATCAATTTCATGTTCTGGTGATGTGTACAGACACAAATTGAATGTGACCCTGAAGAAAACACTGTAGTACACCATTTAGGTCTGAGCTCACAGAATTTTGAAAAACCTATTTTGTGATCTGGGTGTTTTTCTTTATAGGCTATGTATACCATAGAATAAGTTCACTGATCATATAACTTCATCATAGAGGGTTCTGACTTGCTTTTGTTCAGGAAATGAAATGAGGTGTTGTGTTTCTCTCACAATATATTCAGACACATTGAAATGCTCAGAAAACTTCTTACAAGACCAGTTGGCAGAAGCGAATGTCATAAGTTGGATTTTTTTGCGAGTTGATGAGTTTCTGTCAAGCTTACCTTTCATCAACGTCACCCAAAAGTCTAGATCCGCTGCTTCGCTATGAGCTTCTTTTTCATGGATCCCACTAACAGTAGGAGTGCTCAATTCGGGATTTTCAAACACTGTTGCCGCTGTTCTTTTCTGCCTCTCCTGACTTTGTTCAATGTTGTCCAATGCTGCAGAGGCCTGTGTTCTCTTGGTTAGGTTGTGGGATTTTAATGGGGTAATATCAAAAATGCCCAAACTTGTATTCAACTTATCTCGCTGCTCCTCTCGTTCAAAAACTTGTGCAAGATCTACCTCATTTTCACTCACTGCTATATCAGACTGATTCTTCATTCAAATTAGCTACCTCGGCATAAGATGTGCGACATCCTTTTGAGTCTGGAACTAAAGAGTAACTTCATTTTCTAAGCAACAGGAAAATCTCTAGGGTGATGATATGAGGACCTCATTTCTTCTATGTTGTTTGTTGATGTATAGACATGCCTCTTGAAGATGTTGCAGCATTTTGTTTTCTTTCAAAATAATCACAAAGCTGAAGTAAATGGTAACGACAGATGTGGTAGTGAAGAATCAGACTTCAATGCACCAGATATCAGTTTCAAAATAGATTGTAGCTGATTCTCTAATTCCAATAGAGACTTGATGGTTGGTTTCAGGTTACGATGGCATTTGCTCATCATGAATATCCCAAGATGAACGTTGTTCCTCGTCCTGTAAATATTCTACTGCTTCAGTTTCATTTTCTACTTGATCAGTTACTTTTGGTGCTTTCCTCTTTCTTGTACTCTCCATGTTTATTTTCTAATGGTAATAAAACAATTGTAATAACTTGGCATTTAATAGCTTTTCATTCAATTGAAGCATTTAATTTTAATTACGAAAGCACATATAAAGAAATGTAGCATCATATTTGATAATTCTGAAGAATTTACATTGACATGTTAATCCTAAAATGACTATATGAAATGTGTTAACGCAGTGTATGAGATAATAAGCAACTGGTCGAACAAAATATGGCACCATATTTTGAAAAAAAAGTCAAGTAACTATATTAACATTTTAACCATGAAATTATTGTTTTGAATAGAAAATTACCATTAAAATGTAAATTCATGACATGAAAGCAAAAATTAAAGATTCTAATTCTAAGATTTTTTGGAAATCTTAGATTTTCAAATCGCAATTTTTCCCCTGTCTGTGATAATTCTATCATTTTTTGTGAGCAAAATGATTAATAGTATAATAAGAAGCCAATATTAACAGGTGTATGACTGCTTGTGGTCCTATAATTCCAGATGTTTGGACCACATGTAAAATTAATATGCGATCATTGAATAACAGGTCAATTTTTTTTTACAGTGAATCACTGAAATAAAAACTTTCAGACAACATTAATCATAATAAGAATGGAAGAATTCATAATCCATCATAGAAAGGGATAATAAAGTATTATGGCAAAATAATTGAATTTTGATTGTTCAAATATTTGAATGATTTACATTAAAAACGAGAAAAATTTACTTTGGGGAGACAAATGTGGCTTCCAATACCATTCGAATTAAAGCAAACATTTAGTGTCATGCAGTGGCTTGATATTTTCAAGGTAGAGTAACATACATTAAAGGTTTAATATGTAAACTCTGCTGATTTGATATGCAATATTTTCAGATTTTCACTAAAAATACTGAAGAATGTCTTTTTTGAGGATAGATTTAAGTATGCCAAATTTCTAAAAAAAAACTTTGTTAGATGTTTTAAATAATTCAATCATATGTTGTTCTATAAATAAAAAAGATTATTCTTTCATGCAATCACAGTTATGTTTTTTCAATTTCTAAATCTCTTCTCTGTAGTATTTTTCAAAACGTGGACAAAAACCAACATGGGCCAAAAAGTGGTTTTCCGTCTTTTTTAGCCTTTTTAAGTATCATTTTTGGAATCTTTGCCATAAAACCCTAATATAGTGAAGTTTTGAAAGAAATTCATTAAGTTTTGGCTTAGTAATAAAATCAAAATAAAAATAAAAATATTTCGAAACATTTAACAAAATATTTCAAAATACCTTCCGTTTTTTTTTTCTCATCTTGGTTTTTCTTTTTAGCTAATATTTCGCTTGATAAAAACAAGCTTCGACAGAGCCAAGACAAATAAAGGTATAACCTTTTTTTTCCATAATTTACTTCCTGGTGTAAATTTGATTTAATTACTCGCATCTAATACATGGTTTTTTGAAGGCATTTTTGCCTCTATATTTATATTAACTTTCAAAAGATGCTGTATAAAATGAACTTTCCTAATTTATAACTAGCAGCGACCATGCGCAATCAAGTTCTATTCTATTTAAAACAGACATTTTCCCCAATAGTCCACAACACCGGACGAGACACTTCACCAACACCAGGAAGTAAATCATGGAAAAAAAAGGTTATACCTTTATTTGTCTTGTCTCTGTCGAAGCTTGTTTTTATCAAGCGAAATATTAGCTAAAAAAAAAAATCAAGATGAAGAAAAAAAAAACGGAAGGTATTTTGAAATATTTTGTTAAATGTTTCGAAATATTTTAATTTTTCTTTTGATTTAATTACTCGCATCTAATACATGGTTTTTTGAAGGCATTTTTGCCTCTATATTTATATTAATATATGTATATATATGTGTATATATGTAGATATGTATATATATGTATACAGGGTGTCTCAAAAAAATGAACTCACTCGTAGAATGACGAGAAAACTTTTATTTATGAACATAGAGTGAAATGAAATAGCATCGAATACATGAGACGGATGTAATTGAAGAATCATGTTCGCAAATGTTCAAACTGATGACCATTATTGTTCAAACAAAGCTGATAACGCGCACCAAGGTAAATAAAGGTTTTCTCGTCATTCTAAGAGTGAGTACATTTTTTTGAGACACCCTGTATATATGTAGATATCTATGTAGATATATCTATGTATATATATGTAGATATATATATTATATATATGTAGATATATATATGTATATATATATATGTATATAAATGTAGATATATATATATATATATACCCGTGCTGGTCAAAAAAATAGAACATATGTATAAAACTGTAAAAATCATTCCGTTTGAGATAATTTTCGGCTTTGAAATTGTGTAGGCGAAATATTCTATATGTAAATAACAATTACAGCTATTTTTAATCATTTGTCATATTTGCATATGTCAGACTTTATTGTCACAGAGTAGTTTATTGTCACATTGGGAAATTCAACGTTTCAATTTAATAGAACATTATTCTTAAACTCAAAAAATTTCTGTGTTTAAAAAGATTTTGCAAGTAATGTAATCATAATCTCTCATTATGGGTCGCTCTAAAGACCTATCTTTGCCTGAGAAGCAGCAAATCTTCGATTTGCGGGAAGTAGGAAAGACGCACATGGAAATCGCAACCAAGGTCGGATGTTCAAGATCGGTAGTGACCAAAGTGCTCGAGAAAGATGTTAAGGATGTTTCCAACAGCAATCGCAAGAAATGCGGACGAAAGAAAAGCACCACTGAAAGACAAGACCGGGCACTGGACAAGGAGCAAAGAAAAGTCGATTCCTGTCAACAAGCCACATTACTAAAGAGTGGAAACAGGCTTCTGGTGCCGACGTTTCACAAAGCACTACCTACCGAAGGCTCCGGCAACTGGGATACCAAAATCGTATAGCTGCCACCAAACCGCTCCTTAATGAAAAACAGATGTTGAAGAGGCTACGATGGGCAACTGCTCATCAAACCTGGACTACAGACGAATGGCGGCGTGTGATCTTTTCAGATGAGTCTCGATTTTGTATCTCCCTCGACGACCAAGGGCCACGTGTTTGGCGAAGATCCACGGAACGGTATAACCAAGAATGCGTCAAGAAGTCTGTGAAGTTCCCGCAGTCTTGCATGGTTTGGGGCGTTATGAGTGCTAAGGGTGTTGGTAATTTTTGCTTCATCAAAGGAAATTTAAACGCAACAGTGTACCAAGATATGCTGGAAGCTAATTTACTGCAAGTGCTGGATAATCAGTTTGACAGTGACGCCACAGACATCATTTTTCAACATGACTTGGCACCGGTACACTCTGCCAAGTCCACAACTTCCTGGCTCCGAGAACGATCGATCCCTGTTCTTGAATGGCCGGCAAACTCGCCAGATCTGAACGTTATTGAAGCCTTGTGGGATCAGATGAAGAGGAAGCTTCGCAAAGAAAAACCTACTACCCTTGCAGCCATGAAGATTGCAATACAGAACACATGGGATTCGGTGTCTACAAGAAGCTTGTTGATTCCATGCCTTGGCGATTGATGCTGTTATCAAGGCAAAAAGTGCTGCTACTAAATATTGATGAATTTTTATTTGTATTTAAGTTAATAAAAAACTATTTTGTTTTCTTAGCTGTCTTGTTCTAGTATTTTGAAACGCGAAATATGGAAAAACTGACATTGCAATTGATATGAAAAAAAGTTTCTATCGTAAAACAACTATTTCAGTTAGTTTAGCAATATAGGAATATTTTAGCACCAATTACATCTCACAGATTGTCCTCAATAAGAATGAGAGATTATGATTAAATTACTTGCAAAATCTTTTTAAACACAGACATTTTTTGAGTTTAAGATTACTCAACGAATAATGTTCTATTAAATTGAAACGTTGAATTTCCCAATGTGACAATAAACTACTCTGTGACAATGAAGTCTGACATATGCAAATAGGTCAAATGATTAAAAATAGTTGTAATTGTTATTTACATATAGAATATTTCGCCTACACAATTTCAAAGCCGAAAATTATCTCAAACGGAATGATTTTTACAGTTTTATACATAATGTTCTATTTTTTTGACCAGCACGAGTATATATGTATATATATGTAGATATATATATATGTATTGCAGAAGATCAGAACAACATAGGTACTTGCTCAACCACTGTTGTGATCTGTTGGTTTTACATTGAGGGAGTTGAACCGATAATAGCTATGTTTTTCTGATATTCTGTAATTCATATATACATAAATATTATTATTATTACTAGAAAATGTTAATGGCATCAAATCTTACATCCAAACAATATATCAGTTACCTACCAATTAATAGCCTATTCAACAATTAAAAAGGGCATGATAAAATTTCTAGATGTCTATGTGACAACTGACAACATTCATTTTTGTGTAGAAATTGTATTAGTTAATTGAAGAAAAACAATTTTTCTCGAAGATCACCTTCATATAGAATTCAGCTTCGTATGTGCGTTAGTCGCTTATTGGTAGGTCCTTACAAAAACAAAATTCAGTTGTGTTCGAATTCGCCAATTCTTATATTTTATCTGTTAAGTTGTTTTCTCTTTGCTTAGTGATTTTAACACGGAAGTGGAAGTGCTTACACCCCTCCCCCCTCATGTAATAAATCTTAATCCTGTAACTAAGATCTTTATAACAGAAACACGGTATGAATAAGTTAGGGTCACTTTCTCGTATTACACTGTGCGTTAGATAACTTTGACTTTATTACTACACTGACTAGCGCTTGAGTGGATGATAATAAATAATTACCAAAATTTAGTTTTCTAATATTTATACAAAAAGCACAATAAAATGTATTCCCGAGAACATTCTTTGGATATATATAGGCTCAAAATGTATACTAAATTACGCACATTGTTCACTCTATATGTGTTTAGTTATTATGAAAGAAGGATTTATATTAATTGTAATAGCAGTTAATTTGTTTGTACACAAGTGTTTCTCACATGCTAACAAAAAATAGTTCCCTACTGGTCAACTTAGTGTGGCATGATACAATTACCATAGTAACACAAGTGCCGGTGTATTTAGCTTAAACGCTTTTTTCTTATAGATACTGCTTAGACAAATGACTTAATTTACAAATAAATTTAATCATTTAATTTCTATTTATTTCTACTTTAATTGACATTTAATTTATATATCAATTCTTATTCAAATCAAGAGCCGGTTTGTACATCAAATGTTCGATTACCCTTTTAATTACACACTGATCTTTTTCAAATAATAGTTAGAAAAATTATTTCATCAACAAATACATTTATTCCTATTGAATATTACTTTCCTTTAAATGTTTGTGTATAGACACGATTATTTAAAATCCCTCACCTCAAAAGAATTAATTGCTGTGAGGATGCTCTTTCATACTTATGAAGTAATACAAAAGTTTAAATGTCTATAATTATTTATAAATGTAATACTTAAACAAAACTACACTTAAAATTTAATAAATATACAAGTATAACATATATATATATATATATATATATATATATATATATATATATATATATACTAGAAGAATACCCGGCCCATGACTGGTAAAATAAATTCAAGATATAATGTTACTTATGTCTAGAATCCATATTCGAATTTTGATCAAAATCCACTACATGATTTTGATTCTAAAAAATGTCTAAAATGTAATGCTTAAGGAGTCTAAGAATAAATTAAAATTCAAGGAATCTTAGTTAATTGGTGTTTGATTACTATTGATCGGATTTAATTAAGATCTGAAATATTTAAATTTTCAAATGGGAGGTCGTTCACATATTATGCCCCTAAAGCCCTTTAAAATACTCCAAAGAAACTGAAATTTGCAGAATATTTATTCATTAATGTCTGATAACTATCGTTAAAATTTTACACAAATCAGAGGTATCTAAATTTTCATAAAGGACTTCCACCCCCTTTTTACTCTATTTTCATGAACTTAAATTACACTAAATATAGCCCACATTACAACACCTTACGCCTAGCAGCTGTGTTCCTAAATTTATAATGATCAGTTAATCAGCTTAGGAGTGTACCCTGTACATGCAACTCTATAAGCATATACGCATACCTAACTTTACATAAATAGAGATCACTTTATAGCAAATTCACACACAAATGTCTTGAAAAAAGACTAACAATAGAAGCAGATATGGTAAAGGAATCTTTCTGATTTGACCCGTTCCTTTACGTGCCAATTTGCAAGCAAGAATTGGCATCTGAATCGATACTAACCAAATCAGTTTGCTATCCTTGTCTCAAGATGTGTAGCGTTCATGATTCCTTAAGCCATTGGCCAAGCCAGTAGCTGGCACCTAATTCTCAGTAGCCTAAACTTAATTCGTTTTGTGTGAAGAAAGAGAAAAAAACAAGCGGCAAAAACAGAATTAAGGCCACGACAATAGTGAGCCGAATCCGTTTTAGATTCAAAATGAGAAAAACTGACCGCCCTCCTTCCCGTTAATGCCAGGGTTTGACGAACTGGTCGGACAGATATTTTGATCTTTATTTTTGTCACATTGCTTGTCGGAAGAAGGTCTCAAGGAAGACTCCTGGTGGTGGCAAATTGGTAATACAGAGGTGCAGCCTTCCAGCATAAAAAAAGATGGTTTCAGTAACTGATCACTTGAGATAAAAATAGATGAGGATGGGGGGGGGGGGTGATAACAGACGGGAACAAACAAAAAAGAAGAAAGTAAACCACCTGACTTCCATCAATATGACACACAAACATGCAATTATAGAGTAGTAGTCTGTGACTTTAATTTATACAAATGTTCTGCTTTAGTTAGAGTTTTAAAAAATTCTTTCAATATTATATCTGATCTATTATATTTTATGAGTGCTATACAAAAATCACAATTTGTAGCAGTGTTATACAAAGCGCACCACATTTGTGGCCGTTATATAAAAGACACCACATTTGCCATGATACCAGTGTAACCATATTTGGGACTATTTCCAGCTATTTTTTAGTGTCATAGTATTTATGATCATATATGTGATACTTATACAGAAACCACACTATTTATGACCATTATAAACATGTACAAGAGCCAAGACAATAGCGACCATTGACAGCAGCTTCCATATTTGTAACCATTATCCAGGAGCTGCCATATTTATTAACATTATACAGGAGCTAGCATATTTGTGACTATTATGTAAGAGCCATGATATTTGTGACACTTATACAGGAGTCAACATATTTGTGACCAATGTACATAACCCACTATACTTGTGACAATTATACAGCACTAACCATATCTGTGGCTATTGTACAGGAGCTCCATATATATGAGCATTATAGAATAACTACCATATTTGTGACCGTAATACAGGACCCACCATATGAATTAGCATTATAAAAATGTCACCATTTTTGTGACTATTATACTTAAATCAGATTTGCGACGATTATGCATGAAACTAACATATTTGCGATATGATCATATACGTGATCATTATACAGAAGCCTCCATATTTATGATAACTGTAAATTAACGCCAATATGTGTTACCCTTTATACAGGTGACACTATATGTGTGCCCATTATATAAAAACCACCATATGTGTGACTATTATACATGATCAACGATATTGTTTATACCGGGGGCCCTCATATCTGATGATTATTATACATGAGCCACTATATTTGTGACTATTATTCCCGAACCACTATATTTGTGAATTTTATACAGGAGCCACCGTATTTGTGCCCAGAACATTAATGATGATTATGCAGGAGCCACCATATTTGTGTACATTATATAGGAGTCACCATATTTGTTACCATAACACAAAAGCTACCATATTTATGATCATTATACAGAGGTTACCATATTGATGACTATTATAGAGGAGCCAACCTATTTTTGACCAATATACCAAAGCCATCATATGTGTGGACATTATAAAGAAGCAATATATATGTGACCGACATATTAGTGACACTCATGCAGACACCACGATATTTGTAACTATTATACATGAGCCACTATATTGGTGATTATTATACAGGAGCCACCATATTAGCAACAATCATACAGAAGCCACTATAATTGTGACCATTATATTACAGCCACTATATTTGTGAACACTATACAGGAGCCAACATATTTGTGATCATTACACAAAAGCCATCATATTTGTTACCATTACACAAAGGTCACTATATTTGTTGTTATTGTAAAGAAGCCACCATATTGGTGACTATTATACAGAAGCCACCATATTTCTGACCATCATACAAAAGCTACTATTTGTGGTTAGTATACAAGAGTCACTATATTGGTGCCTATCATACAGAAGCCACTATATTACTGATCATTATACTTGAACAACATTTATGACGATGTGATATGATCATATATGTGACCATAATACAGAATCCACAATATTATAGCCATTGTAAAACAGCGTTTACATTTGTGAACATGATACAAGAGCCACGATATTTTAGACCATTATACAAAACCTATCATATTTAGGAATAGTATACAGGAGCCAGCATATTGCTGACTATTATACACGATCCAGCGTATTTGTGACCATTATGTAAGGTCTACCATATTTGTGTCCATTATATAAGCACCACCATATTTGACTATTATACAGCAGCCACTATATTTGTGAGTGTTATAAAAGCGTGCCTATTATATAAGAGTAACCATATTGGTTACTATTATACTAGAGCCACATTTATGACTATTATCAAGAAGCCACTATATGTGTTACTATTATAACAGTCACCATATTAGTAACCATTATACTATAATACAAGAGCCACGATATTTGTGACCATTATAAAAGAGCTGCCATATTTGTGTCCATTATACAGGAGCCACCATATTTGGGATTATTGTAAAGAAGCCACTCTATTTGTGACTATTATATAGGAACCACTATATTGGTGACCATTATACAGGAGCTACCATATTACTTACCATTATATTGGATCCACATTTATTACCATTATACATATTTGTGATTTTTGTGGAGGAGCCACTATATTTATGATTGTTATACGGGAGCCACTATATTTGTGATTGTTATATGGGAACCACTATATTTGTGATTGTTATACGGGAGCCACTGTATTTGTTATTATTATAAAGGAGCAACTATATTCGTGACTATTACACAGGAGCCACAATATTTGTTACCATTATACTGGAGCTATATTTATTACCATTCTAGAGGAGCCACCATATTTGTGATATTTATGATCATATATTTGACAATCATACAGAAGCCACAATATGTATTCCCACTGGACAACAGTGCTTATATTTGTGACTATTATACATGAGCCACCATATTTGTAATTATTATAATGAAAACAACATCACTATTATTATACAGGAACAACTATATTTGTGACCATTATACAAATATATGCATGTATGCAACAATTACAGAAAATCTACTGCATATGTGAGCCAGCATATCCGTAACCATTTTACAATAGCCACCACATTTGTGACTATTATGTAAGTTATACTATATTTGCAGTAATTATATAAATCTTACCATGTCTATGACCCTTAAAAAATAGCCACCCTATGTGAGATCATTATACAATAACAAACCTATTTTCGATCATTATACATTGGTGAATAGTATACAGGACGTACCATATTTGAAGCTATTATATGCGAGTCACTATGGTTATTTGCAGTAATTCTATAAATCTTACCATGTCTATGACCCTTATAAAATAGCCACCCTATGTGCGATCATTATAAAATAACAATCATATTTTCGATCATTATACATTTGTGACTAGTATACAAGATCTACCGTATTTGGAGCTATTATATGTGAGCCCCTATGTTTATTGCCTTGAAATTGATATCATCGCATGTGTAAGCATTTTATATAAGAATTATATTTGAACTTATGATACAAAGTTCAACATATTTACAACTGTCATAATAAAACTAGCATACTTATGATTATTATTCAAGATCGAACCTGTATATGATTTCTATATTAATAAAGTAAGGTATGCATATTTATTTATATCTATCTATGTACAGGGTAATCTCCTAAACTAATTAACGGATCATTGTGAATTTTAGAATATATATTCTGAAACATACGGTAAGCAAAATGGGCACATTCATATCTTTTGTAAATTTGAACATTTAGGAGTGTATATATATATATAAATTTTTTTTTTAAATTTATTTCAACTTTTATTTTTATGAAAAAATCATGAATTTTTGAATATATATTCTCTGTAACCAGGTGAGTAACATTGCCATATTATTTTTTTGTAAACTTCACCATTTAGGGGGTTCGCCTCCCCCCTCAAAAAAAAACTTTAAATAAGTTAAGTACATAAAATTTACAGAATACAATGATTCTGCATAAAATTCTGTTATATTAAGTAATACGTTTTTAAAAGGAGCTATGTACACTTGAGCATCGATAATATATATGTGCTTGGTAAAATCAAAAGCTATTGAACTTATTATGGAGTATGTATTATAGGCAACAGGGTTATTAACGTCGGCATATTATTTATTTATTTTGTAAACTTTACAATTTAGGAAGGTGCCACACAAAACCGTATGATACTCCCAAATAAAGAAAGAACATTCAAATTTAAAATTAATTTTAATTTTATTGCTTATATCCGTCCTGAGACGGGTATTTCTCTAGTTATAACATAAGAGCAATAATATATCTGATAATTTTTAAAAAGCCGCTATATTCATAATCATTATAAAAGTTACATTTGTAAATATTATACGAAGGCTAATATCTTTTTAAGATTTAACATTCAGGGGGCAAGTTTAATTTTGTTAGTCTGTTTTATGGCATATCAACTCTTTTTTTCATTTATTTCAAGCTTAAACACTGAGTAATTATGAGCTAGTACCTAATCTTGAGATATATGTTGAAAAACAGGAACATTTTACGGAAGGGGTTAAAGGAGTGCTCCTGTTTTATTGTGAAAAAAAAACAGTGATAATTAGCCAAATATGCCGTCAGACATGATGACATACAGAGCAGCAGGCATGCCTCTCGATAATGTAGACGAAATGATTGAACTAAGACGCGTTTTTAAGATGATCTAACAAAACGGTAAATAATAATGCAATGTGCTTAAACTATGATCAACTCTCTCTTTTTCCTTCTTCGTTGTTGACCTTTTAGCTATGAGGCGACATCTGGGAATGAATGCTTACTTCTTCTAAGAACATCTTGTTTGAATTCAATGCAAAATTATATTAAGAAAGCATGTTAGATAGCTTTGTTGCAGCTAATGGAATTGGCCTAGGTCCTTGGAGGAAAGTGACACACATGCATGACGACGCTGATCAGCAACACAGGTATTAGTTTAAATTGATTAAAATATTACATTAATGATTAAACGTCTTTAAAGAACTAAATGATTACATCGGTTCATCTAGATGCCCCTCTTCTGTCTATGTAACAACATTACCTATTGTCAACGATTAATTGTATACAATTATTTGAACACAAGTCACTATTTTACTTGTAGCAGAGTAGGAGGAATTGTGTGTTAATCTGATTACCAAATGGTGTTAGTGTTTAATTGAATTTAACAGATCTGATCAGATTTTAACATAGCATAGGCGATCTTATAGTATGTGATAGTATCCATTAAGCCGATTATAAAAGAGTCCACCTTTTTTACACTGGAGTATCATTATATTTATCGACCACCATATCTGTTGGCATCTCCTGACTATTATACAAGAAAAAAATACATTTTTCAAAATTGTGACTTCTTTTTGAATGATATATTTTATCCACTTTATGATCTATATGCTCGATTGTTTTGGTACTTTGTGAAAATTAGTAAAATTGTATTAATAGTTAAGGACAACCATTATAGGAACCGGTTATAAATTGATAAGATAGGATCAGACACTATAAGCCCCATAATATCAACATTTCTTTATCTTCATGTTAGCAATTTCTGAAAATAGTGTTATATTGCATCATTGTTTAGAACTACGTCATTTCAAAAGTGAGGGTTACCTAACTGGAATAATAGATACGATCAAAGAATATGGGACTTAATATGTCAAGTTACAAATTTTATCAGATTTAGTTATGCACTTACATTCGAGCTACGTCCCTTGAACAATTTTCGAGTTACCTCCCATGAATTCTACTGGCAACGAATAAAAATGACTTTTCAATTTTGAAGTATGAAAACAACTCGCAAATAAGAGATTCGAAATCGATGCTTAGTCTCTGTCTTGATTGGGCTTTTGAGACCCGGCGGATGTGTTCGCCTGATTCTCAGTTTTTACATGGCTTTCATGCCACTGACTGTGTCGTCTAATCTCATTTCTGTGGAAGTTTAGATTGGACTCCAAAGAAAGCTAGCTTTTCAGCCAGACAATGCAAAGTAAATTGTATTTATTCTACATAGCCCAGCATTCTCTATTTGTATAGCATGGAAATTCATGTTTGTTTTGATTGTGTAGTGGGATCCTTAAGTAATGAATTATCCGCTTTTTATGTATCATGTTTTATTATGTCCCACTTACGTTTGTCTTTGACAAAGCTTCGTGATGAGAAAATAATGTAGCGTCATGTGTTCTTGAGAAAACCCCTATTCAAAATGGCGCAGCCATGTTAGAGACGGAGGTCTAACACATACGTCACTATAAAAACGTATAAACATATCAAATGGAATATCTAATAGTCTTATTTAATACCTTTAAAAGAAGTATTTTATTTATCTCCTCTCCAGAAGGTTAGACACAAGGTCAGGTGTGGGTTTTGATGAAAGTGTTTCTGTCGAACGAACTGAATTCGAACCAGGCACAACCAGGTCCTCAGTTCGCATCTTTAACCACTTAGCCACCGTGATGAACGCACAATTTTCATCAAATTTGGAAAAAATAGAAACATAGTATGCAATGGTATCCATTAAGCCAATAACACTCTCACTCTTTTGTCACTTTATGATCATTATATATGAGATCTCATAAATATTGGTATTTTGTGACCGTTATATAAGAACACCATATTTGTTTGTTCAGACTTTATAACTGCTTTCTGACTGTTATCATATTTTCTGCTATTTTTTACTATTTTTTAAGAACCACTATATTCTTTCTGCTTAGATATTATGCATAATAGAAAAGTCACCATCCATGCTTTGATGGTGATTTGTGACAATTAGTAAAATTCTATAAATGGAATTTCTTATCGAATCAAGTGTCTGTATAGGTACTAACAAGTGTAGCACTATGGGGGACCAGTTCTTTTATAACAGACTGTAACAAAATATCTCTGTTCGGCCTCTTGTATTAAACAGCTAAAGTTTTGTTTTATTGACACGTTGTAAGTTGTTGCTTAATTGGTAGTGACGTCTCTCTGTTTCTTTTTCCCTTTTTTCTTGTTGCAGTCGTCTCCTTCCTCTTAATAACAGTCGTTGTAAAAGTTATCTAAAATAACAGTACAAAAGGCTTCCGTTTTTTTCTTCTCCAGTATACAGTATACGTACATTATACTCTCAACCTATCTTCAATATTAGGGTGAGGGCAGCTGTTGTGAAACGCGACCACTCTCTCACTATCTGGAAAAAAATTGTTTATCAGTTTATTTGCTCTGTATCTCTGTAACACAATATCCTGTACACATAGCTCTAACCTCTGACTAGAACTCTGATGGAAAATTCCATTGTCTCACTTAATCTGACCGTAGATGAACTTTTCCGGTTTTAACACTATTTTTACATACCAAACATATAACCTTTGGGAGAAAAATAAACACAAATCCCACAAATCATAATCATCATCATCATCATCATCATCATCATCATCATCAGTTTAACATCGGCTTTTTTAGAAATTTTAGAAATTGATTTCCAAACGAACCTATCTCTTACCAGGTCTTTTATCCCCCTTTCTCTTAAGTCAATATTTAACACTTCCTACTATGTCTACCTTAGCCTTCCTCTGTGAACCAACCCTGCTACTTAAACTGCTCTACATTTACTAACCTTTGAATGTGATCATACTATCGAAGTCTCCTGTTTTGTATAGATCTACCTATACTGTCCAGATTTAATATTCTTCTGAGGTCATGATATCTAAGCCTGACTTTAAGACTCACATTACCCATCGAACATATCATTCTCATATGATTTCTTGGTAAATTTGTACATTAACACCCTCAACTACCCACCCACTGCTAAAAAATGAAATTCTACTTTTTGAAGGCGATTATGTGTGTACACCCTGAAAAACTCGACGGAAAGAAACAAAACAACAAAAGAAAACCATTATTTTAGAATTTAAAGTGGTCGATAAATTTTGTATCTAAATTTAACGTAATATTATCCCCCATCTCCAGGCATTTACAACTTTTTAGGAGTGTTGACTAAATTTCTTGTTACTAAGTTCGTAAAACCACACATTAACACCCATAAAAGTAGAACACCCCTTAAAAAAACGCACAGAACTTAGCTCCCATAGAATAAAATAATTTGGTTAACTGTCCTAAAACGTTTAAAAAGAATGCCGGAAATTAAGGATCTTTTTACATTAAATTTATATTTGAAACTGATCCCCCACTGAAATGTTCACACGTCGTCGCATAAAAAAAGTAGAATCCAATTTTTTTGGAGGGAGTGTTAGCTGAGAGTGTTAATCTTCAATAATACTAATTTCTTTTCATGCAACGTATGTTTTAAACCCTTATTGGATAAAATAAAAAACTTATGTTTAAATAAATTATATACAATATGTATTGTGTTTCATCATTTATTTTCATATTATTTTGAAATGTGGGGAGCTAAGACATTGGGGCTTACCTGTGGCTATTAATTCTACTCGGCATTGCCGGGATCAGTGATCATTATCACCATCATTTCTCTTCATACATTGATTTTAACGGTACTTCAAGCAGTTCTGTGAAGGCCTCCTTACTTATATTACATTATTAAAAGAGAAAGCGAGAAAGATAAATAAACGACTAGAGAGAGGGAGAGAGAATTTTTAATATAAAGATGTCACATATACTTTTTTACTTCTTCTATTTTGTTTTTTATATCCCCCGGCAACGCCTGGTAGCTCTGCTAGTCTACAATAATACTAATTTCTTTCCATGCAACGTATGTTTTTCACCCTTACTGGATAAAATAAAAACTTATGTTTAAATAAATCTTTTACAATAAGTATTGTGTTTCAGTATTAAATAATCCAACAGGGTTGATATGCCATAAACAAACTAAATTTGTAATGATTAGATGTGGATGATATTTCGTGTGAGGTCATTTTCTTTCTATTTACTGACTTCATTACCAATGAAATCTAGAATCATTTTTGATAAAGTGCTTTTATGTCTTCCCATTGACCTTGCCAATCCTGGTTGTTGCCTATGATTGGACAATTTACTTTTTTCATATAAGCACAAAAAATGTATTTTGAAAAAATTGTCTGCTTTGAGTTGGGGCAGAACGGTTAATTTGAGAAATTGACAATTCTGATGCAAATACGATTTGACATCTGATACTTCAATGGAGTAATTACATGAGGAGGCAAAGAGAAAAGGGGCATCTAAAAACATAGCATTGGAAGAGTCTAAATTGGAGTCTGATGAAGAGGATGATAACTGTTTTCATTCCCTATATAGTAGAGCAAGTCTCAGAGATGGAGATATGAGCTATGGCTCAAGGACTACTGGTATAATGAATATCTATGCTAAAACTGCATTTTTAATGTTGTTGGCAGAAATATTTTTAATTCATGTCAAGACTGCATTGTTTAGTATTAGACATGCAACTAATTTATTGTGGCGGACTATTCATTTAATTGATAACACATAGTCTATTTATGTCGTTCATTCTTGTAATATATACAATGTGGTCCTATTGATGTTGTACATTTTTTTCAATTTATACATCGATCAAAAATATGCTCTCTTCGGTCTCATATATTTGCTAGTTAAATTGTTTTGAACTATTAAAATAATTTCCAAGTCTATGTATAATGTTTATCTATATATTTATTACTTTTATCGCTTATCTTTGAATTCATGTTTTGAAACCTGACGTAAATAATAAACTAATGACGTCACACTAAAGCTTTAATTATTTTGTTACAATAATGTGTTAAGCTCTATTTGTGAGAAAGTCCAAATAGTTCAGTTAGTAGAACCTCAGACTAAAGATTTCAGTTTCGATTTCCGGCTACAGCATCTGCTTTATTGGTTGGGTATTTATTATCTAGTATTAATGCAATATTCTCCATTTCTAAAAGTAGTTAAGGTCTCTGATATTTCGAAACAAATTCCACAATGTATTTATGACGTTTAAAAAATTATGACCGACTGACGGACAAAATCTCTATATGTCGTTTGCACGGCCACTGATAAGGCTGAACTACTTGCCCAGCATTTAGCTTCTAACTCCACTTTGGACCCAGATAACCACCCCCTCCCCAAATTCCCTTTGCAGAACAAAGCCACACTTGATAACCTGGTCATCACCCCATCCCAGGTCAAAGACATCAGAAAAAACCTTGACACCTCCAAAGCTTGTGAGCCTTATCTTATACCTGTAATAGTAATAAAGAAATGCTCTGCTGAACTGGCCCCTGTCCTCTCCAAACTCTTCAATCAATGCCTAGCTGAATCTTGCTTCCCCGATAGCTGGAAAATTGCCTCTGTGGTACCCGTCTACAAGAGTTCTGGGAATAGAACCGATCCTCAGAACTACCGCCCAATCAGTCTGCTGGCGATCTTTGCTAAAATCTTTAAATCCTTAATCAATCTAGCGATAGTACGGCACTTAGTTAATGCTAAACTTCTTTCTGACCGCCAGTATGGATTTAGACAAGCACGATCTACTGCAGACATCCTAACAGTCATCTCTGAACGCATGTATCATACGCTTGACAAGGCAGGTGAAGCTAGGGTAGTAGTGCTTGATATATCCAAGGCCTTTGACAAGGTATGGCATAAAAGACCTCTCCTGAAAATACGCTCATACGGTATTACTGGACAATTACTTAATATAATTAAATCCTTCCTAAACAAAAGAAAAATCTAGGTTGTCCTGGATGGCCATTCATCTAAGCTTCATGACATAAATGCTAGTGTACCCCAGGGATCTATCCTTTGACCTTTGTTGTTCCTGATCTATATAAACGATCTCCCTGATGACATAGAATCTGAGTTTGGTCTATTTGCTGACGACACCACCCTTTACTCTCACCATGTTGACAAAACAGAAGACATTGCCAAGGCTGCCACAAAGAAGGTGGGCTCCCTCTACCGTGCTAGTAAACTCCTCACATCTGACATTATCCTGTATCTCTACAAAGCCACCATCTGCCCATGCATGGAGTATTGTTGCCACATCTGGGCTGGTGCATCATCTACTAGTCTCTCCCTCCTTGACAAGGTCCAAAAATGAGTCGCCAACCTAATAGGTCCCTCACTGTCAACCAAGATCCAGTCCCTGTCACATCGCCACAATGTAGCATCCTTGTGCTTGTTTTACAAATACTTCAATGAATTATGCTCCGATGAATTGGCTACTCTGGTGCTCCCTCGACGTAAATTCACTAGACCAACTCGACAATCAACTAAATCCCATTCATTCACTGTGGAGGTCCGCAGATGCCGGAGAGCCTTCTACTCAAATAGCTTCTTTCCTCGTGCTGCTGGCCTCTAAAACTCCCTACCTGTCCCCTGTTTCCCCGACAGTACTGACATGCAGAAATTTAAAACTAATACAAACAGACATCTTGCTGTGTAGATCCCAATTTAGGTTGACCCCCCCAAACCTTCTCCAATTTTCTTTTTTCTCAGTAGTCCCTTACATCTACAGTGGCGGTCTGCTTTGTTTGAGGTGAACTATGTTAAAAAATAAAACATAAATAAAAAGATGTTGTCTAGTGTATGTACATTTTTGCTATTTACATTGCGGTCCAGTTGTTGCTATACATTTTGGCAGTTTATACCATGCAGTCAGGTTGATGTGCATTTTTGCAATTTATATAATGTGGTTCAGTTGATGTACATTATTTGAAATTTATACGATGTGATCCAGTTGATGTTGTACATTTTTGCAATTGATACAATGTAGTCCAGTAGATGTATATTTTTGCAATTAATACAATGTGGTCCAGTTGATGTTGGACATTTTTCCAACTTATACAATGTGGTCCAGTTGATGTATATTTATGCAATTTATACAATGTGGTCCAGTAGATGTATATTTTTGCAATTCATACAATGGGGTCCAGTAGATGTATATTTTTGCAATTTATACAATGTGGTCCAGTAGCATCAAATACGTGGCATTTTTGGCAGTAGGTTGGGTGTCACATTCTAATACTGTTTAAAATGAATTTATATGGTTACTTATATATTTATTGATCATTTCGCCTGATAAAATTGCAATTTATTTGTTGTTTTAATCGTTTAATTCTCAGATTGGATTATTTGGACTACTATTCTACTCTTCGTCTTTATTTTCACATTTCGCGAATATAACCTCCGACATTCTCGAGATAAATGTTCATCTCGAACTCAAAATCTAAACAGAATCTCGAACTGAACAATTTGATTACTCACGTCATTGAATTATTCTTGTTCCACCAGCCATAACTATGTAGAAGTATTAATTAAGTATTCTTTTTTATTTTATTCCTTATTATTAAAGAATCCACATGGATTTCGCGGGGCCACTGGAAGGTTTTTACTACTTAATCGTAGTCGACAGTTTTTCAGTGGGGCCGAGGTACTACATTGCAAGAGTCTCACGTCGGAGGTTACGATAAGATTCCTACATGAACTATTCGCCCGTTTTGGAGTAGTGGATTGTCTGGTGAGTGATAATGGGACGCAGTTCACGTCATCAGATTTTGAGGAGTTCTGCGCAACGTTTCAAATCAGACATATAACGACTCAACCATATCATCCTAGGTCAAACGGCCAGGCAGAACGTTTTATAGACACGTTAAAAAGAGCACTAAAAAGGCCGGTGATACTCCTAAGGAGAACGCTTTGCAACAATTTCTGCAAGTATATAGAATTACTAAAAACGTAAATGTAACATCTTCATTATCCCCCGCAGAGATGATGCTTGCGCGGAAAGTGAAGTCCGTGTTTGATAAGTTACTACCTAAACAAAACAATTATGATCGAATTTCTACGGTACCGAAGAAAAAATACAGCCCAGGAGATAGGGTATACTTTAAGATGTTAAAAAATAACGCATAGTTCTGGGAACCCGGTACAATTGAAAAGAGGATCGGGTCGATGGTCTATATTATAAAAGGACCACAGTTCCCGTATAAGAGACATCTTAATCAGATCAGAAAAAAACTGTCGGATGACACTAACAGCTCTCCACAAGTAGAAGACGTGATGGACGTGATATATGACACTTTCAACTTACCATCACCCCCAGGTAGTCACACAGAAACGGCAGCCAAAAAGAAAACGAATGGGTCCGGACTACATAGAGATAAATCCGAAAAGGAAACGTTAGTAAGACTCCTGAGAAGGTAAGGTTTGGAAGGGGGGTGTTATGGTACCGTACCTGTACGAAGAACTAATAGACTCGTCCATCCATAATAAAATGCGAGAAGCATTCCAACTCACTGACTTCTTCCACCCCAGTTATATACTGGCAGTCCAGAATACCACTTCTTGTATATATATTCTTTTTCTTCAATAATATATCTTTGTTCCTGTAACCCCGTGTTTCCGTGTCTTTACTTCGGCCCCTAACAGGGTCACAACATATTTAATGTTAATCAACGTTTGTTTCCCTTAGACTGTTTTCATATATACTTTAATAACGCAAAATATATAAAATATACCTTATTTCTGAAATTATGTTAGAAAAAAATGTATTTCAATTGTCTAATAAGCTGTAATTTATAATTAACTGAACAAATCATCTCTCTCTCTCTCTCTGAGCTATGTAGGTATTTATCGCCCTTCCTCGCTCTCTGTTGATTCAACCACTCTCTAATATTTTGTGATCTCTCTGTGAGCGTTTAGAAAAAGAGTCTCTATTTTTAAGTGTTGCCATCTAATTTACATAAGTGTATGTGCACACCACAAACACGTATGTAAATTACATGGCAACATAATAAATCCTTTTACTTCTATATAATAATAATAATAATAATAATAATAATAATAATAATATAGACATAAAGACTTATTATTTTTAGTTATGCAAGAGGAATATTTAAACATATGTCGCAGTTTATGAATTTTCGAATTAGATCAAGGTATTATGAATAGTAGTAGTGGTCGAACGGGTCACGTTTACAAATACGATTATTAGCTATGTATGATAACTTCTGTGGAATGAGGACAAAAGGCAGGTGTAGTTTCTTCATCCTTTATTCATCATCCCTAAGGATAACGGAACCAGGATTCCTAAAGAAACAATACAAATAGGACACATATTACTCATTCATTCATACATGCACATATTACAACAGATTACAATGATTGTCCTTGACATACATCAATGGTCATATTGATACCTATCTATCTCCCCTTCCCACAGAGAGTTTTCTTTTTGTTTTTGAAGTGGAGACAAGCTTGGTTCGGTTAGTATTAAAAATGCTAAGTATTTCTTATCAAATAAATGATTTAAGAGTGTAAACAATTCAGAGACTTCAGTCTACCTGGTTTGTTTGTTGGCAATGCCAAAAATAACCTTTTAATAGTGGTCACTTTCAGATGATTTAGTTTTGTTTGCGGTTGCCAGAAATCCAAGATGGCAGCTGAAGAAAACAAGATATGGTTAATTACAAGTTGGGATAAATATTCCATTATTAAATTAATTCTGCATGAGATCATTTCTATCAAATTTCAGATTCTTAGGTCCAATAGCATTAAAGAAGTTAGTCAATAAACCTTTCATATTAATATAAAAACATTGGGAGAAAAATTCCATTACCAAATGAATTCTATGGGTTTTTCTTCTTGTGGGGGAGGTTATATAACATATCAGAATTGATCCTTTTTGTAATTTTCTTCAGAATAAAACTTCATTATCTTCATGGGGAAGGAGATCTGCATAACGCTTAAGAAGCTTATTAAAACATCCAATAAATTTATCATCTTTAAGAAGGTTCTCCTCCTCTAATTTATGAGTAATGATTTTAGTTTGTATGCTATCAGTGTTCTTTGGTGAATCACTTACTAGTTTTCCAAACGGATTTACCAGCTCTTTATATTTTATGCTATCAGGTATTATTATGCATTTCCCTTCCTTATTATTAAATCTGGATTTACTTTCAGTTTTACTATCTGGTTTGGTTTCCATGTTTTGGGAGAGCATTTGAGGTTGGATTTCAGTGATAAATGCTTTTGTTTTTGGAAAATTAGACTTGAATCTTTCGAACAGAAGATTGTAGTTGGTCGGATCTATTTGGTCGCAGTCGTTTTTCTTTTGCTCGCTTGTATTCTGCTTGTTCATCTCCGGTGTTGTTTCAGCTTCTCCCACGTTTGTACTTCCTGAAGAAGTCATACGAAGGGGAATTTCTTGGAGGTGTTCTTCTGCAACTTCTGATGACTTTGGTAGTGAGTGCCCAGCAGAAACATCAGTTTTCTTTCTGTGTGAGTCGGTTACAGGAAAAAACTAGAAAGACAAAAAGTAGATAAATATAATTAAGAATATGTTCACTGCGAACCTGATCTCACAGCTGCGATTTGTACTATATAAAGTCAGAGTTGAACGAACATCTGACAAAAATATTTTCCTAAAATATTATGTCATACGGACTCCACCATCAAGTGATGCTGAAGGAAGTAAGATTTATGATAAAACAAAAGAACAAATATATAAAAGAAATGAATAAATACCTTATTTTTATTTTACTCTCGTTTGGTCACATTGAAAGAATTGGTTGAAATGCTTGAGTTAATAGATGTAGAACAGTTAAGGTAGCAGGGCCGGTTGGCAGGGATAGTCCAAAGAGAACTTGGGAGAAAGTTATAAGGATCGATTTGAGAGAAACGGAGATAAATAAAGACCTGGGCAGAAATTTTAAAGTCAATTTCTTAAATCCATTCAAAACATGCCAATATGTAAAACGCATGTTATGTTAAGCCGAATATAGTGATGATGATGATGAAATGCATCATCATCAATAGCAGTCACATTCGAAGCTAGTTGTAGTAGCACATTCACAACAAGATCTAGATATTCAGTGAAAACAAATGACAACATCGCCACAGACCAGATGATAATTATAAGCCTGCTGTGACAGTCAAATCCATGATGTTTACATATAAACAGATAAAAATGTCATGGCTATTATTTTTTATCATTACGGCTACAATTACATCGAATTCAATTAATTTGGCAAAAGATGAAACAAGCATGCTTCAGTTGCTATATAGAGAAAGAGAGGAGCAGAAATTTACAGAGAAAAGGATAGAGTAGCCCAGCACCTGCCCAATTTTGCCTTGAATTGTTGGTGTTGTTGGCGCATTTATTATATCTCCTGGAAGTCCATTCCATTCCAAGATCAAGAAATCCTGATCAAGAAAACGGCTTGTTAAGTGAATTAAGCATTCATTTTCATGATTAAAGTTTATCTTTCATAACTGCGATTGTCATGTGATTATGATCATTCTCGTGACTATCATTCTTTTCCACAAAACTACTCAGATGTTAGATCTAGTCGTTATACTCAAAATAAATGTCATCAATAGAATGGTTGAATAGAATTCACAATCTTTTTTGCAATCCAACCATATTTGATTCAAATAAACTTCACTCTCTACTTGACTTGTCCACAAAAGTTCATAATAGTCCAACAGTCTTTGTTTTAGTGTCGTTCAATGATAAGCACATCTGAATATCATTGAATTTTGTAGTCAATGCTCAACTGTCTGAGCTACAAATAAGTTGAAAAGAACACTAAACAGGCTAGAATGTTCTATTATGCTTAGATGGGCAAGTCCATTCTCTAAGTTCTGATTGGTTGCTAGTCCATGAATGGATAATTTAATAGGAAAATTCTTGCTTTAATTAATCAATATTTAGATATCAATTATTGGAGAACTTTATGTCGGTAAGTGTCAATTTGATTCTACAAATACGATGTGCAATATTTTAAAGAACTCCTCTCTTATTGTATTATATATATATATATATAAATATATATATATATATATATATATATATATATATATATATATATAAATATGAGAGGGAGAGAAATACATATAGACATATTTATATATAGAACTAGAAAAATACTCTGCCCAGGACGGGTATTGTGCTCATTAATAATAAAATAAATTCCATGAAAAAGATAATTTTTGCGCCACTTATGTTCGTTTACGAAGATTAAAATCAAGACATAATGCTACTAAACCTTATGTCTAGAATCCTTATTCCAATTTTGATCGAAATCCATTACATGATTTTGATTCTAGAAAATGTCTAAGATTTAAAGCTTAAGCTTGAAGAAATTGAAATTCTGGGAATTTTGTTTAACTAGTGTCTAAGGAATATGGATCAAATTTAATAAAAATCTGAAATATTTTAATTTTCAAAGAGGAAGTTGTGCCAATATTATGCCCCCTAAAACCCTTTAAAATAATCTAAAGAAAATTTGTGGAATATTTATTAATTGATGTGAAAATTTCACAGTAATTAGAGGTATCTGAATTCAACCCTCTTTTTACGCTCTTTGCCTAAAACTAAATTAAACTAAATATAATCCACATTACCCAACCTTACGGCTAGCAGTGGGTTCTAACATTACTAATTATCGGTTTATTAATTTAAAAGTGAATCATGTACATACAAATATATAAGCATATGCACATACCTATCTTTATATAAATATATACATCTATAATAATTCGGTAGATTACCAAATTTATGACATAATTTATTAAAATTTTGAATATTATAACCAAACCTCAAAAGTCAACACTTAACAATGTTTATCCATATAATTTTTGGAGCTTAAATATAATATTTTAAATTCTAATTAATTATATCATAAATTTTATAATCTACCAAATTATAATATGAAAGCTCTGCTTAACATAACATGTTAACCATTGATCTTAATTTGATCTGTAGTATTTAATATATCCTGGGGATTCATATGATCTTATTTATTGAGAAATAAAATTTATATTATATGATCTCCTTTGAATATCTTAAGGGTTTTAGTCCATTAACTTAAATTTTTCCTTATATCTGCATATAATTATATATATTTATATATATAATTGGAGCTTTTCATCTATTTATCAATAGGTAAATTTAGAGAAAGTAAGTTTAATATGTATATATATATATATATATATATTGTTGATGGTTTTATTCCATTTGCTACATAATATATTGTGTTTCATTAACGTTTACAATAAACGTCAACACGCCAGGCATTTTGGAAACCACTGCTCAAATTTCTATAATTCAACAACAACAGAAAATTGGGGATGGATATGAATATGAGGGATGGATATAGAAATTTGAGCAGTGGTTTCCAAAATGCCTGACGAGTTGCCGTTTATTTTAAACGTTAATGAAACACAATATATTATGTAGCAAATGGAATAAAACCATCAACAAAATATATTTCGCTCTTAATTTTTATTGAGCACTCTCATGAACCCGGTTTCAACTTCCTTCGGATTTATACCCCTTGGATATTTGTAACAAGTTAATTATATATATATATATATATATATATATATATATATTGTTAAAAAGAGTCAAGTTTCAAATATTTTACCATAAGAAGACAAAAAAACTTCAATTACATAAATATAAACAAAGGAAGCATTCCAAATCTCTGATACAAATGAATACTGCAGGTGAAATTTATCTCAATGATTAGGACTGCAAGTTAAACAGAGCTCATTATTATTATTATTATTTGTTTGTTATGCCTTTAACTATCTTCTCAATTCCATTGTTAAAAAATAAATTAAATAAATTAAACTCTTAGTACAGTATCGATATCCAGATCAAATTCTGTTAAATATTTCATTTGACAACTCCCAAATGTGACCCCCTCAATTTCTCCCTCCTACTACTCCTACCATATATTACATCTCAGTAGAATAGAAAATATTTTTTAATCATGCTCCGAAAAAATTCAACCCATCATCATCATCATCATCATCATCATATGTGTTGGTATTTAAGGTGATGCTAGTGACCTGAACTCTAGGGTTGGCAACACCAGGCAATGTTTCATGCGTGCTCTCCATGCAATTTGATCCATAGTGTTGGTACCAGTCATGTTGCAAGTAGTCAATTCACTCTGTATGCATTCAAGCCAGGTTTTCCTTCATCTTCCATGCATGTTATTGACTTGATGCAGGAGCTAGCACTTATAGAATCCAAAATCCCACCAATACCAAGCTTCTGAAATGATTTTTTCCTCTAAATATATTTGGTGTTAAATTTTTGCAGCATGCTTACAAAATATTGATCATGTCATAAATGTTGTATTCTACTGAGTCATAACACATATATATATATATATATATGAAGAGTTCGAATGCAAAACGCGATAAACGCCATTAAGAAAATGACGAAGCAAGCGCTATTAACAGCGTTACATTTCAACACTCGACCACATACTCAAATTATGTTTAACATAAAATGATACCGGAATAATTAATTTTTGCTTTCAATTAAAATAAGCTTGTATTCGAAGTCTATATTTAATATATTCGTTCTTTTATTGATGAAGGTCTTAATTTAAACAAATTGGATTTATCGCGTTTTGCATTCGAACTCTTCATATATATATGCATATATTGATAGTGTAAGCTAGATACTATAAACATGTCGATGCATATTAACAGTTGACTTAAATGAAACCTTTTAAGAAAACGCTGCAAAACCACGAATTAATAGAAATGTCAAAAAAAGCCTCCTATTTTTAGATCTGTGTACATCTCATATAAATGATGAATTGCAAGGTTTCTTAAAGAGAATAATAACATTTCAAAACTAATGGAGTAGGAAAGTGGAGAAAAAAAACAGTTTGAAATCAAAATCTAAAATGCAAAAAAGGAAATATAAATAAAATATAAGTAACAAGTATAGAAAAGTGTTTCCGTACAGAATTCAACTTTGAAATTAAAATTGACAGAAAGTAAGTTATAGATTTGACCTTTTAATTTATCTGATGAAACGCTTTTATATATTCAGCGGGAGATATTTATGAAGAACTTTTCTTAATTTGGAAAAAAATGTCCTATTTTTTTTTTGTTGAAACATTAATCTTAATTATGTTGTAATGTTCTAGAGAATAATTCGAAATGTCAGCAAAATGTAAAGTATGCAAATATAAGTATATATATATATATATATATATATATATATATACGTTTCTGCTATGTCATACTTAACGAGGAGAGTTGGATTTGTTGAGAAAGTTATACTGTAAAATATTAAATGGCATTATGCCAGATATGGATTGTTTGAATGTTTAAGGTGTGTAGGAAAATGGTACTATCTGTTACAAACAGAGATTTAGTATCTGTCTGTCTGAAGTCAAAACTATACTATTACCTCTATTAAGTGTATTATTTACTATCTTTTAATGCTCGATTCAGTTTAATATACAATGTCAGTTTACGGACCGTGCTGAAATAATGATGTGTTATTTAGAAACCCATTATTAACATGGGGAAGGGGGGCTTTGTTAGCTATTCTGTACTTCCACCTAACAGTTTAATAAACAAAAGATACCATGAAAATTGAATTTAACTTGAAAATCCTATCTAAAAATAGCATGGTCCATAAACTACCGAAGCACCTTCTTTTATGCTCAATTCAGTTTAATATACTGTCAGCCTCATGTACTATCCATCAATGCTCAATACAAGAAAGTAGTGTAATATCTGTTCTTTTGTCATGATACTATCCTCTCAGGCATTATTACTCCTTTTTTGATGGCTGAGGTAGTTTAGTATCTGTCCTGTAGACATCTGACCATCTTCCCAGGAATTACCTTCCCCCCTGGGTGTAGTGTAGCATATGTTTGTATTTCATGATACCATCCTTCCAGGCAATACCTCTTCTTTTAGGAGGTTAGTGTAGTATCTCTTCGGTGGTTATGATCCCATTATCCTAGGCATAATCTCCTCCTCTTGGAGGAGGTAGTGCAGTAACTGTTTTGTTGTCATGAGACTACCCTCTCATGTATTACCTCCTCTTTGTGGGGCACTGTAGTATACGTTCGTTCGTAATGATACCATCCACCCAGACTAGCAAAATTATGCAACCAGAAAGAGCATACATTTGCTAGTTTTAATAATGTTGCAATATTGAAGATTTGTTAAACAGTAATTTTCCATGTGAAGTAAGTTAGATAAGATAAAGGAAATTTTCATTAGAGGTTAAGTTAAGTTAACATGCACAGTAAGTTTCGTTATGGAAATAAACGAGGTGGCAAAAAGGCAAAATAGATCCTGTCTCTTGAGTATTTCACAGCAAAGCGAACGGATGTCTTTTTCAAGGCTCTTCTGGGTAGAAGATATAGGAGATAGGTAGATAATTGGATCATCTTCCTGGCCATCCCCCATTATTTATCTCCATGAAGTTGCTGTAAAAAGAAAAACAAATAAACCAAGCAGATGCAACCCAGAGCAAATAATGGAGTTATTTGCTATTCTTTTTAATTGCTTTTTAATTGCTTTCATTATTACTGCCACAAAGAGAGAAAAAAGATCAACGTCTGCTACCGCTACCGTTAGAGAGAGATGTCACTACCCATTGAGCTGACTACTTGCAACGTGTCATTTCAATGTGCCATTTCAAGTCTGGGGAGTTGTCCTATCCTGTTGAAATTACTGTTTATCCTTCTAAACATTTTTTGTCTGCCCAAATCTTCTTAATGACACAGTCAGTATTGATCATTATTGATCATTCATTCTCATCTACAAACCAATAAAAAAACAATGATCCCAACTTTTGATATTGCAACCCATGCGCTGCACTTGATAGAATGTAGTGACCTTTGCAGACAATCTTCTGATAGGGTTGAGTTCACGTGTCCAGACAACAGAAGATGAGCTTCATCAGAAAACAAAACATTGCCAAACAAATGTGTCCTCATCAATCTTGTCAAAGAACTGCAGCAGTTATATAATTATGATCTATTTTCGCGTTATCACTCCCGGAGTGATTGATACATTTTATGCTCAGAACACTTTTGGGAGGCACTTCCACCCAAACATTCCCTCCACTCATTTACCAACAGTCAGTAAAAAAAAAACGTCAACTTAATTTTTTTTCTTGCCCTCAGCACACATATGGCTAGTAAATATAGTAAAGCATATCTATTGACTCAGCATATTTTTGTATCCTTGTCTATATAAATCTTTCTCGACCATGTCTGTTGTGTTGATGAAACTGTATGAAGAAAATTGATTTAAATTGTAGGGCAAGTTTGTTCCTATAACTAAACGATATTAACCCGTTCTTCTTCATACCCAGCAAGGCTAGTGGATCGATGCAGCAACAGTTTACTTCATACAACAGGACATTTCTCTCTCTTTCTCTCTCTCTTTCTACAGAACCATTGACACATTACCACTCGCTTTTCTTTAAGATTACTATCAATAATAATAAGAATAAGAAAATACACACTTAGAAATATATATACTAGCAGCGCAACCCGGCATGCCCCATGGCAAAAGTATAACATATTTCTATTAAAACTTTCTTTCTCTCTCCCCCGTTTTCCCACTCCCTCTCATAACCCCCTCCTGTTCTCCACATAGCCCATCCCTTTATCTAAACACACACACACACATGCACACAGACAACTGGAGAAGTGAGTCAACATAAGGGAATTAACTCTGTGAAAAAAACAGAGGTGCTTCCTTTTATTTAGTGGCTAGAAAACAGACCCCCTTGATAAATTCTGAGCCAGTTTAGTGTCAAAGAATGAATATTTTTCCCTACATTTAAAATAGTTTTCATCCGGACAATGCCGATTAAGAAAATACCAACTTTGTGGGGGATGATTTTTGCCGTTTTAACACTACATAAAAACAGACAACTGTCCTTTTGTATTATTGATTACTCAATATCGGTTTGTGGATTCCTATAGAAAGAAAGGTTAGAGAATCTACATAAAAAACTAGAATTTTATTCTCATCTAAAGTTACCGAGTAAGACAATGGAAGTTGTCCCAAATCTCTAAGTGAAACTTTTAAGGAGACTATGAAGGCATACACCGCTTTAAACTTCAAATATATCCTATTTTTATGAAATTTTAATCGTATGTATAAAATTTTCAAGTGAAAACAATGAAAGTGGTCCAGAATTTTTAAATGTCTTCCTAACTTAAGGGAGCTAAGAGGGCATAACTTACTTTAAACCTTCAAATATATCCTATTTTAATCAAATTTATAAGAAACTAATTCAGATAGTTTTCTTATTATATTAGGGGATTAAACGGGGCGCGGGGGGGTACATTAAAAATAAAAAAGTAATATGGTGTTATGAGCATGGTGAAAAAAGTACATAGAAGTGATCTTGATTCAATCCCGAGCAACGTCGGGTCATTCTGATAGTAAAAAATAAAGAGAATCAAAATTTTTAATAAGTATTTAAAAAATCACAAAAAATGAAATAAAAATGTTAAAAGTGAATTAAAAATTTTAATAAATAACTAAAAAAAAATACAATAGTGTTAATAATATAAAGCTTAAGGTAATTTACTTTTGTCGTTCCAGACAAAATATAGTGTAAGGGCCAGATTTATAGAAGAGGGGGGGGGGTACAATCTGGGTGGGGAGTTATGCAGCAAGATGTTCCTTTACATTATATTTAAATGTCTGCATGTTGTTACGGTCAGGGGAGCAGGGAGGAAATTCCAAAGGCAAGTGGTCCGAGGAAAGAAGCTATTAGAGTAGATGATTTTACAGCATCTATGGACCTCTACAGTGAAGGGTTAGGATGTTGCTGCTTGTCGGTTGGGTTAGGGGTATTTTCGTTGAGGAGGGGTACAAGTTCAGTAAGTTCAATAATACAGACATCTCTTTAATGTTTATTTATTATCCTAATCATGATATCTATCCATCTACCTCTGTCACTCTCTCTCTATTGCTCTATCGCTATCCCCCCCTCTCTCTCTCTATCAATCTTTCTTTCTTTCTCTCTCTATCTCTCTCTCTCTATATATATATATATATATATATATATATATGTATATAGTAGTATTTCATGTATCCACATAAAATTTTATAAGGAGATATAATTTTTTATGTATCAATTTTCAGTATTTACTTCAACAGTGCTCGATACATAAATAAAGCTAGGTAGTAAGCTATGAAATATATTTATTGCAATTAAGCTACACAGAGGCTCCCGCGTTTCATCTCCGGAGGGGGGGGGAGAATCTTCAGGCTATCTTTAGCCTGAAGATTCCCTCCCGGGGATAAAATGCGGGAGCCTCTGTGTAGCTTAATTGCCCTAAATATATTTTCATAGCTTACAATATATATATATATATATATATATATATATACATACACATATATATACAGGGTCCTCCATAAGTAACTATATATTTTTATTTCAACATAATAAAGGAAACATGAAAGAAATATGCAACTGCAGTATAGAAACTAACAAAGCATTCACTTAAGTTTTTTTGCAGCATAAAACATGATGTTTATTTAAGCTCTGTGTTCTCTCGATAAAGCCCCATGCACTTTGCTAATCTTTCAGGCACTGAGTGGCATACTTCGTCGCACAGTTCCAACGGCACTTGAGCAATGTCAGCTCGAATTTCTTCCTTAAGTTCAACGATGCTATAAAAATGTATGATTTCCGCTTTTGAATGAAACGTTAAATAGAAGAAATGCTTACATATCAACAAAGTTACAAACAAAAGAAAATATATAGTTACTTATGACGGACTCTGTAAAATAAAACATGTTTTTACTCCTACACGAGAAACCTTTTACTACAATGGCAGTATGAAAGAGACTAATGCAAACAATATAATATCTTTCCTAAAAGCAGTTGGACTATAAGCTTAACATATCTTTAAATCTTATATTTATGAAGCAATCGCATGAGCACAAACAAAAAAGACATGCCTCAAAATTACATCTACTAAAAGCTATCACATTTTTCAACAAACAGAAGCGCCACCAGAATAAATAACGAGATTTTACAAATAACAAGTCATGTGACTTGTCTACAATTACGTCCGCAAGGTAAAAACTTCTGTTTGCAGCAAAAAATAAATACGCTTCTGGGAGCTGGTCGTTTCTGATAAAAAGAACCCAGTTAGCAAATCAGCCCATTCAGCATAATACCTACTGAGGAGAGGTTCACAAAAGTGTTCTTACATATCATTTAACGGTGATAAAACACAGACTGTTGGACATTTGTGACTGAAACATGGTGGGCAACTCAAGCATATATTGAAGCTTATTTGTACCTAATATCGTTATAATGCAGAAAGAATGGTGAATTTTTTTTTAACAATTCCATGGGTGGTATTATTTTAGTCACTCTATACATAAAAATACAAAATGAAGGAACACGTGACAGGATTTCAGAAATCACCCGATGTGAGAAGACGAATTCAGTATGATTCACAAACCAGCTCATACAATAATCTCCTTCCTCACTCTATTTTCCCTGCCTTAGCTTGCAGACATCTGATGATAAAGTTATTAACGATATACAAAATAACAGTCAATAAAGAAAGGGTTTGTAGAGGATTGGTACCTTTTTTTTACTTTTTACTTTTAAACTATTTTCATTTTTTGTATTCACCCCAAACAAGGCATATTGCCACTGGGGCCACATAATGGGCAATCTAAGTGAATCTTCTGGCATCTAGGGTCGTCTACAGTGAAGTGTAAAGATTTTGCTACTAGTCGGGTGGGTTGGAGTATTTATTTTTGAGGGGAGTAGAAGTGCAGTGATCTCATTAGAACACATTTCGTGGAAGTACTTGTGAAACAAGCACAGGGATGCAACACTGTGATGATGAGACAGAGGCTGGAGCTTGTTAGACAGTAATAAGCCTATTAGATTGGACATTCTTTTTTGCATCTTGAACAAAAAGAAAGAGGTTAATATTTGATGCATCAGATGTGGCGACAGTATTCTATGCTTTCCAATATTGTATATTCGTGGCATCCTCTATTAGTGTCCATGCATCCCAGCACTACGTGATGTGCATCTTCACAGTTAATGACCATCCGTGTGTTGTCTTAGAGCCAGATTTTTCACAAGGTTAATATGCATTGGCATAGACAGAACACGGAAGATTTAGAGGAACAAAAATCTCTCTATTCTTGTAGTTCTATTGGGTTGGCCAAAAAGTGTGTTCGTTATTTAGAAAAGAGGAACCCAAACATCAAGATTAGAAACATAACCGAGTTCATGCAATTCATTTTCCTAGGTCGATTTGGAAATCTTGAGTATGTCTGCAATTTGTCTGGTTATTAAACGGCTTTCACTTAATCACTGTCGATCATCTTTGGCCGGCCAGAGCAAGGAGTATCTCTTAGAGAAAAATTTATTTTTTTGGAATCGAACAAACCATTTCTGGCACACCTGTTCTGTAACAGCATTCTCCCCACACACATGTCATATCTTTATGCAGATTTCTGTAGATTTTTTTCATTTTCTGTAGTAAAAAAACATCAGATGTCGGTAATGATCAGCTTGATCTTCCATTTAAAGGCTTGAAATACAAGCAAAAATGTAAGAACTCCTCTGCTCGGAGGCTTATTACACACTGACGTCCACATACTCGCTACACCAAATACAGGATTTGAAGAATAGGAATATAAAACGATCTTTGAGTCGGCCGGACAGATAGCATTAAAAAAAAAACAGAACATACTTTTGGTCAACCAAATAGTCCCTTACCCTAATCGTAACCAAATGGATGCTTTAGCAAAGTGAACATTGAAGCTCTGCAGAAGATCAGTCTTGACAACGGAAAGGTGCAATGCTTTAGTGAGTAAAAAATAATAAAAGAGTAAAGTATACAGTTTTTTCGAGCTGTGCACTTATCCAGCCCTGAAGATGTCTTTAGCTAGTACTAAAATATAATTTGCTATACAACACATATTTATGACAAAACAAAAAAATCTACCTCTAGTCCTGGCGCAATTTTGTTCTAAAGCATGTGGCGAAGCTCTCCGGAGTAGACACATAATGAAAACCTGAAAGATATATTTGGTTAATTAATTACTATTTCAGTCACGTAAATTATTTAGAGTTAGAAAGAACACACAGAATGCCAGCTCTCTGTATTCACCGGATTATTTTCTTATTTTTACCAACAAAAGATAAGATGTTCGTCTTAGTAGCAGCAGTACTCGCCTCAATGACTCAATCACAGCCGAAAACGAAGTAATGTTGCCGCAAACGACATACGCAAACGACATAACTGCCTGGCATCTAAAAAAGATCTCCTCCCTGAGCAAAAATGTCACTCCTTTTATTTCACTCTTTTGGACTGCTAAAAGCGCCTATTTTGCATAATCACGACCGTCGCCTCAAAAGCAAACCGTTCTAGGTTCGCTTCCGCATGCAGCCACAGTTTCCTTGCAGTGGACGCATGCTAATCATGGCTGCTTATCCCTTAGTCTCCCAAAAGACCTTTATTTTTATATAACTGCATTGAGATTGTTAATAGGTTTTGTTATTTTGGTGATACCAGTGGAACACAAGAAAACTCCTGGTACTAGTATGTTTGCAAGAGTTATGAGTGGATAGAGTGATTCCAGGGAACTTCTTCCATTACTAATTGCCAATATCCTATATCTCTATAGAACCATCATTCGCTCTTGCATGGAGTATTGTTGCCACACATGGCAAGTGCACCAACCACTAGTCTCTCTCTCTCGTGGACAAGGTGCAAATAAGAAGCTCTAACTTAATAGAGCTCGCACTGTCTACAAACCTCCAACCGCTGTCTCATCACTGTCATGTTGTATCCCTGTGCTTGTTTTACAAGTACTTCCATGGAATTTGCTCCAACGAATTTACTGAACTCGTACTTCCTCAACATAATATCCTCTGACATACCCAACTCTTAGAAAAATCACACCCTTTCACTATAAAGGTCCCCAGATGCCGGAAAGCTTTCTACTCTAATAGCTTTTTTCCTCGGACTGCTTTCCTTTTTAATTATTTTCCTGCTCCTTGTTTCCTCGACTGTACAAACAGTCATAAATTTAAATGTAATGTTAACAAATAATTTATTGCACAACTCCCCACTTAAGATGCCTTTATAAATCTGGTCTCTAATCACAGTAGCCCCTTACATCTCGGTGGCAATATGATTTGTTGGGGGTGAAAAAGTTTGTTTTTTTTAATTACTAACTAGCAGAACAAGGGAAAGGTTTATCAAGCATGTATACGCAGTGTGGTGATGTATGGAAGTGAAACTTGACCTGTAAGAGCTGAGGATATGCATGGGGAGAAATGAAGTTGCATGGAGGAGAAATTATATGAGAATGATACAATGGATTTTTAATGTGAGTCTTAAAAAAAGCTTACATCTGATGACCTCAAAGAAAGATTAAATCTGGAATGTATAAAGAAGTGTACAAATAACACGAGACGTCATTGGTTTGAAGAATGGATGAGACTGCTTGAATTAGTGAATGTAGAACAGTTTAGATAACAGTGTCAATGCAGGGGAAGGCCAAGCGATAGATTAGTTTGGGAGTCAATTTCTGTTGTGGCCTTGAAAAAAAAACACAGTGGTATAATTAACAAAAGTATGTTACAGAAAGTATGCGTCCGATTCTGTGGCCATAACTGCCATCAATAACTGCCACGATTTTTAGTCGCAACTGTATTTATTGTGTCTGGGTAAGTCCATGTATTCCCGAAATAGTTAGATCAACTTACACCATGAAAATTTCTAAAAGCCGTCCAATACATGCCAGCATGTAATATGAACGTTTAACCAAATACCATGATGTTTTGTTAGTCTCTTCGTTACTATCAGACTGTGTATATAAAGAATACTTTGTTAAATCGCAGTTCGTTTGGATCTGTTAACTGCGCAGTTTTTGACACATCATTTTATAAACATTCTGACTGTATTTTGAACTGATAACTTTGAATAAAAATGAGTAAATAAGGTCAGCGGTTTTTAGTCTCCCTTTAAAGCAATTGGAGTAGACATCAGCTATTTTAATTCGGCAATTAGGTTATGTAAATGTTGAAATATTTTGACAAAATGTCAAAATAGCAAAAATGGAAATACTGGATTGAAATATTGCTGAAATTATGTGCGGATTGTTATTGGCCAATTTGTTTCATTTTTATTTAGATGCTCTTTCTGGTCACATATTTTTAGAATATATATGAAGAACGAACATATACTATACTACCTTTCCCCAAAGGGAGAAGTAATGACTGTGAAGATAATCTCATTACAACAGAGAGGATATTGCCTGGGGGATAGCCTAATGACAACATAACATATACTAAACTATTCCCCTATAAGAAGAGGTAATGCCTAGGAGGATAATATGACAACAGAACAGATACTACACTTACCCTCTCTGAATTAAGCATTGAAGGATAGTATATTAGTCTGAAATAGTATAGTAGACTGAATTGAGCATTAAATTATAGCAATAGTATAGTTTCGGCTTCAGATATATATATATGTAATGTAATAATACTAATAACAATACTAAGCGATCGCTAGTCATAGCTATAACGATGATGCTACAAATTTAGTATGTGGAAACATTTTAAGATAAGAGCCATGTGATGTATAGCGATTTGGGTTCTAACCTGGAACACGTTAACATTTCAGATTATTTTATATGTATTTTGTTTACAGTGGTTGTAGGTAATCGAGTTCTTGTTGTGAATGATTTACAGGGAGGAAACATAGATTGATGATTCGATTTGGACTGTGACGGATCATTTCATTTATTTAAAAAATTCGAATATTTATATGGGTTTTGGGGTTAGGAGCAGGAGTTTATTGGGATCCTCAATTTTTCTGGCAACGTTGGGACACGGGTCCTGTGAAATAAAGATAAAGATTGTAGTCGTTACTATTAGGGATGTGACGGTGGTTAAGTGGATAACGACACGGACTGACGAGCTGGTGTGCCAAGTTCGAATCCAATCAACTCCATAATACCACTCTCACAACCGTTACGTGGTCCGTCCTGCAAGAATGCCAACAACAGAATCAAACAGGTCAACAAAGGTGTACTATTTGGATTCATGCGAATTTACTTTACTTCACTATTAGAAACATAAATTATTGTTAAGGAAATTTTGTTGGGAAATGAAAAGATAATTTTTTGTTTTCTTCAAGGCACACTGCCACTGAGACATAAGGGGCTTCTATGAATTAAAGCCCAGATTTATAGGGACATCTTAAGTGGGGAGTTGTGCAGCAGGATGCTTGTTCAAATTACATTTAAATTTATGCATGTACGTACAGTCGGAGAAACGGGGAGTAGCGAAGGAATTCTATCAGTCATCGTAATCGATGGTTGGACAGGTTACTTATAATTGTTAAAGGAAAGAAGTTTTGTCTTGGTAGCCTTCAATGTAACCATTAATTGTAGTCCAATTAATAATAAACAATTTATTTTCTTTACCTACTCACTTATGACCTATTTGCGTAAAAATAATTTAATATTTAAAAGAAGTTTAAAGCCATTTATTTTACTGTAAATAGAAACTGAGTAAAATCATCTGCGTTGAGCCATTTTGATTCTGAAGAGAAAGTAGGTATATAACCGGATTATTTTAATTAGTCACTATTTACGGTAAAGTGAATTGCTTTAAACCTCTTTTAAATATTAAATATTTAAGTATTTTAATGTAAATAGGTCACAAATGAGTAAGCAAAGCAAAATAAACTGTTTTTAACTAATTTTCCAATAGCCTTTTCTTTTAAAATAATCTATGTTGCTGAGAGTAATGATTACATAATGCTAACTGGTTAGGAACATGAATTCTGACCTGCTGGATATGTACTCGGCATATTTCATTTCATAGTCTGCAATGTTATCCATTGTGCTTATCATGTACACTACAGAAATACAAAGCCTACAATTCTTTTCCAATAGTATAAATCTTAATTCCTATTCTAGAACAATACACTATCGATCCATTCAACATTTGATATGATTTTTGAATTGTAACCATATGAATCTTAATTCTTAATGCACTTTGTGTTACTTTCCCACGACCATAATATATATATATATATATATATATATATATATATATATATGCAGATTATAGTTTACACTAAATGATGGTTTGTAGAGAATATATTTCCATATATAAATGGAAGCCATATTGTTTCCACTTGATGTGCATTTTGCTTTTGTCTGTTTATGGGATGAATTTGATATTGATTTTTGAGAAAACAGACAAGTTTACTTAACATCGTCTATCTGTCTATATACTATTAAAAAGTGATGTTTTTTAAAAAGTTTGTCTGCACATGTGATTGATTGACGTAAAGGGAATAAGCAAAGGGCAAATGACTGAGGCAGTACTTTTTAAGATATCAATACCCGAATTCGAATCTCATGTAAGTCTAAGATATGTTTTTAACTGGATATGTGTTTTATGAATTTAAAGAAGTTAACATGACATAATAACTGAACACTTCACTCAATACGTCCCGGGCTTGACAGACCTTCAAATGGGCTGAATCAAAATTTGAGCCCAATCAGATTATTAGTTTAAAATTACAGTTATTTAAATGAAGTTACTGTTGCAAATTTTCAAAACAATAGAAAAATCTGAATTTCGTATGTTGATAAAGCACTTATTTCTGATGGTAAAGATACTGTTTAGACAAAGCCATAGCTTTATAAGTGTTATTAGAATTCTGCTTTGCCGGCAAAAACAGTTATGAGGTGGTATGTTGACTTTAAACATGGTCGTACATCCACAAATGATACTGAATGCTCAGTCTTCCAAATTAGGCAGTTGTCCTGGAAAACATTAAAAAAAAGTCCAACAATTGTTTCAGCCGATCGTAAACTGAAGTTGCCTGAGATAGCAGTTAAGTTGAAGATATCAGAAGGTAGTGTATTCAGCATTTTGCATGAACACTTCTCAGATTCGATCAAAATCAACAACATGTCGACGATTCAGAGTATTGTTTGCAATAAAAAAGAGGTTTTGCATCAATATGTGACAATGGATGACACATGGATACACTACTTAACCTTGGAGTCAAATTGGTAGTCAGCTAAGTGGATAGCAGCAGGGGGAAGCCGTCCAAATTATCCAATGATGCAAACATCAGCAGGCAAGGGTTTGGCCTCTATATTTTAAGATGCTCAAGGTATTTAATTCATCAATCACCTTGAGGAAAGAAGGACCACCAATAGCAAACATTATATGACATTTTTGGCCATAAATGAAGAAGAAAAAAGGTCTCTTTTACCAAGACAATGCACTGTGTCACAAATCAATCGCAACGATGGCAAATCTACATGAGTTGCACTTTGAATCGCCTTTGCACCCACCCTATTCTCAAGATCTGACTCCAGCGAATACTGGCTATTTGCAGACCCCAAAAGAATGCTCCAGGGAAAAATACAAATCGTTCTCCAAAATTGCATCAAATTGTTTGGTAAACCGAGAAATCTATTCCTTACAGAAGATTATTGCTATACACTGATGGGAAAATGTTATTTTCTCTACCAGATATTTCAACTTTTAAAAGGGGCATATGTATACACAATATAGTCATCCACAGACAACTGTTTCGTCATATACGTCTCATTAGTGTGGCTAGATGTAGCAAGTTTATTCACCCCAAGACTCGATTCTGGTGCTACCAAATCAGGCTGTCTGAAGATACCGGATTCCTGACCCAAAATGCATCAAACGTTCATGTTATTGTTTTTTTTCTTTTCTCTTTGCAAAACTCAATCATGTTCTGCAAAGCCAAAAACAAAAACAACATTTTTGCTCTACAAAACAACGAAACAACCAACATGAATAAATACTAGAATATATTAAGAACTTGAACCATAAAAACTTTTACCAAAATGACCGGATTTAGCATTAAATAATCCAAAAAGGGTTGATATGCAGTAAAGCAAAAACAACCAAACCAAACACCATGAAAACATACTTGAACATATAAAGAACTATAAGCATAACAACTTTTACTAAAATAACCTGATTTCGCATTAAATAATCCTAAAAGGGTAGATATGCTGTAAAACAATACAACCAAACCACCCCAAGATTCGAAACCTGAACAGCCAGTCACATACAAATGCAGCCAGCAGTTAGGTATAAATCCCCTGCACTAAAAAATCTCTAACGAACGGTAGAAGAAATTATAGCACTAAATGTACTCTTTCTGTTCATATATATATTTTGTACTACACTTATCGGTAACTCAAGAAATTTATTTTTACTGAAGATTATCGCTTTATATATCACTATATATGTGTGTGTGTGTATATATATATATATATGTGTGTGTTTACAGAATCCACTACTAAACTAATTAACCGATGACTATGAATTATGGAATATATATTTTGGGCAACACGGTGAGTAACATAGGCACATCATTTGTTTTTAAACTTTATCATTTTGGGGCTGTTTTCTAAAAAAACTTTTGAAATAAACGAGATACAAAAAATTTAATAGAGAGAATAATTGCTCTACATCAAATTTTTAGTTATATATATATATATATATATATATATATATATATATAGCTGGAAATTATAAAAGAAACATTACTTCAGACTTTCAAGTTTGAATTCATTGTTTCCGGGCAATGCTGGATTTCTAAACTAGTTCCAGACTAAAAGTTCATCCTTGATATTAATTTAAATTCCCGCGTTCAGCTTCACTCAGCGTTTTTATTTAAAAATGTTAGTATCTATAAAAGTTCGGTTTTAAAAAAACATATCTTCTGAACACTCCTGCCTGTTCTGTTGATTGTCAGATAACGAAAATATCACGCAAACATCTCTCCGCAGCTGTCAGCAATTCTTCTTGGTTCACATCTTAAGGTGGTCGCAATGGCAACTTTCGTGCTTCCTGACATTTACAAAAAAAGGAAAAGAGCTGTAAATACCAGTTCCTTTGTGTCTAAAACTGCGTCGGTTTTTGAAACGCCAACATTCTGGTTGCGTCTAAAAGAGAGACGAGCCAAAGGCCAAAATGTGAGTGTTAGGGTTGGCCACCCACAATGTAAGTAAATAGAACAAGGACATGCTGGAACAATAAATATTTGGCAAAGAAAGTATTTTAGCAGCTAAATATTGACCACAATAGAGAAAATGGGTCATATGCTTATCTTGCTGGCTAATAGATTTTAATAAGTTTTATTTCTCCACGGTAACACCACGTTTCTTCTCGAGTACACAAAACTATAACAAAAAATATTGAAGTTATTGCTCCCGAGCAACGCGACTTTAAGAATCTTATATTATCATCATCATCATCATGATATAAGATTTTTAAATCATCAGTATCATAATCATCATCATCATTATGT
>OY744523.1:66198287-66223287 GCA_963556195.1 Sepiola atlantica
TATATATATATATGTATATATATATGTGTTTATATATATATACGTATGTATATATGTGTTTATATATATATACGTATGTATATATACGTATGTATACAAGGTTGCCCAAAAGTAGGTTTACAGTTATTAAACTATTTTTATATGGTTGAAGGTACTTTCTAATTACAAGCAATATAAATTACTCTTCAGAGTATAGATCTAACCTACATAAACAGTTATTTCCTTGCTGATTGTAATTTATTTTATTTCTGTACATGGTCTTTTAGAGGATAACGCAGATCGCCGACTGCAGTTCTGCGAAATGATACGTACTCAATTTACTGGAGAACAACCTGACTCTTTGGATAAGATTATTTGGTCAGATGAGGCTTGCTTTAAACTATCTGGTCATGTGAACAGGCATACCTGTGTGTACTTGGCCGATGAAAATCCCGATTTGACCATAGAGACTGAACTGAACCAGCCTGGCAATACAGTTTGCTGTGCATTATCAAGCGAATGTGTTATTGGGCCCGTTTTTTTAATTGAACTGTAAATGGGGAGAACTACCTGGACATGCTTCGTGTGGTAGTAGTACCACAACTCAAAACTAAACCTGACTTTGATGAACTTTTCTTTCACCACATTGTGCGTCTAAAGTAAGAGACTACCTTAACCAAGTTTTTCCAGAGCGTTGGTTCGGAAGAAGGGGCAGCATCGATTGGCCACCACGTTCACCTGATCTGACACCAATGGATTTCTTTTTTAGGGGTGTTGTTTAGAACAAGGTTTATGAGAAGAATCCAAAAACAATAAATGATTTAAAAGATTACATTCATGTCGCATTCACAGAAATTGATGAAGATCGGAATTTGTGTCGCTCTGTGTGTCCGAGTGTCCTAGAGAGATTTAAAGAATGTTGCAATGTTGAAGGAGGACATTTTGAGAATCTGAGAGATTAAATTATTTGCTTTTATGTTAACAGGTATAATGAATTTCTCGCCGTTCTGGTGTAGAATTTCAAATAAATATTAAACCGTTTTAAAGTTTTTCGAAAAACCTAGTTAAAAAACTTCAAATATTAAATGATAACTGTAAACCTACTTTTGGGCCACCCTGTATATATATACGTATGTATATATGTGTATATATACATACGTATGTATATATGTGTTTATATATATACGTATGTATATATGTGTATATATATATATGTATACGTATGTATATATGTGTGTATATATATGTATACGTATGTATATATGTGTGTATGTATACGTATGTATATATCTTTATATATATACGTATGTATATATGTGTGTATATATGTGTATATATATACGTGTGTATATATGTGTATATATATACGTGTGTATATATGTGTATATATATACGTGTGTATATATGTGTATATATATACGTATGTATATATGTGTGTATATATGTGTATATATATACGTGTGTATATATGTGTATATATATACGTATGTATATATGTGTATATATATACGTATGTATATATGTGTATATATATACGTATGTATATATGTGTATATATATACGTATGTATATATGTGTATATATATACGTATGTATATATGTGTATATATATACGTATGTATATATGTGTATATATATACGTATGTATATATGTGTATATATATACGTATGTATATATGTGTATATATATACGTATGTATATATGTGTATATATATACGTATGTATATATGTGTATATATATACGTATGTATATGTGTATATATATACGTATGTGTATATGTGTATATATATAGGTATGTATATATGTGTGTATATATATACGTATGTATATATGTGTGTATATATATACGTATGTATATATGTGTGTATATATATACGTATGTATATATGTGTGTATATATATACGTATGTATATATGTGTATATATATATATACGTATGTATATATATACGTATGTATATATATACGTATGTATATATATACGTATGTATATATATACGTATGTGTATATATATATACGTATGTATATATATATACGTATGTGTATATATATATACGTATGTGTATATATATACGTATGTGTATATATGTCTGTATATATATACGTATGTATATATGTGTGTATATATACGTATGTATATATGTGGGTATATATTTATACGTATGTATATATGTGGGTATATATTTATACGTATGTATATATGTGTGTATATATATACGTATGTATATATGTGTGTATATATATACGTATGTATATATGTGTGTATATATACGTATGTATATATGTGTATATATATATACGTATGTATATATGTGTATATATATATACGTATGTATATATGTGTATATATATATGTATGTATATATGTGTATATATATATACGTATGTATATATGTGTATATATATATACGTATGTATATATGTGTATATATATATACGTATGTATATATGTGTGTATATATATACGTATGTATATATGTGTGTATATATACGTATCTATATATGTGTATATATATATACGTATGTATATATGTTTATATATATACGTATGTATATATGTGTATATATTTATACGTATGTGCGTATATATATATATATATATATATATATATATATGTATGTATATACGTGTATATATACATACCAGGGACAGAGAGAACTTTGTTTAAGAAATCAATAAGATGCCAAGAGTCATTTTTTATGCAATAAATCAAATATTTCGGACGTCGATAATCGTCTATTCTCAATGAAAGTAAGAATCCGACATTGTTATATATTTTTTTATAGTATTTGTTTACGCAACCGTTAATAAGCAATCTCATAAACAGCGACGTCCTACCTTGTTGTAATATAGAGACATTGTGTTGTCGAGACTGTGTGCTAGTAGTGCAGGTTGCAGCTTTAGTGAAAATAAGCGTATATACGCTGACAGTTAATTATTAAATGTTTGTTCACACATTAAAAGGCATACTTTGAAATGATATAGAACTGTGTTTAAGAAATCGATAAGATGGTAAAGTTTTTTTATTGTTTTTTTAGACAATAAATCAAATATTTCGGACGTCGATATCCGTCCATCCTCAATAAAAGTAAGAATCCGACATTGCTATATATATATATATATATATATATATATATATATATATTTAGTGTTTCTTTACGCCAACCGTTAAGGAGCAAGCTCGCCACCGGCGACGTCCTCCCTTGTTGTACCATAGAAGCAGTGTGTTGTTAATCTCCGAAATATTTGGTTCATGTATAAAAAAAATAATTAATACTTATATCTTCCTGGATTATCGGTAGCATGGATAAATATTTGCTTAATTACATAAATAAGGGAAATAAGCTTACGAACTTAATGAAAACAATTTATACATTGCTCTCTCTACGTTAGCTAACAGATAAACAATGATATTTATTTAAAATAACTATTTAATGCTTTATTTCTTAAATTTGTTTGTATACCAATATTTGTAGATAATATAATTTATATTCGATTAACTAATTGGTTTTTCGAGTACATAAGCAATCAATCGTTAATTCAGAATAAATACACGCCATAGTTTAAAGAAAAAGATAACAATTAAACCGATTACAGAGAGTTTAATGTAAATGCAACTTTAAATTGTTATTCACCTCAATGTTTAATTTGCTTTATAGACGAAATTATTAGGCGCTCGTCTGTGAACTTGCTTCTAGTTTCATTTCTAACTCAAAATGGCATATTGATGGCGAATTTTGTCATAGTAGAGACAGCCATTCCCTTCACTTAAACACCGGGTATTTCACCTATTTTTACTTCTTTCTGTTTATTTGAGCATAATTATATTACCTTTTGAATTAATATAGAACGTATCCACTTCATTATGGCTGCCGTATTTTAAATCGAGAATTGCGAATCGATGTTTATCCAAAAAAATACCTAATTAGTTTAGATTGCATAGCTTTTGACAGAATTTTTATATTTTTTAGTTTATTATTTGTTAATAATTGTTTAGTTTGTAATATTATATATTTGGTTAATAATTAATATTTAAACTATTTAAGGAATATTTTCAAAATAAAATAAAATTCATTATAAAAATAGTTTGATTTGACTATTTGTAAATAAATGTCGAAATTAAAAAAAAATCCAATTATAAAAAACAGTTTGAGTTAATTATTTGTTAATAATTAAACAAATTGTTGAAAACAAATTATTATTTGCCAAAAACAAAATATCTGGCCTAAAATATAATTAGAGAATTTTTTTTATTAACACCGATTCGCAATTTCCGATCTCAAATATGACGGCCATGATAAAGTTGATACTTTCTATTTTACTACTTTTCATTCGTCTTGTACTTATAATTTCTTATTTTACGTTAATTTACAACTACTTTCAATAGGGGAAGTTCGTTTTTACACCAACTGAATAAAAATTGGAAACAAGTGAATGAGGCGCTGATGTTGAGACCGAGATACAAGTAGACATGATTATATTGCCTTGTGATGTGTGTAATATACAATACACACGTTCGTTGTTCCTGAGACACACACTTGTGTCTTTTTCCCCAATGAAATTACAAGATACAGCTCTTTTTATTAGGGTGGAGGTTTTATTCGCATGAGAAACATACTCAGACACCAATTGCAGAAATCAGGACAAAAGCCATATATAGTTATACACTTGACTAAGAGGGAGGGAAGAGAGAGATATGGGAGAAAGATTAAGATACGGAAATAACTTTATGACTCACACTCCTCACTTTTATCGGGGCTAGGACGAGCGATTTCTTTAAAGTCTAGTAAGAACAAGAGACCACAACGTTGTCTAGCAGAACTGACATCAGATCTCAACTTCCGCTTGTCCATCGGAGGGAGGGGTAATGCTTTTGACATTTTAACCGTTAATCATTTCGCTAGTTAGTCGCTTTTGAGTAATTCGCCATATTTAGGCCTTTATTATGTAACAATAAGAGACAAACAGGTAGAAAAGACGATGAGAGACTAAGAGATATGAAGAGAGAGAGAGAACGATAAATATCTATCATTGTGTATCCCTGCTGACAACCGTAACAGACATTATTATTTTATGTAACCGCCCCCTCATTACCACACACAAAAAGACTAAAAACAAAACATATACATAGCGATTTCTTTTTCTTTTAATTTATTTACTTCCGTTGGCACAATATTTATCCTTTTAAATATTCAGAGAGGATCATTCAATTATCATAATCGCTTCCTTTTTCGATTTTATTTTCGTATAATTTTACGTAGTTGAAAAAACACACAAAAAACAATGACAGACGAAAATAAAACAGGACTACTTAATATATATATATATATATCTACAATAAAAAAAATATTGTTTATTTTTAAATGTTTAACAGATATTTTTTAAGAAACAAATCTTAATAAACAGTATATACACCTCTTGAAAATGACCTATGTTAATTCGACCGCTGCAATTAAAACTGATATACGCACATCATGCTCAATCAGAATCCTCAATGGTGTAAAAGATGATGTCCTTTCAGTGCTTCTGTTCTGCATCATGACGGCATCAGTTATTTGGAAAACAGAACAACAACAATGGAACTCTGGTTTTTCAATCGTGGTCATCTTTTGTTTAATCTGAGCCATGCAGATGACATAGCTGCAACCAATAACTCCAGCTCTGATTTTCAGTTATTTCTGGATAATCTTGTGAAGTACTCAAAAGAAGTTGGTTTTTCATGCCCAAGACTAAATGCATGACCACTGATAAAAAACAAACTCCTCTTAACATCAAAATCAATGGCCAACAAATCGAACAAGTTACAGAGTTTGTTTACCTTGGGTACAAGCTGTCTTCATCTAACGACGGGCAAGCAACTGTAAAGAATCGGCTTCGGTTGGGCCGCCTTCACACGAAACAAAACCGCCCTTACTTCTAAAAAAAATACTATACAATATCCAAGCGAAAATCTTCAACGCATATGTCTTTCTTGCAGTCTTATACGAACTTGAATGTAATATTACGTCAGAAAGTAGCAACTTCCCAAAGCCACATCATGCGCTTCATTACTAATCAAAAGCTATCTGATCACATTAGTATTGCAAAGTTGAGAAAACTCACTGGTATCCCATCAATATCCTCTGTCATCTAGTATAAAGTCTTCAGATTGTTTGGTCACGTTAAGCGTTCCAGTTGAGAGCTATGCAAAATATGTGTTGAAAGCATAATACAAGGAAGCCGGTTGAAAGGTAGACAAATGAAAACCATTGATAGACAACATTTGTGAATGGAGGAACATTAACATAAACCAACCAAACAGCTTGGCCCAAGATCGTAGAACACTCAGCTATGTTAGTGCATATTCTGCATCTAGCAGAGAAAACGTTTAATAAAAAATAAACAGATCAAATTGGCACAAAATTCAACGAGTATAAACTGTAGCATTACCTACTCTTTTATACACACTTATACATACATTCACCAGGGGGCGTTTCAGAACCAATTATCTCCCCTTTCACGATGATAAAAGGCGCTGAAATCGGTGGGTAGAAAAAGGGATGCACAAGAGGGTTCTCACTCTTTCTTCCTGTTTCGCCTCACATGAATACACTTGCCAAGCACACATGTGCTATGATCACGCATTTCACGGTATATAAGACATTTCCCTCAACTTCAACACATCCTTTTCAGACTTTATTGTACACATTGTATTTTTAGTGACACAATCTCAAAGCGAACCCTGTCATGTTTGCGAAGAATAGATGTTTTTTTAATACATTATCGTTTCCGTGTTGTTTATTTGTTTCATTTGTAATTGCTTGTTTGGACGTGTATAAAAGAGAGATGTTGCCCAAGCGTCGGCCACATCCTTCAACAGCAAACGTAATCATTGATGAAAACAAAATTATGCTTCGCCAGTGTTCACACTCGCTATTTATTTAGATGTATTACTAAAATATGCATATAAAGTCATAGAATTACGTCAGTAATTTAATTTTTAATATAGAAATTATTATCTTTTCTGATTAAATAAAGAAAACTAATAACCCACCATTGACCTCATTGATTATAGAATGAAATATTTATTTCCGAATTCATTTCATGCAGCAGGGTAAGTTTGGAGTGGTTGTCTGACTTGCTTTTTTGCTTACTAGCTTACTCTTATCACTTGAAATAGTTTCATCTAGGATGTAGAAACAGGCACGTGTTTTTCTTGCTAACTTTTGCATAACGTGATAGAAGTAAATATGTATATATATATATATATATATATATATATAATAGAAATTAATAGTTTGCTGGAAGCATTGCTGGGAGTAATAATAAAAGTTTTTTAAAAAGGCTGAAGGCAATGCGAAGTTCCGGATCGCTGGAAGCTGTGAAGAACAAAAACAAAACAAAACCGAAATAAGTCGGATATAGATCGAAAGGTTTGTTTATTTTTCTAGACAGCAAGGGTGTTAGTTTGTAATATCCGGATTATCAATACCAGATAATAACCCCCCATCTCCCATAATAAACACTATTTGCACAAATCATACCCGTTATACTAAGAATTGACCATTACATTAGTTAAATAAATTCAACAAACAAAGCCAATTAACAGAATTCCCTTTATAAGTTAATACCAAAGATACAGATTTGTCTACCTTTAACCAGTAAACCGATCAGTTTCCATACCTAAACAAAAGACACTTAAGAGGTAAATTAAAACCAATAAATAAGGATTAAACTTAACCAGGCATAACTAAATTATAATATACTGCACCGACAACAAATAATTAGCTATCTACAGCATATATAAAATCTAATGCCGGAATCAGCCTGTTGACAAACATATATATTATAAGTAAAATCAACGTTTTATATACGGAAAAAAAAACAAAAAAAAACAACAATAACAATAATAAATATATAAATAAAAATAAAAATTTAATAAATAGAAACAACTTACAATTACATATATATATATATATTTATATATTAAATAAAAAAAAATAAAAGTAAAAAAAAGAATCTATTTAATTTTCCTCTGAACACTTTACCCTGAACACTTCCGGTTTTACCCCCCAGCGCTCCTGGCATTTTCTCGGAATCCGGGATTTTTCTTTTATTTATTTTTGACAAAGAGAGGAAAAAGAAAGAAAAAGAAAATCTCTCGAAATATATCAAATTGATTCTTGATAATCCGGATATTACAAACAAACACCCTTGCTGTCTAGAAAAATAAACAAACCTTTCGATCTATATCCGACTTATTTCGGTTTTGTTTTGTTTTTGTTCTTCACAGCTTCCAGCGATCCGGAACTTCGCATTGCCTTCAGCCCTTTTAAAAAACTTTTATTATATATATATATATATATATATATATATATATATATATATTTTTCCTCATCTTTCAACTGTTTTGCTCCACGGCCTCTTCAGAGAATTTTGAACCCAACCCTCTATTAGAGGCCGATGTGTAAACAGTTCGTATTCCCTCATTTTAGTAAACTTGTAAAATGTTCCTGTTGATTTTGCTTAGGATTGAACTCCGAATATCAAGATGATGTGCACAGTTTTACCAACGTCTTAGCCATCTTGTCCTTATGTCTCTAAGAAACTATTTTGTATAAGTGTATTATCTATTACCAGTATACACACTCTGTCAAAATGACGAAAGAAAATTACGCTTCGCTAGTGTTCACACTAATATGCATATAAAATAACGTTAAGTTAAACAAAAGTAAAAAACGTATCACTCTGTATAGAAAGAAGACCTGAAAAAAAAATGAAAACCTCTTATTACGGAAATAGAGTGAATGGTTACTTTCCGAATTCATTTAAGACTGGAGGTGACAGACTTTTGCTATTAGCTCTCCTTTCCCCTAAAAACTTAAAATGTTTTCGTCCGGCACTTTTTTTACTAACTTTTGTGTGAAGATATATATATATATATATATATAATAATAAATGCACATTGGTCTTTATTATAGAGTGGAAATTACAAACAGCACATTTAAAAACAAAGAACACCAATTTAAAACCTGGTGATACCAGATCAGGCTGCCCTGTGGCTCCCTGAGACGAAATTCACCTACATTGACGTTTTTTTTTTTTTTTTTTTTTTTTTTTTTGTAAAACTTAATTATGTTCTACAAAACCAAAACCAAAAACAACAGCCCCTCTCCCTTTCTCCCTCCCCTTTTTTATTTTTATTTTTCCTACCCTACTCCCGGTCCTGGATATGACCTTAAACTACATCCGATGGTGAGATCCGGCTTACGGACTTTGGGTAATGTGGAGCCTCCTCTTAATTACCATTGCTCCCAGGTCCACCCTGACCCGGAGTGGTAGTACCTGTTAGGGTCCCAACTATGGGTTAAATAGAAACAGATATTAAAAGGGGAAAGAAACAAAAAAGAGAAGAAAACAAGACCAGATTCGGCATTGAATAACCCACAAAGGGTTGATATGCCGTAAAACAAAACTACCAAACTAAACCAAACCAATTTAAAACATCACTAGCAAACAATTATTGGGAGCTCAAAGAAAGTGGACGCTCACCAATAATCGAATGGAAAATAATACGACAGGCCAGTACATGTAGAAATGTAAACGACTCGTGTAGATTATGTCTGAATGAAAATTTGAAATCCTAAACTTTAAAGACCCCCAACACCTATTAAACTATAGAAGTGAAATAGCAAACAACTGCTCACACAGAATAAAATGTACTTTAGGTTAAAAATACATAATAAATAAATAAATAAATGAATGAACAAATAAATAAATTTTAAAAATGTATATTCCTGGACTATATTGGGCACCTTCCTATGTAACCGTTACCTTAATTTTGATGCATGTAACTATCTTTTTCTATCCTTGGATTCATCAAAGTATATTATTCATTATAAGTGATATTATTAATATCTAATAACTCCACAACTTCTTTCTACATTCTCTATTTACCCCGTCCCCCTCTATTTTATTATAACTAGTTTGGCTCTCCCTTTGCCCCTCCTCCCTTCTCACTGTCTCATATTTTTTCTGGTTAAACCCTTATTACCTCCAATTCACCGCTTTCCTTAGTATTGGCACATACAATTATTGCACAATTTTGGCAGTTTACTCCACCCCTCCTTTCTCCTTTTTCTACACGAAGATATGTAAGGTAAGATCAGCCATCCTTACGCATCTGAAAAGCCCAGCATGGGTCAAATAAATTATGAGTGCTAAGGCTTAAACTTTAGTTTGAGTTTTTTTTAACTTTATTATTGCTCTGCACATGTATTGAGCTCTCCGACTAAAGGTCTTCTATCAAGAACACTCCATCCTTCACGGAGCGAACATACTATATATATATATATATATATATATATATATATATATATATATATATATATATATAACACAAAATAATAGAAAATATATATAAGAAGCCCCTTTCAAGTAAAATTTAAAGTAGAGCACTATCAGAGAGATTAATAATAGACATTCACCAGAGGCCACAATGCAATACCCCGACTCTGTCGTTGAATTCTATCATATGTCTAAATATTTATACTTGCTGCTTTCAGTATAAATATCACTTAATTTCTCTGTAATCACGTGACAATCTCTCGTGGCCCCAAGGACTAAGTGAATGCTTACAGATTCAAGGTGTCTCTGTGAACCGGTTTCGCATTCTGTGACTGTCTGAGATTGTTATTTCCCAGTGCTGATGAAAGCCGGAAGCTTGAAAAGACGTCGTACGTAGATAATATATATATATATATATATATATATATATTTCATATTATATATATGTTGAGTATGTGTTTATAAATCTGTATGTATAGAATTCACTCCTAAATTAATTAACCGATAATTATGAATTTGGGAACACATCTGCTAGGCGTAAGGGTTCAAATGTGGGCTATATTTTGTTTGGATTAGTTTTATGCAAAGGGGTTAAGAGAGAGAATTCAGATACCTTTGATATTTATGAAATTTTTACAATAGGTATTAGACATGAATTAATAAATATTCTCCAATTTCAGTTTCTTTGAAATATTTCAGAGGAGCATAATATGACACAAGCTCCCGTTTGAAAATTTAATTATATAAATTTGCATTGAATTTGATCCATAGTAAAATACACCAATTAACAAGATTTCCTGAATTTCAAGACTATGTAAGCTTAAGTCTTACATTTTAAACATTTTCTAGAATAAAAATGGATTTGGATAAAAGTTGGAATAAAGATTCTAGACATAAGGTTTAGTATCATTGTATCTTCATTTTAGTCTTTGTAAAGGGACATAGAAGTAGTGCAAAAATGTTTTGTTCGTTGAAATAATTTTACCTGTTCTGGGACGAGTATTCTTCCAGTATATTTGTATATAGATATATAATCAGCCAATTTGTTTAATCATACAAGATAAGAATAATATCTACTAAGTACTTCTCTTGTCTCTTCTCGTAAGACTATGCCTAAGTTGAATAGTTAAGAGATATGGGTCACGTGGTGTTTGTGTCTGTAGAAAAGAAATGTATATGATAAGACGCTGTAAGCATCGTTCAGAGTTTAAAAAAAAATGGAGATAGAAGACTCTTGACTGAATCACTAGCTGTCTTTGAGGCTGATTGGTAAAGACAAGCTTTAGAAGATCTTGCCCTCCCTTTGGCTACGGTAGGAACTCTTTTGAAGCCGATTTCTTTTTTTTGTTGGTGGGGGGGGGGTCCTTCCTATTCTCTACCGAAACATATCTGTGAACCTCGGGCAAGGGCTAAACGAAATTATGGATGAAAGAGAAAACGAAAATGCCAGAAACATAGAGAAAACAAATAATCTAAAAAGACAACCAATCATGGAAAATATAAAATCATATGAACGACATTTTCTGTTTATTTTTTGTTTTATTTGAGCAAGCTAGAAGAGAACATTATATAAATTGAAAACAAACCCAAGGAAGACCTAAGTGTGCAACGGCCGAAATGGTGTTACTATTAACACAAAAATGAAAACATCAGTTTAATCAAAGAATAATTTAGCATATGATAATTCAATAACGCTTAAATATTCACAACCATCTCTATATTATTTCATCTTTGGCCTTTTGACTAGGAGCAAAGTGTAGTATCTTTTCTGATATTACACTTCGGCCTGTCTATTCTCAGCCTTTTGTATATGATAGCATACAAGCCAAATAATTATGTTTCGATATAAATATTTGCTTTGAATAGGAGTATGTTCTTAAATTTCCAATTGATTTTTTCTGATTACATACTTTCTACATATATATATATATATATATATATATATATATATATATATATATAAAGAGGTCTATGTAGTTTGCTTTAAGCATTGTTTATTAGGATACAGAAATGTGATACTTAGAAGACAATACAATGCAGAGGTGTGACGGATAGACACAAGTTGGAGCAAATAAGACATATATTTGTGGAACAAATGAAATAGTTTCACCCTTAATACAATGTATACATACACATATATATTTTTTTTTCGCAAACATATCTGTCTATCTACACAATGTTACAATGTTATGTAATACCTGTATCAAGATGGTCTGGTGGAAATTCCGTATGATATAATATTTTTTTAAATATTTCGGAAACTCTTTTCTTCTTCAGAACCGTACTCAACTCAAGTTTATAATAAATAAATAAATATAATTATATATATATATATATATATATATATATATATATATATATATATATATATATATATGTGTGTGTGTGTGTATGTATGCTTTGTATTAAGGGTGAAACTATTTCATTTGTTCCACCATTATATGTCTTATTTGCTCCAACTTGTGTCTATCCGTCACACCTCTATATTGTATTGCCTTCTAAGTATCACATTTCTCTCTCTCTCTCTCTCTCTCTATATATATATATATATATATATATATATATATATATATATATATATATATATATATATATATATACACACAGTTAATTTGTTTTGGAAAGGTAATTATAGAAGATGTAAATTACATCTACTCCAAACTTATTTTCTCTTGTCAATTCCAGTGGAATATAAAGGCCATGGCCCATGCCCCAAATCAATGGTGATTAAATACAGACTACAGGCCACCTGTTTTTGTGTGAAAAGGAAATTACTTATTATAAGAGCGATCAGTTGTAAACAAGAGAAAATATTTGTCTGAATTCCGGGAAGTACTTGCTGCTGATTGCAAAAGACAAGCTGCAAAAATATTTCTATATTCTTTGATGTAACGGAAAGCTGGGTTGAGGAGTCGGATGTTCTGGTCGGAGTTCGATCAGTAAGAATGATGGTTGTTGGAGTCAGGTTTTTTCATCTTTGCAGAATAAACAGCCTGAATATTCCAAGACTTTAAAATAAGAAGTCTGAATCGAATATTTTGGAATTCTCAAATCAGAGTCAGAAGTTTTAGAATCCTAGAAGTCAGTCAGATTTTATACCTTCCGATTCCGGAAGAATGATGGAAAGTTAAAAAAGAACCAATTTCTGCATTCCAACCATATTTATTACAAATAACCGTCAATCTATGCCTGACTTGCCCACCAAGTTTCAGTCATAAATCTCTAAAAGTCTTAGTAATATTGCCGTCATAATTATTATATAGATTAACCGTGATAATAGACAAAAATATATAGGTTTATAGTTATGAGAAATACAAATAAACAAAAAGACGGAACAGATTGAGAAAATTTATTAGTAAAACATTAACATCTAGAGATGTCGTGATTTCTCAGTTCGGCAGATCTCGACAATGAAAAAAAAAGAAACAAATGTCTGTATACACTGAAGATGACATATTTATGTCGAAATATATCATTAATATAAAAAAAAATGTTTCATTTATTTGAAAAAAATCTTGCATCTCGTAATTTGGTTTTCAATCTGATTTCATATTTTTGACTAAAATATTTATTCTACTTGTATTTGTAAACTTACAATCAAGCACTTTATTGTGTGTTTGTTTTTCAACTAATTTGTGATATATGCTATATAAGAGATAAGCTAATTTGTCTTGGATAAGTAATTCTAGACGATATGAATTATGTCTATTACATATATTTAAAAATAATAGAACTATGGCCAAGATGATTGATGAGATATTGATCAAATAAAACAAGTACTTTAGTTGTATCCATTTAATTAGTGTGTTTAGTGACGACACTGATATTTCGAACTTCAGTGTGACAGACCAACGAAAATACCTTTTCAAACTTAAACATGGCCGACAGACCTACTGAACTACTCCCCTCCCAACAGAGATATAAGTATGTATCTAAAAATACTCATCACTGCACGCATTGTCTGGAGATGAATAAAAACGAGATCTTTGTCTGAAACACTAGTTTTCTTTGAGGCTAATTGGTAAAGACAAGCTGAGGAAATGAATACAGACCTTGACTTACCTTTGATTAGCTTTTGAAACTATTTTGGGTGCGTGTATATACTTGAGCTGTTCTTGACCTGTAATGTCCTATTCTATTTCGTAGTCTATTGTAAAAGAAAACAAGAGGTTCACTTCTTTTTTTTTTATTTATCTCAAAGAGACATATTGCCACTGAAGCGTAATGGCTACTGTGATAAGAGTCAAATTTCTTTAATTTTCAGGTGGAGGGACAGCCCTGGTGGGGAGATTGGTAGGAAGATGTTTGTTCACATTACATTTAAATTTCCGCATGTTTGTTCAGTTAGGGAAACAGGAAGTAGGGAGGGAATTCCAAAGCCAAGCATTCCGAGGAAAGAAGCCATCATAGTAGAAAATCTTCTGGCATCTAGGTGATCTCTACAGCGAAGGGGTGCGATTTTGCTGCGAGTCGGGTGGATTTAGAGTATTTATGTTGCGAGTGTACAAGTGTAGTAAGTTCACTGGAGCACATTATTGTTGGCATCTTTATATTTAATAGAGTAGTAATCAAACATTCATCTAAAATCATAGGACAGAAGTTTTAATAGAACCAGTAAGTGACTATACTCGTGACTATACTCGTGAATTTCCATTTAAAAAAAGGGGTAATCATTACTATTAGTTTTATTTACTCCTCCTCAGGAGTTAGGCACAAGGCCAGTTTTATCTTACTCCCACAAGTAAGATGTGACCCAAGATCGGGTCGAGAAAGTGGGGTTTGAAAAGCCAGCGCTCGAGAGGTGAGCACTCTGGCCATTTAAAAATTGCCTGGACAGCCCCGTCGGCATTCCCCGGTAGGGGCGCCTCAGACAGTAAGCAATAAACTTACTCCTCCCCAAAGAGGGGAGGCAAAGCCTGGGAGGGTGGACCTCCTAGAACTGCACAGGACAGGCGTGCAGTATCCATCGGAACAGATACATTTGATCTTAGTCAAAAGGCCAAGGGATTTCATTACTATTAGTGACACAAATTATTTTAACGGAAATACCGTTTGGAAATTAGTTAAAAAAATATTATTTTGCTTTAACCTACTCATTTATGACCTATTTGCGTTAAAAATCTTTAATCTTTAATATTTATAAAAAAGTTAAGTCATTTAATTTACCGTAAATAGCGACTGCAAGAAAATAATCAGCATTCAGCCATTATAGGAAGTAAGTACATAACCGGATTATTTTACTCACTGTCGTAATTTACAATATGATGACAATATTCATGATATCATGACAACAGAACAAAACAGATACTACATTACACCCTCCTAAAAAAAAAAGAAGAACGTATTCCTGGAAGGATGGTATTATGACCACAGAACAGATACTACAGTACCCTTCTCCAAAAGGAAAAGCTAATACCTGGGAGAGATGGTATCATGACGAACACACATATACTACACTAACCGTCCCACTAAAGGGTAATACCTGGGAGGATGGCATCATAGCAACAGAAAATATACTACACTACCTTCCCTCCAACGGAAGAGGTAATGCCTGGGAGGATAGTCTCATGACAACAGGACAAATACTACACTACTCACCCTTGAATTGACCATTGAAAGATAGTACATTAGTTCGAAATAGTAATCTAAATTGAGCATTAAAAGATGATACAACAGTCAAATAAAGACAACAGTACAGTTTTGGCTTCAGACAAACAGATACCAAATCACCATTAGTAAGAAGTTTCTTAGAACCAGAAAATGTCCTGCAACACCATGTGATTTTCCATGTTTTCCTTTTTTATGTATCTAAACCGCATCCAAGCTGGATGATGGTGTCAACTCTTCAGCAACTAAGGCTTTTCGCATTTCCCCAGTTTCAAAATCGAAGCTCGAACAGGAAGAGAGAGAAATTGAGTCTATTCTCCCAATAAGACATCACAACCACGTGCAAGCTACACCCATTAATATATAACAATGGATAGCATCGGCGCTTATGGAGTCGACAATGCCAAAGTCAAATCCTATCGAATCCATTGTACTCATTTAGTTGCTAATACTCTTGGAAAAGCTTTGAACTATTTTTGAAGCTATTTTTAATGTGTTTTAGCTTTGCCTTTCGTTTTTAGATTGTTTCCTACAGAAACATGCACATGCTGGGCAAGAGCTACATAAAATGATGGAAGCAAATGAAATATAAAATGTGAGAAATATTTTTGATTGCCAAACAAAATATGGTTGAAGAGGTTAATGTAGTTTGTTTGAAGCATTGCTTAGTGTGTATATAAATGTAATTCATAGAAGACAATATAATGCAGAGGTGTAACGGATAAACACGAAATGAATCAAATTAAGACATACAGGCGGAATATTTTACCTGTTTATTAATACAATATATTTTTATATTATATCTATGATCTTCAAATAATATTCTGAGATCATTTGTTGACAGCTATCAGACGATGCAACAGTCTATGGTAGCACTTTTAAGAACATTAATGATAAATTTCAAACTCTATCAAATCTGTTGTGATCATTCATTTGAAATCTGAGATCAAACTGTAATCGCTAGACAGTGTCTGGTTGGAGCAGACCACAACAAATGGCCCATTAATGTTCATTGTAGTTGCAAATTAATAGTTGACTCTCAACTTTCAAGGCCATTATGACCGGGTTTTACATGTAGCACTTGGTAGTCCCAAATGATCACCTCTCTAAGAATTGAACAGACTCAGCATTGCTTAACTTTTTACGGGATATAATATATCAAAATGGTTATCACTGTTGCAAAAAGTATGAATTCGAAATTTTCAGCCAACTGTGGGTAAAATAGCAACCTGTATTCAATTCATAGTATAACATGAATCGCATCAATTACATTTCAGACACCCCAAAACAAGAAAATACAGAAAGGAGAGATTCGGGTTGACACTTTCACTTCCGGTTGTACCTGTAAACAACTCACCCACGCACATTGAACCTGTAAGCAGACAGATAACACTCAAAGCCTTTTTTTTTAAATTTAAACTATTCTGCGTTGTTTGTTTTTTTCATATTTATTTTAAGAAAAAGGGGAATATATTAAAAGAAAATTGCATTAATCGTGTCCCTATTTACTTGTCTCCCCATAAGGGTGGAGTGAGACACAAGGTCGGTTTTAATTAAGGTTGTGTCTTTTTTAATTAAAATTATTTATTTAAATTTTGTAAACTTGACAGAATAAAAAAATCAAGTTACAACTTTTTTTCTTTAAGCAAAACGTATAAAAAGACGAAGTAACATTTAACTTTTTATAAATATAAACTATTCTGCATTGTTTTGTCAATATCTTTCCTGTGGTCGATCAGTGAATAAGAAATCCTTCGAGACTGAGGCAATTTTTATTTTGTCTTAATCCAAAGTGCCCCTTTTTTTTAGGTAACTGGATTTCCTCTACATTAAAAACCGACCTTAGAAATTTATAAAAAGAATACATTTTTAATTTTGAAAAAAGTTACAAAGTTTTATTTCCCTACTCATGCAGATTAGATACAGGGTCGGTTTTTAATATAGGAAAAATCCAGTTACATCAAAAAGAAGCACTCTGGTTTGGGACGAAAATTAAAATTGCATCAGTTTAGAAGGATTTCCCATTCACTGAACGCAAAATAGTTTTAATTAAAAATAAGTTAAATTTTATTTCGTTTCTTTATACATTTTGCTGAGAAAAAAAAACACTGCTATATTTTTAATACCCCCCTTTTTTATGATAAAACATGATAAAATGATATAAAATGATAAAAAATGATAAAACAACGCAGTATAGTTTTAATTTTTTTTAAGTTTTGATTATTATCCGTCTGCTTACAGATTCAATGTGTGTGCGCGAATAGTTTACCTGCATCAACCCGAATCTGTCCTTTTAGTACTTGCTTATTTTGGAGTACCTGAAATCTAATTGATCCATGAATCTTTACAATAAGTATTGTATTTAAGCATTAAATGACCATGTCTTAAAACAAAGCCAGCCAATCAATTAATTATTTATTGTTTTTTGACATTAGATAAACCCCAAAGGGTCGATATGTTATGAGAAGTGGTCTAAAAAGCATCCACTTATAATTCAAGGGTAAAAATGTTATTAAATCAGGTCACCATTCTTCAGAGGATTAGCAGAAGGATCAAACCAAAACAACAAAAACAAGACGAAAAAATAAAAAAACACAAAATCACATGCGGTCCAAAGTTACAAAAAATCACGGAAACTCCTGGTATTCGACCCAGGACTGTACCCTGCTTAACTTTGTCTCTGAAAGCATAGATACAGCACTCTCACTTGACTCGAGTGCCCAAATACATGTATTTGGAAATTTGACTGGCTTGGATTCTCCAGCTACACAGACACAGCTAGTAACTTTACATATAGTTTCTCCATAGCGCACTCTCTCTCACAGACTGTCACGTTCCCGACCCGTCTCTCTGATTGTGTGGACCAGCAAGCCTCACTTTTCGACCTGTTCTTGACTTCACTGCCCAAGGCTTGCGCAACGAATTCCATAGCCCTCGGGAACACTAATCACCTTGTTGTAATGATTGGTATCACCCTAAAATCTTGTCCCAAAGCTGATGAACCGTTGTTCAAAACAATGAGATACTACAAGCGGGTTGATTGTAAATCCATCAGAGATCACATCAGAGATGTCCCATGGAGTAAAAAATGTTATCTTCCTGCTGATCAGTGCGCAAATAAGGTAACCGAATGAGTCAAAGCAGGCATTGAAGCACATGTTCCCACACGAAAATTCTACAGCAAGCCCCACTCTCAGCAATGGTTTACCTCGAACTGTGCAGCTGCTATTGCTCAGAAGCAGCAAGCATTCCGACAATTCAACCGCCACAAATCAACGACAAATAGACAGAAATATATCGTCAAGAAATCATTGTAAGACTGTAATAAATGAACCAAAGAGAATGTATACAGAGATAAGCAGAAAACGTATTCAGTCACAGAAACTAGATACTCGCGATCTCTGGAAAATCTTTAATCTTGTGATAAACAATGGGCAATCAAAAATTCCCTTGCTATCCAACCACAATGATGTCGTTTGCATGCCAACTAATAAGCTTGAACTACTTGCCCAGCGTTTCGTCTTAAACTCCACTTTAGACTCCATAAACCACTCTCCCAAATTTGCAATTGCAGACTGAAGCCACACTTGATGACATGACCATCACTCCATCTCGTGTTTGGGAGATCATAAAAAACCTTGACACCTTCAAATCATGTGAGCCTTGTCTTATACCAGTAATAATAATAAAGAAATGCTCTGCTGAACTGGTCCCTGTTTTCTCCAAACTCTACAACAAATGATTTGCCGAGTCTTTCTTCCCTGATAGCTGGAAAATTGTTTTGTGGTACCAGTCTTCAAGAATTCTGGAGATAGAACTGACCCTTAGAAGTATCACCCCATCAGTATACTCCTGCTCTTAGCTAAAATATTTGAATCCTTTACTAATCTAGCGATAGTCTGTCACTGCTTTAATGCTAAACTTCTTTCTGACCATCAGTATGGACTGAGGCAAACACAGTCTACTGTGAATATCCTAACGGTCATCTCTGAACGCATATACTATACACTGGACAAGGCAAGTGAAGCTAGGGCGGTAGCGCTTGATATATTCAAAGCCTTTGACAATGTCTGGCATAAAGGTCTTTTCATAAAAATAAATTCATATGGTATTACTGGACGAATATTTAATATAATTAGATACTTCCTATCTAAAAGAAAGAGTCAGTGTTGCTAGATGACCGTTCATTCAAACAACATGACATAAATGCAGGTGTACCCCAGGGATCGATCTTTGAACCTTTATTGTTCCTAATTTTCATAAACGACCTCCCTGATGACATTGTGGCTGAGATTAGTATATTTACTTATGACACCATCCTCTACTCTCGTCATGTGAGTAAAACTAATGTGCACATATCCGAGGCAATGGCTGAAATCATTAGAAAGTGACCTCCAGTCTCTAGTGGAATGAGGTCATAAATGGATGGTAACAAGAAACAAAGCTCCTTTCATTCAACAACTATAAGAAACCTCTTCAACCACTGATTGACATGACAAATAACACCATACCTGGGAGTCAAACATTCAAACCCCTCGGTCTAACATTCACAGGTAACATGAATTGGAACGAATACATAGAAGATATAGCCAAGGCTGCTACAAATAATGTGGGCTCCCATTACCGTGCTAGTAAACTTCTCACACCTACAGTACCATATATCTGTTCAACATTCCACATGAGGAAACAATATCAGTGTGCAGCGGTTGTTACTCACTCCAAACCTACAAGACATCTTGATCATTTTGATACATGGCAAAAAGTCGTTGATGGACTTCTGCCAATACCTCAATAATTGCCACAACAGTATCAAATTCACCACAAAACACTCCATTACACACATTCCATTTTTAGACGTCCTTGTAAAAATCATCAACAACCATATCATCACATCACTCTACACCAAACCCACTGACGGACATGATTAGCATGATTTTGACAGCTGTCATCTTATCACTATAAAAAGATCTATCCTTTACAGTCAATGTCTGTGTTTCAAACGAATCTGCTCAGATTCAATTGATAAACTGGATGGCAGGAATTTTAGCTAACCACTTCCTCCATAGAAATTATCTCCTCAAAATAATTAAACAATCCATAAAAAACATTGTTAGAAAAAATCTAACATACAAGAACAACAACAAAATCATACTCACAAATTCCAACAAACTACACGACCTCTTAAAAAAATATTCCATAGATACAGCACTCTTACTTGACTCGAGTGCCCAAATACATGTATTTGGGGATTTGACTGGCTTGGATTCTCCAGCTACACAGACACAGCTAGTAACTTCACATATAGTTTCTCCATAGCGCACTCTCTCTCACAGACTGCCACTTTCCCAACCCGTCTTTCTGGTTGTGACTGTTCTTGACTTCACTGCCCAAGGCTTGTGCAACGAATGTCCATAGCCCTCAGGAACACTAATCACCTTGTTGTAATGATTGGTATCACCCTAAAATCTTGTCACAAAGCTGATGAACCGTTGTTCAAAACAATGTGATACTACAAGGGGGTTGATTGTAAATCCATCAGAGATCACATCAGAGATGTCCCATGGAGTAAAAAATGTTATCTTCCTGCTGATCAGGTAACCGAATGATTCAAAGCAGGCATTGAAGCACATGTTCCCACACGAAAATTCTACAGCAAGCCCCACTCTCAGCAATAGTTTACCTCGAACTGTGCAGCTGCTATTGCTCAGAAGCAGCAAGCATTCTGACAATTCAACCGCCACAAATCAACTACAAATAGACAGAAATATATCGTCAAGAAATCATTGTAAGACTGTAATAGATGAAGCGAAGAGAAGGTACAGAGATAAGCAGAAAACGTATTCAGTCACAGAAACTAGGTATTCGCGATCTCTGGAAAATTTTTAATCTTGTGGTAAACAATGGGCAATCAAAAATTCCCTTGCTATCCAACCACAATGATGTCGTTTGCATGCCAACTAATAAGCTTGAACTACTTGCCCAGCGTTTCGTCTTAAACTCCACTTTAGACTCCATAAACCACTCTCTCCCAAATTTGCAATTGCAGACTGAAGCCGCACTTGATGACCTGACCATCACTCCATCTTGTGTTCGGGAGATCATAAAAACCTTGACACCTTCAAATCATGTGGGCCTTGTCTTATACAAGTAATAGTAATAAAGAAATGCTCTGCTGAACTGGTCCCTGTTTTCTCCAAACTCTACAACAAATGATTTGCCAAATCTTTCTTCTCTGATAGCTGGAAAATTGCCTTTGTGGTACCAGTCTTCAAGAATTCTGGAGATAGAACTGACCCTTAGAAGTATCACCCCATCAGTATACTCCTGCTCTTCGCTAAAATATTTTTATCCTTTATCAATCTAGCAATAGTCTGCCACTGCGTTAATGCTAAACTTCTTTCTGACCATCAGTATGGATTGAGGCAAACACAGTCTACTGTGAATATCCTAACGGTCATCTCTGAATGCATATACTATACACTGGACAAGGCAGGTGAAGCTAGGGCGGTAGCGCTTGATATATTCAAAGCCTTTGACAATGTCTGGCATAAAGGTCTTTTCATAAAAATAAATTCATATGGTATTACTGGACGAATATTTAATATAATTAGATACTTCCTATCTAAAAGAAAGAGTCAGTGTTGCTGGATGACCGTTTATTCAAACAACATGACATAAATGCAGGTGTACCCCAGGGATCGATCTTTGAATCTTTATTGTTCCTAATTTTCATAAACGACCTCCCTGATGACATTGTGGCTGAGATTAGTATATTTACTTATGACACCATCCTCTACTCTCGTCATGTGGGTAAAACTAATGTGCACATATCCGAGGCAATGGCTGAAATCATTAGAAAGTGACCTCCAGTCTCTAGTGGAATGAGGTCATAAATGGATGGTAACAAGAAACAAAGCTCCTTTCCTTCAACAACTATAAGAAACCTCTTCAACCACTGATTGACATGACAAATTACACCATACCTGGGAGTCAAACATTCAAACCCCTCGGTCTAACATTCACAGGTAACATGAATTGGAACGAATACATAGAAGATATAGCCAAGGCTGCTACAAATAATGTGGGCTCCCATTACCGTGCTAGTAAACTTCTCACACCTACAGTACCATATATCTGTTCAACATTCCACATGAGGAAACAATATCAGTGTGCAGCGGTTGTTACTCACTCCAAACCTACAAGACATCTTGATCATTTGGATACATGGCAAAAAGTCGTTGATGGACTTCTGCCAATACCTCCATAATTGCCACAACAGTATCAAATTAACCACAAAACACTCCATTACACACATTCCATTTTTAGACGTCCTTGTAAAAATCATCAACAACCATATCATCACATCACTCTACACCAAACCCACTGACAGACAGGATTAGCATGATTTTGACAGCTGTCATCTTATCACTATAAAAAGATCTATCCTTTACAGTCTATGTATGTGCATCAAACGAATCTGCTCAGATTCAATTGATAAACTGGATGGCAGGAATTTTAGCTAACCACTTCCTCCATAGAAATTATCTCCTCAAAATAATTAAACAATCCATAAAAAAACATTGTTAGAAAAAATCTAACATACAAGAACAACAACAAAATCATCCTCACAAATTCCAACAAACTACACGACCCCTTAAAAAAATATTCCAGTGGTGAAAACATGACTCCACCATCAACACGATATACAACAAACAATCCATTAGTGCAAAATAACTGCCCTCGAACCTACATTATCTACTAACATCCACCAAAATACACCTCAAGGAAACAAAACATGCAACAAACCTATATGCAAAATATGCAAACACATCACAACTAACAACATATTCAAACCTCCAGGCACTAACATACAACTTAAACTCCATCCTCTCACCTATGATAGTCACCATATGGTTTACTTAATATACTGCACCAGATGTACAAAACGCAACTACATTGATGAGTTTTGCATACTTTTTACCAATCATAAACAAACCATTAGAAACAAATGCACACACTAGCTAGTAGACATGCATTATAATCTCCCAAACACCACATAGAAAACATACTCATACCCTCCAATGGTAAGCTACAACAACACAGAAATAAATAAATACTAAACGGATTCTAACAGTCAATACCTACATGTGGGAACTGAATAAAGATTTGGAACCTCTTAATGATTATTACTTCTATAAATAACTGACCAACAACATTTTCTTACAGGTGAGATAATGTGTATGATAGGAGAATACTTTTTCTTTCCTAATCAGCAATTTTTTTTTTAATTTCATATTTTCACTAAATAATATAAATTCTGTTTTTAAAAGACATTTTGCATCAAATTTGTTAAGAAATTATTTTATATTAACTGCTGCTGATGTAATCGAAATGTTATTTCAAAATTAAGCATGACTGCTTCCCAAAACTGCCATTTAAAACTTTACTGAGACAGTCAAAAGGAGATGCTATTTAAAACTGAAACATGAGCAACCAAGTCCCTATTTACTTGCCTTCCCAATGAGGAGAGCGTTAGACACAAGGTTGTAATTTATGTGGAGAAAATCCAGTTCCCCAAAATCAGGCCCTCTGGATTAGGAGAAAAATAAAAATTGCCTCAGCCTAAAATGGATTTCTTATTAACTGAATGAAGACAGAAAATATGAAGTGCAGTATCAGAACAGATACTACACTTTGCTCCCCACGAAGTCTTTCATAGAGAGGAGAAAAGCATCTAAGAAGCATGTTCTAGTAAAATGAAAGGTTAAGAGATTTGGAAAGGCATCAGTCTTCCTTTGTTCCTTTTTATTTACCTCCTTATGAGGACCAAGTGAGGTACAAGGTTGTTTTAAATGAGAGAACAATACAGCTGCCCCCCAAAAGGGGAACTCTGGATTGAAACAAAAAATTAAAATTTCTTAGTCTAGAAGGATTTCTCCTTCACTGACCGTGGACAGAAAAGATGAGGCATAGTATCAGAATAGATACTGCACTTTGCTCCTAGCTAAAAGCCAAGGAGTGTTGCTTTGTTCACACCAGAATAAAGATCAAAATAATAATAATTATTAAGGGAGAAGAATTTTTT